>JAJMCM010000002.1:0-493282 GCA_030565665.1 Zygotorulaspora chibaensis | reverse complement strand
TGACCTGGGAGTCTCCTTCGTTGACCTGGGAGTCTCCTTCGTTGACCTGGGAGTCTCCATCAGTAATATGGCCCTCAACATTCAAATCATCCTCTTGGTCGCTCTCTTCTTCGTCATCTAAATGCAGGCCAAGGCCAATCAACGCGCTTCCAATGGCCTCAGAAGTTGATGAGCTACTGTTCAAATGCCGAGTCGCTTTAACCGTGGTGTCCGAATCATCTTTTTTCTTGTTTTTCTTTGCATTGAAGTAATCTCTCCAAGACGACCAAAGGTTTTGATCTTTTTCACTAGGGACAATTGAGGCATCTGCTACAGTTGCAGCTCTCTTGGAAATTTCCTTCTGCTCCATATTTTGATGCGGACTCTCGGTTTTCTCTTTTGATTTATCGATGCTACTGGTGCTGGCACTATTGCTGTTTCTCAAATTCTGAAACGTAGAGGTCAATTTCTGCTGGATCACAGTCAATGTGTCAATACCATTATATGAGTGTTTTGGTGGGAAAATATCAAAAATTCTATCATCCGTAGATATGTCGAAAATTTTGAAATTCTGGGTCTCTTTCCACTTGAAGACCCAAGCAGGATTAAAAAAATGAATTGGATTTGCATTGATAACATCCTCAGGAATCGTCTGTAACGCAATGGGATTATCTTTATGGTTAACTGTGTAATCGCTTAGTTTTGCACTTGATAATAAGCCGGTAAGGTAATCTTCAAATTGCCATCTTAAAAAGTCTTCACTGCCTTCAAACTGTGAGTTCTTGGGGGTGAACAGGTCATTTTCATTCCAAGTCTCGAACACAGAACGTGAGATGTATTCAGTCCATTTTTTATCATGGCTTGAAAGCTGTAAGGCCTGTTGCAAACTTTTATCTATGATTTCTATCGATGATTCGTCGACGTTTACAAAAATGTGACATATCTCGCTCTTCTGTTCCGTTAATAAAGAATTAGAACTTCCTATAACAAAAAAATCTGTGTTTGCCGATCTGATATCATCCATCTGTTGAAGAGGAGTATATGGCGAGAAAAGTCCACCTTTTTCGAAAATTTTCAGTGGATAACCAAGGAATCGTAGCACAGATTGCCTATCGCTAGACTTGAAGGAATCAGCGGTTTTTAAACCTTCAAGAGATTCACATAATTGAGGACTTCCTGAGTTCTGTAAATTTGACAATAAGTTTGGTATTAAACTGATCAATCCAAATTGCAAATTACACAATGTTTCAACATTGCTACCGTAAAATACAATCTGTTTCTCGAGAAGAATAGCTTTCAACAACACTAAGGTATCCTTTTTGAAATCATAAATTATTCGACGAAGAGAAAGTCCAACATAAAAATGGCTCTCTTGTGGATTGCTTGGTAGTGTGTCGAACATGGCTATGAGATTCGCATAGAGAGAGTTTATGATAGATCTATCAGAAAAATTACGCTGAAGAAAGAACGCGTTAGTGACTAGACTTAGCTTATCCTTGATCTGTCCAAAAATTGGCTGCCTTGAAATCACTACTATTGCCTTTTGTACCGTGGATCGAGTAATATCCTTGTCCCTGTGGGTTAGCTCGTCGCTTCTTATTTGTCTCGAGCATGATATGGCGAAAAGTGTCGTGTAGTCTTTCAATTCATCTTTGGGCAAATCAGTGGCACCATTTGGTGGCCCACATTTTTTTTTATCATTGAAGAGCAATGTGAAGTACGTGAAGGTTTCCTTAAATGAGTGAGACCCATCTGGCAAGGCTTGAAAGGGTAAGTTGGGCCATATACTAGTACCATCTGTTTCTACCGGTAGCCCACACCAGAATTCGACTTCAGGGCCTCGAGTGTGATGAAAGTCTACTAAACAAAGCCCCAATATTGTTGTGTCTTCACTTTCCATCGTCGCGTATTCAGATCGATCGGCCGCTATCTGAAATCCAAAACGTTGATTGAAAACTAAAAATCGTACACTGTCCAGTGTATTAATCGAAACTAGCAATCTAATAGTCCCTTAAGTGATCGTAATTACTTGCTCTTTGACCTTTCAAGTGTTATAAATGGCCTTGACAGTGCTCAGTATACCTCCTAGACGCCGGACATCCCAGCGCGTCTACAAAGATATTTAACCAATATATACTTTTAATGCATTGTGGACTTGAAATGCACGCGGGTGCACAGAGACGAATGCCTCAGCGCCATTTGCCATCGAATCCTCAGCAAAGTTCTCGAGCAGGACGTTTTAGTCGCTTCAAGGACCTTGTCGAACGTAGGCAGGGTTCTTTTGAGCTGCAGTGCGTTTTGGCACGCCCGAGACCCTCCTGCTTGACGCTCGCGCAGTTGGAGCAAATCTTGAACATCCAGCCGTCCCTCGCCTCAGTGAGGTGCGTGTATGCCAGCTGTGGCGATATGACACTCTGTAGCGGAACGCGCAATGCGCCATTGTGGCCATGCTCGATTTCGATTTGAATCGAGATCTATATTGTTGAGTTTGGAGAGAAAGTTGCTGTGGTAGCTTTTCGTAGAGGTAGAGCGCGGCATTTCCAGGCCTAGCTGGTTGATTTTTCACCATGTTTAACTAGTGCCCTACTGTGATTTTTTCCCCTTCTGTATTCTGAGTTTGGCAAGGGAGGACTGATGTCGTGTGTGGCGCCTCTCTTCGACAAGCCAGTGAAATGGGCTGTCGGGAACGAAATAACACTTCTTCTTTGCAATTTTTGAAGTCCGGAGTTCATCTGAAGAATGTCGAGATGCTCTCATATTTGTGGACGAGAAGAAGTTGTAGTGAAAACCCCTCCTCCCTCCGTTCTTTTCTCCTTGGACGCGGCCAAGTACTGAGATGGCGCCTTCTCAGACTTGAATTTCAGCGTTTGACAATTTCACGGTTGGCTTGCACTTGGCCACGTTACTTTTCGTTCTCTCAAAGAAGTCTCCAACTGGGTTACGTTCCGAGTAATAGTTGTAATGATCGGCCTGACGTTCCTCAGCAGTGAAAGTACTTGTTTCGTTACTTGGAAAAATACCTTGAGACGCCGACTGTGATATTCGAGACGCAACGCAGCCGCAGGCCCGTTTTAGATGTAAATGTAGCCACAACCGTACCGAACCATTACCGGAAGGTTTACTTTTGACTGCTCACATATATGCGAGTCTTTTGACCCCTGACCAAACTTTCTGCCACTTCTGCTGAGGGTGGTATCTCATGGAAAGGTTGAGGTTGCGATGTTTGGCGATATTTTATTATGGAGAGCCACGAGTCTGAAATGAACACTCCAGGCGAATTGGACAATATAAAATACTAGGCTTTTCTGCAACAAATGATGCTTTATTTATGCGCTTTTGTTGTTAAGTGAGCCGTCGCAACCGCCGAAGAGATCCATGCCTCACGAGAGTAGATACATATGAATCATTGATTATTTGGAAGCACATTACTGTCCGATTTGTTTGTTGCTACATCGCGCCATAGTGGTCGCGTAATTTAGCCGCCGAGGTGCTGCTCAAAAGATGCGGCTAGCAACTGCGGAAGAATACCAAGCTATAGCACAAATGAAAGACTGCGCTTATAGTCAGCTTGATAGTGTTTGATTTAATCAGAGGCTAATTTTTTAAGTGGATGTTTTGTGTAAGTGGCATTAACTGGGATAAATAGAACTATCCAACAGTCCAGCGTAGCGTAACGTAAACGGCCGTAATATTACAAAAGAGAAATTTTTGTTGATTTTACGAAAAGTAACAACAGAACAGCCGCTAAGATACAGAGCGAACCCGATATGGGTTTAGACTAATAGCATCGTTACAGAATGCTCTCCTCATGAACCAGAGCAAGTTACAATTGTGAATTAGCCACTAGAGGTCTTTTAATCGTCAACACTTGGACTCCAAGCTACAACGTTATAGATTTTCTGTGAACACGACGTGTATTTTTTTTCATCATTGGTTACATGGATGTAAAGCGATCCAAAAAGGCTGTATTTGATGTGCGTTCACTAAGTCCATAGTCCCCATGTGACAATTGTTGTTGTTTTGTAAAGGATTTCCGATGAAGCTGCAGATTGATGGCAAAAAGAAGGGTTGGTTCAAGTTTTGGCATACTGAGAATTTTTTGAATCGTTGGGCAGGTTCAGCAAATAAGCAGCGACCTGCTACGATGATCACGGCCTATAGTAGTTCGTTGTCATCATCATAGTCCTCCATGCGCGACCTCGCCAAGATCACTAATGACGGGATCGGTCCTCAATACGGCGTGAAGTAATTAAAGCACTGACAGTTCATTTCCAAACATCTGGCAATGCAGTTTACATCGATATAGTTCCAAAGCACTTGTCGAAGCTACGTTTATGTCATATTTAGAAAGCACCATACAGGATTGCGCGGACTACCTGCTCCCTGTGTTCAAGGAAGTAAGTCAGGCGGATGATTTAATAAATGAACCTTTGAAGGCGGACGCTTTCCCAGAGACTTTCTTGACATTCCAATGGAAGCCCTTGCTTGGAAATAAAATCACAGATGATAATATGGATACGTTCATCAATGTTGCGCTGAATAAAATCGTAACAGATGTGCTACTGACGGAGGGTGATAACGAATATGCCGAAGAGAATGAGTCCGAGGCAAGAGCAGAAGGGCTCGATGCTAAATTAAAAGTATGTGCGAGTGTTCTGGACTTTTGCTTTCATTCAAGAGGAAACAGAAGATCTCCAAATTTATGGTGCATTTCTTACTTCAGTTTATTCAGCACTGTCACAGATTTACTGGCCTGGCCTTGCACCATTCTTGAGTTTTGGTCTTATCCGGAAACACGTATAGAATGGTTCAAAATGGGCAACAGCTTAGAGCCCCTGCCATTAGGAATGACTAATTTGATCAGTTACAAACAGCCTCTTTTTGATAAGTTGCGCCATTGGAACGAGCTTCTTCGTACTGTCCAAAACAATTCATTCCTAAACACTCCCCTACACTACAAGATGAAGCGTAAGCTTGAAAAGTTTCTTTCAGAGCTTTTGCCTATATATGAGGAATCTAACTTTAATAGATCTGCCTTGATTTCCAGTAAACAAAGCACAGGGAATCCATGGAATAAAACTATTTCCAGCGCCACAAAAAGCGACAGTTCATCAGAGAATATATTTGCTACGGATTACAATTACGTCTTCGATAATTTGTTGACTTGTCCCTTGGATTTTGCATATAAGCCGTTAGACTTCAAATTAGATATGGATAACCTACTCACTCCTTTACTTGATGCAATTTTTGAACTTGAAGAAGACTTTTACAAGAACCTAAAGATTTCGCATAAGAAACTTGCTGATATCAATGAAAAGTTGAATCCTGGATTTCCTATAGATCTCGACATAATACCAACCAGACCCCCTAGATATATGAGAATCTCAAAAAAGATTAATGACGAGCGAGCTAAATATTGGGAAACGTTCATGAAGTCTGATCAATCATTATCTTTGATGGTCCAGCCAACTTTACTCGATATTTCAATTTGTAATCCAGAAATGTTGTATGATCAGATGATGACTTTAGACAACGATTACTACAGGAAACAATTTCTGTTACAGTTATATTTTTCCGCAGATCTAATTCGCAATGTTTTGACGTCAACAGAAATCGAGGGCTATTACAAAAGTTGCTTTCAAAAGGAGAAGCCATCAAAAAATATAAAGTTCAGTAATTTGACAGAGTCTGATCTCAAAAAGACATTATCTTTATGCAATCATATTATTGATAATCGTATAAGGAAGTTCTACCATTCTCGTGATCCCAACTTTTTGTCAACTGTTCAAAATTTATGTCTTTTAGACTATGCATTTTTGAAATCTAAAATAGATGGCTTCAAAACCTTTCAAAATTTTAAGCACTCTAACGATTCACTACAGAACATATCCTTTGAGAACTCCTTCAAAAAATTTGGTTTTGTAAAACTGGGAAATAAGTCAATCAATGATGTTTGGAAAATTAATACCGGCCTGGAGTTGATAGACAAGAAACCTCTGACCGCGAAAGAGTTTTACGATGCGCTACGTGCAAGATGGGAAATGAAAACTTCTGAAACAGAAAATGTTGCACAAGACGACAAAATTGTGAAGCAGTGGCAAAGTCTGAGATCTTTGAGATCAAGGTACATGGCAAACTTTAAAGATGTTGACGAGGCGATTGGGCTTTCAGGATTATTCGATCCCACTTTGGCTGAAGATCAACTGAAAGAAAAAAAGCTTATCTTAGAAGGACTGAAAGCTAAGCTGAAGTCGCCGCACAAAAAGAAACTGGAGGAGGCAAGAAATTATATGCGGCTGAGAGAGAAGCCACCGTGCAAGCCTCTCGCGTCTTCTACTTTAGATAAATAAATAACAGCCTAAACTTTTCGATCAGGAAAAGTATTTGTAAAGTGCTCCAATGTCATTCAAAATGATGTTCAATCGATATCATGCTTCAGATACCAAAATTCGAGAAGCTTTTAGACTTCCTGACTTCCACAAATAGTAAGTTCGTGATTTATTCTTTTACCGTCTTACCGTTAGCACCTGATACAGGGTGGATAGCGTTGTCTGGTGTACCGTATGAGACTTCGGTTTGAAAATAGTATCAATTTAGCTTGACAATATAACTGTCGTGACATAGTATCACCAAGCTCTGGACAAGAAATGGTCTCAAGCCCTCGCCCGTGCATCGGATTCTTCACATGATCTCTTGTAATTAGCCTCTGGGGACCAGAATCGCTCCTTGGCCGTTAACAAATAGTACTATTGAATCTAGTATCCCACGGAAAACGCATTCTGATGTTTGCTCATAGTATCGCCTGGTCTACAAATGTGTTCCAATGCTAGATTAAGAGGACGTGAATGTAATTCAGCTGATAAGGGCAGTAATCATTTCCGCTAAGCCATTAGCATATTTAGATTTCACCTACGAAGTTTTGCCGCACACCTGGCCAATTGAAAATGATTGGTATAAATTTGATGAGTAAATTTTTTAAATTCTGACGAAGTTATGAAATATGAGCATCTGCTTTTTCCTCGTGGAAATCTTAGTTTATTTATCGAAACTTTAAATTCCTCTCACTCAGAGCGTCGCCATTAGGCCTTTTGAGTAATACAGATACCCTTGAGCTAGTTGTGCTCAAATCAGACAAGACCTTCAAATCATGGCCTTTAGAGGTTAACAGGGTTTGTATTTCAAGAGAAATCGCGGACCAATGCTCGTCGGATAATATCACATCTCCCCGCGAAATATAAACTAGAACTTGAAAATTCTCAATTATCATGCCGGGCAACCTCAAATCATAAGGGAACTCCAAAACCCTAATAATCTCTCGCACGATCGAAAGAACCAGCTCTGAATTATCTTCACTATGGTTCTCGAGAGAAATATCATTAATTTCAATCTGGAGCAACTTGATTATATTAGATTTGATTTCACTAAACGATAGAAGAGATGACTCCAGTGCCGCGATATTTGTTGTCAGGATATCGGGACACTTCTCGAAAAATACAAATGTAACATTTTCGCTCTTGAAAGGAGTTTCTTCCTGAAAGTGTGTTGGTAATATTGGTGAAAAGTTTGTGGATCCAAAGGAGGAAGTTCGCCTTTCAGTTGGACTAGTAGAAAAGACTATGGCACTTTGTCGTCTGGCAGTTTGACTGTCTGCTCCCGCAAGACTATTTCGCCTGAAATCTGATGGAGAAACAGCGTAAGGAATATTCTTAGAAGCATCTGAATCGTAAAAGACATTTCTATAGCTTTTGGCGGATACGGTAGGGTTAGAAACACCATGGCCTTCGATTTTCAAGGCATCTGAAGCTTCCTCGCTTCTACTATTGTCGTTAGCAAGCAAGGTGCAATGCGCCAAATAAGGGATCCTGAAAATGATATAATCATCCTCGCACATCAATCCCCACTTGTCCATTTGGAGTCCTATCGATGGAATCGATTCGAAGAGCGAAGCTTCGTCCAAAACAACTTTCAAAGACGTGAAATGCTTAAGATTGGACAAAATCAACTTTTCGAGGAGATAGCATTGCCATAAATGGCTTATCTCGATGTCGATATTCTCAAAGTTGAGCTGGTTATTTTCAAAGGCAGGAGAAATGGGAAAATGAACTATCCTAGCTTGCGGCGCCTCGATGTATAAGCTTTTCAAATTCGCAGGGTAGGATAAAATCCATTGTAATTGCTCGAGGGAAGTTAACGTAACCTTGATGAGTTTCAAATCTGCCTTTGCAGCAGTAAAATCAGACCATGGGACAACACAGGACCCACAATCTAAGGTTTTGAGATTTGGAAATTGGCAGTCAAAAAACCGCACGAGGTGACAACCCAAGTCATTTAGCTTCAAACTTAATTTTTTAAGATTAGGAAAAAGAAGATTATTGAACTCCGGATCGAGAGACCTTAGTGAGGGCACGAGGGTTAGACTCTCGTAGATGCAAGAACCATCTATGTCAGGATAATGCGAGCCATCAACGTAATTGGTCAAAGTAATAGAGTCGCATGCTGGTAACCTGAATGTACAGCAGCCATCCCCTGCATTAGTGGGAAATTTGGTAGATTCTACCACGCTCAAGCTGGGACACCCAGAGAAAAAATCCGAAGTATTTTCATTAAACTCTAACAAATTAAGTAATTTGATAACTTTGAGATCTTTCGAAAAGAGTTTATGGGAGGGGCTCTGAACATCAAGAGAATATAGACTCTTCAGATTGTAAATATATGTTCTTTCAAACAAGGTATTAATATCACACATCTCATTTTTATCACCTGAGCTATTACCTATGACGTGTAATTCACAAAGAGTAATCTTTTCTTGATACAATGATAATTCGCGGAAGTATAACTTACTTAGAAAGTTCAGCGATGTACTGTAAATTATGCATATACTAGTTCCTTGGATACATTTTCGAGCGATATCATAAAACATGTTAGCCAAAACATCACTATAGCTCCTATTTGAACTTACAACGACCAATATGTTTGAATACTTCGGAATAAACTGAGCCAAAGAGTCATTGTCCGGGTGGTCCGTTAACGTGTAAAGAGTATTCCTCTTATCCATCAATGAATGACATCCAATAGGTGGCAGCAGCTCATCGAAAGAGCTATAGCCATCCAAAATCACAACAACCCCAAGCTTCTCTGTGATAACATCTTTAAATGCTGACGATATCTGTGACCAAGCTATAGATGTGCGACAACAATCCAGTCCCTGTGATACGATCAAGTTCAATATCTCATTAGGAAAATTCATGAATAGTCTCTGACCATTAAAAGTAACTTTCAGGGCTTACGTTTTTCAAGTTTTAATATTGAAATGCGATAAGATAAAATAAACTCTTTATTAAGATACCCCCTTCCTCCCTAGAACAATTGTCGACTTATTCAGTCATCACGTGAGATGCCGCTGAAGTATTCCCATCTTGAAAGCAAGTGATTTGACCACGAATCTTGAAATGTTGAAATATAATCGGTCGAAACAGCATATTAGAACTTATTCTTGAGGGCAACGATGCCTTTGCGGTGACCTTGTGATGTATCGCATCTTCGTTCCAGAATTGCGCCAGCTGTCTAATGAGCGCATAGTGCCGTTTGCGTGCTATGATACGGCATCAGAATACCCAGGATTAATTGGTTACGTTATTTTTGCTCAAGTGACACAAGACTAGAAGTCTGAAACCCTCTCCGACCGCAGGGACACCTAGAATGAGTATGAGCGTGCGAAGAATTCAGCTGCGAGCCATGCTTACACACAATGACAGATGCTTAAAGTAAAAGGAAGAACCAAGCGCACTTACCTTACTGAGTAATCGTTACAACGGGGCAATAACTGGTACTCTTACATTGCAGTATTTTAAGGACAAAATCTAGGAAAATTAAATATTTTTGTAGTTTACACTCGCTGGAGCGCCTGGCGCGTTTTCTTCAAAGTTGTTTTTAAGTTACAGAGTAAGAAGCCAATTTTGCCAATATCCCGCTGTTTTGAAGTAGAATCGAGAGTTGCTTTTGGGCAATATGACGTGTACTTCTAGCTCTTGTGATGATGGATCTGGCCTCTCTGTTGGCACGATTGTACGGTTTGACAATGTCACGATACTAATAGATCCAGGCTGGCACAGTTCCAAGGTTTCCTACCAAGACTGCATACGCTATTGGTCTAACATCATCCCAGAAATAGACCTCATTTTGATCTCGCAACCATCTTCAGAGTGTTTAGGGGCTTTTTCATTATTGTATTTCCACTTTTTGCCCCATTTCATCTCAAGAATTGACGTTTATTCAACTCTACCGATAGCCAACCTAGGCCGTATATCCACAATTGATTTGTATGTATCCAACGGATTAGTGGGACCTTATGATACCAACGAACTGGATTTGGAGGACATTGAAAAATCTTTCGATCACATAGTAGTGATGAAGTATTCGCAATTGGTAGATCTGCGATCAAAGTTTGATGGCCTTACGTTGGTAGCTTATAATGCAGGTGTAAGCCCTGGGGGTTGTATTTGGTGTATCTCGACGTATTCAGAAAAGCTGTTATATGCTCGTCGATGGAATCATACTAGAGATACGATCCTGAATAGAGCAAATCTGCTTGATAGTACGGGTAAGCCTTTATCGACGTTGATGAGGCCCTCTGCAGTAATAACAACTCTGGATAGATTTGGATCTTCAAAGCCTCATGCTAAGCGGGTCGAAATTTTCAAGGATACGGTTAAAAAAGCTATAAATTCAGGCGGTTCAGCAATATTACCTGTAGATATGGGAGGCAATTTTCTGGATTTGCTCGTTTCAATCAACGACTTCTTGTTCGAAAGTTCAAAAAATAGATTATACAGTCAAGTCCCGGTTATACTGATTTCTTATTCGAGAGGAAGATCGTTGACATATGCAAGATCTATGTTGGAATGGCTATCATCATCAGTAGTCAAGACATGGGAGTCTCGAGATAATAGATCTCCCTTTGATATGGGACGTAGATTTCATGTAGCCACGACTGAGGATCTGAAGAAGTATCCTGGCGCCAAAATATGTCTCGTATCCCAGGTTGATATGTTGGTAGACGAAGTTCTGATGAAAGTGTGTCAGATAGATGGTGCAACAATTATATTGAATAATACCAATACAGAGGATGTGGAAACACTGTCTGCACTCTACAAGAGATGGGAAACTGCCAAGAAGAGACAAAATTTGGAAGAAGGGAAAACCATAGCATTTTCAGAGAATATCTCATTTAAGAATCTCAAGTTCAGTCCCTTGGTCAATGACGAATTGAAGAACTTCACGGAGAAGATATCTGAACGCAAAAAAATACACCAAGAACTAGAAACTTTATTAAAGAAGGAGGCAATGAAGACGAACAAGAATTTAGCTTCCCTTTCTACTAACGCGGCTGCTGTCATGGAAGATGCCGAGGAAGATGACGAAGATGAAGACGACGACAATCTTCTGAATATTCTGAGGGATGGAAAACCTTCAACAGGTTCAGAAAAACAAGGGGTAGAGATTCCCGTTGATACGTTCATTCAGGAAACATCTCCTCCCAGACACAAAATGTTTCCGTTTCAACCAATAAAAGTCAAGGTTGATGATTACGGATCTTTCGCTGATTTCACTTCATTAATACCTAAGGAAGAAGAAGAAATAGACAAAAATAGGAGAAAGGCTGTCCATAATGTTGAAGAAGAGGATGATCCATACGATTTGACCGATCCCCGTCGTGTGTCCGTCAAACGCCCTCGCAAAGGACACAGCGGTGGCCAAGCAACCTCTAAAAGCGAAACCTTCGACAACCTCGATTATCTGAGCTGGGAAAAAAACCCAATGAAAAGAGTCGAATCTAGTACTTCAGTAACAGTAAAATGTTCCCTAACATTCATAAATCTTGAATGCCTTGTAGATCAAAGGTCTGCATCCATTATCTGGCCTGCCTTGAAGCCAAGAAAAATACTTCTGCTAGGACCTGTGGAAGCGCAAAGCAAACAAGGTTCCACAATTTTGAGAAAAAGAGATATGGATGTCGTTAATATGCCATTTAATATGGACATTGAATTAAATGCTGCAATAAAATCATTGGATATCTCAATTGATCCAGAATTGGATCAGTTATTAAAGTGGCAGAGAGTCAGCGATGGATATACTGTTGCACATGTGATTGGTAGATTGGTCAAAGAAAAGCAGCATGTTTCAAACGGGCGCGACAAGTCACAACAGCTCATGAGAACCAGAATGATTTTAAAGCCACTGAAAACTACCTCAAAAGTTCACTCTGGCGGATCGATATCCATAGGAGATGTCGGTCTTGCTGAACTAAAAAGGAAGTTAAACGAAAGAAATTACAGGGCCGAATTCAAAGGAGAAGGTACGTTGGTTGTCAATGGGGTTGTTGCGGTTCGCAAAATCAGTGACGCGGAAACGATTGTGGATGGATCGCCTTCAGAGCTCTTTTATAATGTAAAGAAGGCTGTTACAGATATGCTGGCCAAAATATAGCTAAGAAGACTATTCATCGGTGCGGGCCGTCTAATATAAAGCAGTTATTCGATATATACGTTTGTACGATTCATTTAATTAAAATTATCTTATATTTCAACCCAGAGAATATAACACATTCTCAAGATAGACATCATCGCTCAGCGTATATTCTTCAAGGGATCATCCGGTACTAGTCAAATGGAATCTGCAAAAGCTATAGAGCATGAAACAAGGGGCCGCCGCTCACGGGGTGGTAACAGTGATCTTTGGGGCAACAGGCAGCAGCAAGGGCGGTCATCCTTTTCCAACGAGTTGCCTACCAGAATAAGTGGCCCATTGACTCAAGAACAGATTTCTGCATATCAGACTATGTTTAGAATACAAGAAGTTACTTCCGAATTGCGTTCTAATGAAATAAGGCCTCCGCGAAGGAGAAACAGATCGCCTTCTCCACCTCCTGCTTACGACACCCGCGGGAAAAGAATAAATACGAGAGAACAACGTTACAGACGTAAATTGGAGGAGGAAAGACACCGATTAGTTGAAATTGTGCTGAAAATGATTCCCCACTTTGTTGCACCCGAGGACTATAAAAGACCAGTGAAGTTCCAAGACAAGTATTACATACCCGTGGAGCAGTATCCTGGGATAAATTTTGTAGGACTTTTATTGGGGCCTCGTGGTAATACATTAAAAAAACTACAAGAAGATTCTGGTTGCAAAATAGCAATTAGAGGCCGAGGATCGGTGAAAGAAGGTAAGAATGCGCATGATTTGCCGAAAGGTGCTATGAATTTTTCTGATCCATTGCATTGCTTGATAATTGCGGATACCGAGGAGAAAATTCAAAAGGGCATTACAGTCTGCGAAAACATTGTCGTCAGGGCTGTTACCTCCCCAGAAGGACAGAATGATTTGAAGAGAGGTCAATTGAGGGAGCTAGCCGAGCTCAACGGTACACTAAGGGAGGATAAAAGGCCTTGCAATAGTTGTGGCTTACTAGGGCATAAGAATTACGAGTGCCCTGACGTGGAACACACTAGCCAAAAAGTTCAGTGCCGAAATTGTGGACAGTATGGCCACCCAGCGAATGATTGCATTGACGATGGGTATCCACAAGCGGCAGCACACCAGGACCTAAGACATAGCCGTTATAATGCAATTAGCAGTTCCAACTGGCAAGACAGGAACCGTGAGAGGATACTTCCAAACAACCCCAATTCCAACGGGGGTGAAATTTCCTCTAGTGCTACTAATTCGTACCGATCGCGATTCTCTCGCGAATTGCAAGATCAACCATTACAAGCGTACTCCCAAGGTACTATCGACTATGGAATCTCAAGTTCAGAGCAAATTGTCCAACATGATTCGCCCGGCTCACATCCCCCACCAGGCATGGATTCTGAAATGACTCAACCGCTCGGCTGGAATGTTCCTGGTATGACGTCATTATCTCAAAATTCCAGCGAGCCCTTTTTCGACCCTGCTGCTGATGCTCTACCTCCTGGAATTACCCTATCACCAACTGGCATACCAGGCATCACTAATGCAACCACCTCTCCGGTACTGGGCGGTCCACCAGGGCTCTCAGAGGATAAGAAAGATTTGGGCCTACCGCAGGGCCTCCCGGGCCCTCCTGGCTTGTAATCATTTTCAATTACGAAATAGTATGTATGAAAGTTATCTGTTCAAATCTAAGTGTACTAATTAAATGATCGGATCAGTCAAGTTAGTAACCAAATAATCTAGTTTGTATGATGGTTTTGCTCTTCATTCCATTTCTTTGCAAGCGCCAAAAATTTTGATGCATTTGGTTTTTGAATGTTGTCCTCAGGAAAAATGTACTCAGTTTCCTTGGTGCCATCGTCTTTTTCTCTGACTGTGATTTGTGGCATCCTCTTCAATATTGCCTCCCGCTCCGCAGTACTACCGTAAACCTCTTCATAACTCTTATATGCCTCTAGTATCACGATTCTGTTCTCTCGATCACAACGAGCAGTAAAATATTTGAGAGCTCTCTCAAAAATTTCCCTTGAATTTTTCTTATTTTCCTCTGTAATCTGAAATTCAATGCCCTCTGCGTCTTCCTCACTATTTACATCCTGCTCGGATCTCAATTCTCTCAAGGTGTTCAACTGGCCTTCAGTTGGTGATGTGCTTTCATACAGTGCGAGCTTGATCCAGACTTTTGGTGAATATTCGCTCAATACCAGATGCCTCTCAAATAAATCTCTTGCTTTACCATATTCTTCAGCGTCATTCTCAAACTCAATATATCTTTCCATCAAGATTGCTTTAGACTCCTGCGAAAAATCAGAAAGGCTATTATTTAAGCCAATTTCATAAATCCCTCTAGATCTTTCTTCATCGCCCAGGTTTTCTTCCATTTCAGCGTAGCCTAGCCATGTTTCTAAATTTGAAGGCTCATACTCCAAAAATTTCTCGTAAATTTTCCTTACTCGATTGAAATCCTTCATTTGTATTTCCAGTTCGATGTAATTACGAAAGGTTTTTTTTTTTGGACACATACCGATAGACTTTCCGAGTATTTTGCGAGCCAACTCTATATCTCCTTGCCTTATTTCAAATTTGGCGTACATAAACCATATTTTAGAGAATGTGAATTTCTTATGTGGAATAACCTCGTTTACCAACCGCTTGTATAAGTCTCGGCAAGATGAAATATCTTGTAGTTCGAGCTCGACATAAGTCAAATAGCGAATCCATATATGAATATATTGCCTCCACGCCATCGTCTTTGCAATGGCGTCAGGTTGGCTTCTCGTGACAGATTTATCAAAGGCATGCAGCATTTCATGTACAAAATTTTCTTGTATGAGGTTGAGATAGAGCCACCACGTATCATAATTTAGCGGTTCCAGTTCTAGCTTCCCTTCATAACGTCTTTTTCTTCGATGTATGACGCTTTGTTCTGCTAAATCAATGTTGCCGAATTTCTTTTCGAAGTCAACCATACGATTCTTGAGGATTTGATTCTCAGGCCATCTTTCCATAGAGAGTTTGTAAAGTGCTCGACATCTGGCAAACTCTTGTTTGCCTGCTTCCCAACTTGCGAATGATACAATCAATTCAATTGTATCGCTTTCGTAGATTTTACTTTGAAAAGAAAGCAACGTATCTATGCCCAGGGAATATATTCTTCTGGTAGTATTTAAGTCGCCATATAAGCTTTCAAAATTGACCCACTTCAACCAAGTATGGGATTGCGGATGAACCATAACATATGAACCATAAATTTGTCGTACATTTTCCCAATTCGTTTGCCTGATTTCAAAATCTATATACGAGTCCCAAGCATTATAATCTGGTTCTAATGACATCCACTTGATGAATAAATTTCTTACAGTATGAAAATGTCCCAGGGACTCTTCCATTAACAGATATTTGTACCACAGTTTATCGACTCGAGGCAAGGTTGTTATAGCTCTATCCAAAAGATTCCTGGCATGGTTAACATATTTAAGCTTTAATTCTGCGTCAATATATCGTATCCATAGTGGTATATGCACCTTACTGACCAGTAATGCCCTCTCAAAAATAGATCTTGCCCGTCGGATATCGTGTTGTTCTATCTCAAACTGAGCATATCTAATCCATTGTCCGATATCGAGCCTGTTTCTTTTCAAATACGTCTCATAAGTAGTTCTTTTTCTTCTTTGATACTCGCTAAGCTCTTCAAGGTCTAAAATATCCACTTGGGTAGAAGGCTTCACAACTTTCCTTCTTTCATAAACTTCTTTAAGGATTTGCTCTGCCGAGATTTGCTCATTTACTTCTAATTCCATGGCAGAGTATTAAAATGCTTCTCTCCTACAGCCTAAATGATGCCTCTTACAATGTTTCGCGTTTTCCAGTGTTCTACTTGTTGATGAGAAATTTCACTAAGCGATGGGATCTTAAATCACTGGAATTGACCCTAGAAGGCAAAACATACATAAGAAACATCTGAAAAGTAGCCTTGATATTTAATACATAGTACGTTAGTTACGAAAGCCTTCAAGGTAGTCTCTTTATATACATGACTAAAGAAAGGAGTACATAAACGTATCTTATGCGATTTACTCGTGGCGCTTTGCCGTAAGCGTTGGAACCACTTTACTACAGTCAGATTTTTGCATCAGTTTCCACCACGTAGCGTCAGGACTAAATGTAGCTGCATTCCGTCTTCCAGCTTGGCAGAGGATACAGTTTGTTCATCATCACTGTTTTAAATTCAGATGTGGCAATACGTTAGTAAATTGTCAAGGAGTTCCAGTTTGTGAATCATATAGAAACCTTCTCAGGGATGCATATACATACATTTGTTTTCCTTGGAATATCAGTCTCTGTTGCGAAGGTGGTATTCCTTCCTTCTCCTCTAACAGCTCCTTGATGCGGTAGATGGGATCTTCGCTACTCAAACTAACGGCAATTTCCTTCCCTGTTAGAGTCTTCACCTTTATAATCATCTTAGGATACGTTCCAAGCTACCAAATTGATCTTCTTTACTTTGAACGATTGTCTTAAAGTGGATAGCTTCGCTTAACATTAAATAAAGAAATGTTTTGAAACTCTTAAAATAAAAATGCCTTTCACAAACCCGAAAATAATACACAAGAGGAACAGTTCAACAGCACATTAAGCATGCTGCCAACGCCTTATATAAAATGTGACTATGAGACAGTGTATGAACCATCAGAGGATAGCTTTCTTTTGTTAGATACCTTAGAAGAAGAGCAGTCATATCTCGCTGATAGGTTCCAAGGTTGTTGTTCCGTCGTCTGTGAATTGGGACCTGGTTCTGGCATTGTAACGGCCTTTTTGATGCAAAACGGTATTCCAACAAAGAATTTATCAATATATCTTGCGGCAGATATCAATCCTTGGGCGTTGGAGGCTACGATTGATACTGCTGAGAGAAATGGCTGCGCCAAAAGCTATCTAGATCCTATACAAAGCGATTTGAATTCTTTTTTAAGACCTAATCAAGTGGATTTATTGGTATTCAATCCACCATATGTTCCAGCCGACAGGGTTCCAGATACGCCGATTGATAAGAAAGAAACCGATAAATGGCTTGATCTCGCATTATTAGGTGGCGCAGACGGAATGGTCGTTACAGATAAAGTCCTTCATCAGCTTGATAAAATTCTCTCTCCAAATGGTGTGGCTTACATATTATTTTGCGCGAGGAACAGACCTGAGAATGTGGTGAAAAAAATGCTTGATCAAGGAAACTGGAAAATAGAATTAATCATGCATCGAAAAGCCGGATGGGAAGTTCTTAGCGTTTACAGGTTCTCCAAGTCTTAAACAGAGAATATTAGTTCTCTTTCAAGTAAGTATGCGCTCCCAAAAGGATTAGTGACGTTCATGTAAATATATCTGAATAAACGTCATCCTCACAAACTTTCAGGTCAAGTCGGCTCAAGCTGTAAATATATTCATAATGAGCATAACTGAGGTTCTGAAAAAAGCTTCGAAGCTGTAAATGATTCTTAATAGCTTTAACACCGGCCAATAAAGGTATCTTCATTTGAACGCGATCTACTAATTGAACGCTATCGCTTTTACTGATTTCAAACTCTTTGCACTCATAAATTTTATCAACCAAAGACATGAATGGATAAGTTTTGTAAATACAATTGATCGTATCTGTAACGAAAAGCCACTCATTGGTTCCACTGAAGCCTTCAAGGTCCAAAGCCAATAATAGATCAAGCGTCTTGCAGATTTGTAGCGTGTGGCCGGAATTAATTTCAGCTTGAATTTGTAATGACTCATAAAACTCCTGAAGATTGGTTTGCAAACAATAAACAATCATTGACCAATAATCATTGAAGTGCAAAGATTTGAATTTAAGAAGCAAAGCTCGAAGTAGTATCCAGCATTTCTCTTTTAGTTTTATATTTTTGGAAGACAAATACTGACATATGCATGATATCAGATCTTGAAAGTGTAGTAAGTAGTAATCCTCAGGTGCAATCATTAACAAATAGCCTATTCTTGAAATATTTTGGCACTTTAATTCATTCTCAGATTCGGTCGAAGAATTAAAAGTAATCAAATTTGGTGTCATGCTGGTTGTTTTCGAGTCTATAACACTCAAGAGGTCATTCAAAAGCTTCGATTTATTATCAGAATATTGTGACCATTCGTAAATAATCTGTGGCCATAAGTCATTGTTTGAAAGATTGAAGAAGTTTTTATCGTCCAGAAAGTAATCATTGATCATTATGCGCCAATTCCTCACCTTCTCGCCAACCTTTGCAACTTCAAGTGCCAATTTTAAGGCATAATCTGGAATATCGACATTCTTCCCTTTGACATAAGGAGCTATGCATTGAACAACAATTGTGTAGATGCCACTATTGAATTTATCTCCACCAAGGTCATCGTTAAGTATATACTGTAGGTTTGTTACCACGGACTCCATGTCTGAGAACGCTTGAGCGGGGTCCACTAAATTTAACGGCGACTCCACGAGGGCATTTGGGAGAAACTTCAAAAAGCCATCAGACAATTCTCTTCGGATTCTTTTCTGCTGTCCAAATTTAGATCTGTCAAGCTTCTTCGCTATAACCGCGACAAATTTCAAGATAGGCTTTGATATAGGTTCGTAAAGGTTATAATTCGTTGTGATTTCCTTGAAAAATGAGTAAAAGTCAGAGTAGAAGTCCTCCACAGCTGCATTCTCTACCGAAGCGGCAAATTTGATCAAAAAACGAACAAGTGCTTCAGAGTCGAGTTTATTCATCAGAGAAGACTCAATAGCACTTCCATTGTTGTTTAAATTACTTGAAGCGATGGAAAGCTTCAGAGACGCGTTTTTATTGTGCCTGTGGATGATGCCTAGGAATAAATATGGTATCGAAAGCGCAGGCCTATTCCCATCTAGGACGTGTACTAAAGTAATCGTATCTTCATTTGATATTAAAACCAAGTCTTCCATAACCTCGATAGGCTCTAAAGTAAACAGCTTTTCTAAAAGTTTCTTAGTGATAAATTTGAACTTGTATGAGTTGTAATTTGTCTGAATAAGACTGCTCTCTTTATCCAAGACAGAGATATCGTGAGCCCAAGACCATATATCAAAACAACAGTTGACGACTTGCCTAAATGATTGAAGGATTACATCCCTTTCGCCTTTTATTTTGATATCATATGTGGATGAGTCACTAGAAAAGACGTTAGATACCATACTTTGAATAAAATCGCCCTTTGAACTGTTCCCTGCGAAATATCCTTCTTTCACTTCAGTAAGCAGAAAACTATGGGAGACTTCGAGAATTTCCTCTAGTCCACCCAATAATAACGATATCGATTGGTAGTAGCCACCAATTTCCTTCTCCTTAGCAAATAGTTTCCTAATACATTGAACAATAGAGGCGCTGAGGGGTAATATCATTCGGAACATTGAATTTTCCAAATAAATAACGCTTTCTGAAAGTAATTTCATGTATGAGGTTATTATCAGGGGGCTTTCCATGTTAGAGACACTTGTGACGAGGTAATCAACATATTTCAAGTGAGTTCCATTGTCGTCAAAGATATCTAGCTTTATCCCATTCTCGTGAGACAACCTCAAAACCTTTGAAACTATGTTTAGCAAAGACACTGCTATGAGCTCAGAATCCAGACCACCTTGAGAGATGTATTTTGAAGACATTTGCAGGAGAGAAATGACAATTTTTCTGAAGTTGCGTTCTGTGCCATTTAACAAGCATTCTAATAGAATTAAGGAGCTTCTAATGCTTTTCGCGTTATGATTTTTTTTTATCTCTAAAAACCTTAGAAGGATAGCTAGAACCAAGCTCTTATAAGTGGATACATCTTCATTTTCCCAGATGCTCAAGGAATCTATTGAGGAAAGTTCCGTGGAGAACAGCCTTATTATCACCCCATTGTTGGTTTTGACGACCGACGTCAAAGCTTGAATGCGATATGTGAACATATCGAGGTCATCCAACTCTTGCAAAGCATCTCTATTAAGAAAATCGAACTGTAGCAGTTTATGTGTCAAGAAATAAAAAAGCCTATTCGCCGAACCCGAGTTTACAACTGAAAGAATCCATTTCGATACACTCAAATAGTGAGGATTCTCTTCCAAAAATAGCTCATCAATCATGAGTTCCAGTGGCCTGTGAATTATGATGGAACGGGGCTCTAATTGATTCCAAAGTGTCTCTAGTACAATGAGGGTTTTCGATATATCCTGCTCCTGCAGAAACGCATACGAGAGTGCTCCTTCAACGTACATCGGATCTACAGATCTTTCCAAATCTTGTAAACACTTCACTGCTCCAAGTTGCCTGGATGGATTCACTAGGCTCCTCCATAACGCCGAGATTATAAGTTTTAAAAGTTTATTGGATTGTATTAATGATATTCGAACAAACAGATAGTTGCTCAGAATATCTACAATTCCAAAGACAGAACTAAAATGGGCGTTGTCAGCTCTTTCAATCCGCCTGAATACGGTCTCCGTCAATTTCAGGTCGGATATCTCTCTGATAGATCCAACATCTTTATCTCCGCTTTCTTCAGGTATCTTTTCGTAAATTAAAATAAAAATTCTAGCCGCTTCAACGACATACTTGTCCTGTATTAAAGATTTCACCAAAATTTCGTGAGCTTGACTTATGGTCAAAAAAGTCAGGTCATGATGATTGAAAGGTGGTGTCAAATCGGCAGAGTTCTCGATATTCTGCAATAATAGAGGATCAGAAACTCGTAAATAGTAACTGGCAATATTTTCAAGTACCCCTTCACTGGCATTGAAAATATCTTTGAAATCTAGCTGAGACCTAGTCAAAGGAAAAAAAGCTCGCTCTGGAATAGTTTTCAATAGTTGGATGCAGAGAAAATGACGTTTATCTTTTAGACTGTCTGTCTCATCGTCCTTTCCACCATCACACAATGTAGCCAAAAGGACAAGAGGCAAATGACGCACAATTATTTCTTCATCGTTAGCAATATTGAAATTAGATAGGATGAAAGTTAGGAACTCTAGATTTCCTGTACCAATAGTGTATTGATATATTTTACCCCAAATAATGTTAGTCTCAACGGCATCGAAGAAAGCGCTTGCGCTTTTCAGAATATGTGGATTTTGTCTGAACTTTTGTGCTGCGCACAGTAAAGGAATAAACATTTCAGGGATTATCAAAGACCCAATTTCCCACCTATCCATTATGGAGAGGCATATATTGTATGCCGTCGTCACTAATTCCATTTTTTCTATCATATCTTTCAATCCCTCAACTAAAAGCTTCAGTCCATTCAATGCAAAAAACTCATTGCTATTATCACTCTTAGAGACTCGTCCTTCATTTTCTGAGGATGACGTAGAATTAGAACTAACCTGAGCCGAGAAGGCAGGCCCCAGAAACCAATTCCATACCCTTCTGTTAAGCGACATATCTTTCTCCAAGGTTGTTTTACAGCAACTCATTATCAGAAGCTTTTTGTCCGAAGAGCTAACTAGCGATTTTAATACAGGTGAATCAAGATGAAACCTCTGCAATAGTAAATCCCATATACCCCTCTTGATAATAAGATCATTATCGTCCGCTAAACAGGAAACTAGGCAACGTATTAACAATCCTGGTTCCGGACACAGTAGTTCTTTAGCTGCCGGAAGTAACACTTGAAAAGCATCTTCTCTTGCTGTTTTTATATCTGCACCATTGAGTTTTGAGTTTTGATTTTTGCTAGCGATTGATTGCTCTTTCTTATTTCTTTGTGCTACCAGATGTGGCACCGAATTTAATGATGGAACTTTTTTGGTAAGCCAAATTAAACCTCCCAAGCGACGTTCTTTACTAGTTATCATTACTAAAAAGCATGTTTGCCAAAAAAGGGAATCGTCGGCTAGATTTTCTTTTAGAGTTTCAATTAGCTTCATTACTAGAGGTTGAAATTCACTACTTTCATCGTCTATACCCGGAAAAAGACTAGCCAATAAAGGTCTTATCAAAAGCTTTAAAGTGGAAGAAGGAAGTTGTATCAGATAATTATCGTAAAGCTCAATCAAATGAGATTTGACAGACATAGACGCATATGTCATCAAGGGAAAAATTCCCGGGGCCCATATATTACACTCTGAGGCCAGAGTTTCTTCTCCGATCCTTTCAAAAATAAAAGTGTACACTTCCAAAGTCTTTTGATGGACACCTGCTGGTAAATTCGGCGACAGAGAGGAAGTCAATCTCCTACTAACCTGATATGGCGAAGGCACGTAATACCTAACATTTTGGAACTGCGGGGACCAACTTTGTAGAGCCTTCAAGAGCTTACCAAGACTTGCAATATAATCTGCCCATTCTGTTACGGAATCGAAATGTTCAAGGGCGCGCACAACATTAGCATTGAACTTCTTCTGCTTTGAATCTAGCTGCCGGCTATTTGAATCAATGGTCAACGGCTTCAGTGGTAGGGACATTGATTTCTCTTCTCAGTTTAACTCTGGGTAGCACGATGATGCCACTTGGTTTCTAATGTGTCGTTTGACTCTTCGTTGATCGCATTGTAAAAATGAATCGGTAATGCTACGCTTCTTTAATTCCTACTTAGGTGCCGGGTGACCCCTGCGCGTGTACCTTGATATGTAACCTGGATAAACTCCCAACTCTTCACCGACTTGCAACGAAAGCGAGCGCAATGGGTCAAAGCGCAGCATGGAGGGACTGAAGCCTCGCCATTTGCTATGGAATGCTCGGCAAGGCGCTTGTACATTTACAGGACCAAACAGGTTAGTTTTTGGCCCATTTTAGTCAGGGTTTTCCCTCTTCTTGGGTGCTCGGAGTCTAGCAAAATGGGATCTTCGATATCTTAGATGAAACCGCCTTGATTCTCTCACGACTGCGTATTTTACGCCTTTGATCACGTTCTATTCCCAATCATAGCCTGTCATGAACGCTCCAATTACGAGTCTACCAAGCATCGTCGCTTCTGTTGGAGTAGCGTTTGCCACATTAACGTCCATGAGTACAAAACCTGAGGCATTGCTACGGAAAAGACTTGTGTGAACAAGCTAGGCCGAGAGATACATAAAAATCAACAATTTTCCTAGGTGTGAGTTTGCTTATACTCTTTTGCTCTAAAGTAAACCTTTTTCAGCAAAAGGTCTGTCTGTCATATTATGCGATATCTTTCACAATTGTAGAGTATAAATTTATTTGAAGCAGTTCACAGGCGTGCTTGTTTGCAGTTAAAACGGGGGCAGCTGCCGGAGAGTTTAGCCGCAGCTCTCGGCGGCTAAACGCACCGCAACCTGATAGAAACTGCTTGAACCTACAACGGGAGGCTGAAAGGGCGTTCGTACTAAAATAATGAGCAATAAGTTTGGTACGAATTAAGCGCACCTGTTGGGTGGATCGATGAAATTCTGTTACTAATCTTTTGCTTATTGCATAATATGATAGAGACATAAAGATAGTATATGTACATAAATTTGTGCCTTCAATTTAATCAATCAAATTTCTGAGAAATCTTACAAAGTAATCCATTTCTTCAGGGCAGATAGTGTGATCCATGCCCTTATAAATTTTGAAATCTAAATTTTTGAGGCCGCATTGTTTCTGATAGAAGTCAAAAGCTATTTTACCACCTTCTAACGGTACAATGGGATCAGCATCACCATGGCCGTGGAATATAGGAGTTTCTAGATTCTTGTCTTTCTTAATTTGCTTCAAACTTTCAGGAATTGTAACGAAGCCAGAAAATGCTGCAAACCCTCCAAGCTTCAGAGGCAGTGTGGCGGCTGACGCCAAAGTTAGAGCGGCACCTTGTGAAAACCCACAAACGAAGATTTTTTCAGGTTTAATGCCGGCATCAATGTGCTCCATGACAAATTTTTCAACAACATCTATAGACTTGAGAAAACCGTCAGTATCAACTTCCGTTGGATGTATACCAAAATTACTCATATCAAACCAGCCTGGCATTAATCTTCCACTATCAACCGTTATGGGAATAATTGGAGCATTGGGCAGAATAAAGCTAGTATGAGCAAAGGTTGGGTTGTTTCGTAAATAATCTGCTATTGAACGAGGGAAGCCATCAGCGGTGTCTCCTAAACCATGCAATATGATCAAGCCGCTTTCTGCGGGCAAAATTTTGGCTGCGATTCTAACGGCACTCATTCAAGCTTAGAATTCGAAATATCTATATGTAGTTAGCTAGAGTTCCTTACCTTTTGCTCGATGCTGCTTAAATTTCGTTAATGTCAAGGAGACGAAATGAAAATAAACATAGCGAACATCGGTAAGCAAGTAACTCTGCAATAAAGAAAAAATTGAGAAATCTGCCTAGAACAAAAAAATGGAGGACACAACTCCCAGCTCACTGAAATGCACCGATCATATGAACGTGGAACAAGGGGAGAATTTCCCCCTACCAGAAAAAATCCATCTTCTATCATCCAAGGAAATAATGGAATTGATTACAGAGCACCGTGATCAGTTGGCTATGTATGTCACTAGATTCCATCCTCAAGAGGAAACTCAAGCCAATATTATTGAATTACAACATCAACTGCAAAAGTTACAAAAAGGATTTAAACTGCTAGAGGATCAACGAGCTAAAACTCAAAGCGAACTTGAGGAATGTCGAGTTCTGGAATCGCAATACGTCAAGATGTACCAAGATCTAAGTCAAAGAATCCAGGATAACTACAGCGATTCGCGATTGAAATCAAGGCTTGAGATTCAGATCAAAAATATTGATGAGCAAAGTAGTCGCTTGGAGTTAGAAGCTAAATATGATGCAAACGTTGACCAATTTGTCAAGGAGTACATGGAAATTAGAACTGCGTATCATTTTCAGAGAGAAAAGCTGGCTACTTGGAATTCCAAAGGGGAACTCAAAATCTGAAAATCAAGATATTTTCTTTTACATCTAGGTGCTCTCAGATTAAAAATTTTTGTTTAAGGTAATGAATTCCAAATGAACACATCACCATCCCACGCAGTAGATGCGATGTATCCTGGTTTGCCCCACAAACTCCAGTCCGCGCCATACACGAATTCGGTATGATTTGCGAATTTGAATCTACAACCTTTATTAGGTTCAATATTGTTTGTCCTTCCAGTCGGTTTTGATCCATCGCTACTTAGATCTTGCCAGACGCAGCAAGTCATGTCATAAGAAGTAGAAAGAAGAATGTTGGAGTGGTGAGGTGACCATGAAACTTTTCTCACAGCCAAGTCATGACCTCCACTAATTTCGTTTACACACACCGCTGGAGAAGAATGAGAACCTATCATGCGGAGGTCCCATATCCGAATAATATTGTCAACGCCGCCCGTTGCAACTGTATGAGGCCTGTATTTATTGAAGTCACACGTTAGCGTTTCTAGTCCAGAATGGGCCAAGAAATTCTTTTGATTTACTGTATTCGTCGGCTGTCTCAAGTCGAACAATGTAGTGTATGAGTTACCAGAACAACAAATCACTAAATTAGGATCATGAGGGGAGAATTGAGCTTGGTATATGCAGTTTTTGTTTCTAGATATTTCTTCGTGACCTTTTTGATTGGATAACGGAATGTTTCTGGTTGTATTTACAATTTGTGTATTCTCTATAGGGCGCGGTAGCAAAGTGAGTAGACTCTGCTCTCTTACTGGGGACCACACTTTCACAGAGCCATCCCATGAGCTACTTACGAATGTCTGTTTAGCCAATAAATTCCAACTACAACTGAAAACCTCTTTTTGATGCTCTTTGAAAATCGCAATCGGGTATTGAGCTAATTTGGTGTCAAATAGTCGTAGGGTGCCATCTCCTTGAGCAACAAGCACCTGATTCTCGTGTAGTTCATTCCATGCAACGTCAAAAAGACAATCTTGAGTTAAGAATGAGTTTGCTTCGCGTATCACACCTTGGGCATCGATATCAAGTATGAATAGCTTCCCGTTCCCCACTAAACCGAAATTAGACCCTGAGACAACAGCCAATCTATTGTCAAAGAATGGGGAGTATTGGACTCCATAGCCACTATATCCGGGCATATGATACCTCAACATTTCTAACTTGTGATGTGCACGTTACGAAGACTTCTGGTTTTTTGATCGCTCCAGTCCCGAATATAGAGTGGTTTCTAGGAATTCCTTGGGAGGATTATGAATGACACTTTTTCATGCTTTTTTGAGTTCATTTGGCAGAAGGCCTTTATGCGAAAGCGACATCTAATGAACTCAAAAAAAATCAATTGCATACAATGCGAAGCATGAAGCGTGTATCGGATTGAAACGAAAAGGTACTCTGATAGGAAGCTTTAACACAAATAAAACCTATATAATTATCTTAATAGATATTAATTAATAAAAAATTGTACTATGTTACAGCAGTCATTCAATTTGAGAAACTGTAAACCGGCACGGTATCTAGTGAGTATCTTCCTCGGTTGACTCAGAATTAGGCGGCTGCGGCATGCTTGACCCCCTCTGATTATCATTATTATTCGAATCTGAAGAACGTCCAGAGCGATTGTTTTGTGGTGGTATTGGTAGGGGACCTTGATCGACATTAAACGTGGAGACACGCCCGTCTGGATTTCTATAACTAGCCACCCCAGAGCTGAACATATCGCTGATATTAGCGGGCGCATTCGGTCCAGGAGCATGAGTTGCACTATTGCCATTACTATTGACTGGAGTGGTATCGTTTCTAGGACGGTTTCTCGATCGATTTGTTATTCTAAGAATGTTCTGTAGAAATGATCTTCTACGAGGTATCTCTGAATTTGTTGATACAGGTATGGAGTTTGTCGATGCATGTGTAGGATTAGGACCAGAATTAGATTCATTAGAGTTAGCTTCTTGAGGAACACCACCAGCATTTGTGTTAGGTGGTTCGTGCTGGTTAAGAGTATTTTCAGAATGGGTCACACTGAAAATTCTATCCAGTATGGCTCTCAGTCTTTCTCCGTGGGCGGCATGATTATTGTCATTTTCGGGCGCAGTACTTCCATTTCCCATGCGGATTGTTGTTATTGGTATCGGGATCCATTGGATTCTCCTTGCACCTGAACGCAAATCAGCACTATCGCCTTGTGCTTGGGTTGCAATATTGTCATTGTCTGTCGGAGAGGGCTCGTTGGCATTGCTGCTGGAAGGCACGGCATGAGTAACACCAGCAGCTTCACTATTTGAAGTTGTCGCAGAAGCACCATGCGGGTCTGGCCGTAAGAACACTATGCCAGACCTGGAGAATGTGAATGGCTGTGCCTCTGTGGCTTGGGACGGGTTATTCACGGTGCTACTTGCATCATTTGTAGTTTGTGAATCCTCACTATTTTCCGGTTGCTCCTGCGTAGGCGGGCTGTAAACAAGCTGTCTGATTCTCTCGAAAACTTCGGCACTGGCATTTGCTCCTGAAGCATTAGGATCGCTTCTTTCTTCAGGCGCTGATTCCACAATCGGTTTCCTGCACAATGGACAACTGTTTTCTAGCCTTGACCATTTAAATAAACATTCTCTGCCAAATATATGACCACAAGGCAGTTTAATGGGACAGTGCTTATAGTTTGGTGATTCATCCTCACTTAAAGTACCAGTGTCAGCAGAGGACGAAAGATGTGCCCCCGAAATGCCATCTGTCTCACTATCTTGCTGCCTATCGATGCCAACTGCTGGAGATTCTGATTTTTGCTTCTTCATGGAATTCCCTTCTAAATTGCCATCCCGACCTCTTTTCAGTATATTTCTTGGTTCTTCGTCATAGTTTTCATAACATATACTGCAAACCGAGTTATAGTCCGGTACATCCTGGACATTGAGGACAGGCAAATGCTCAAATTGTTCTGTTGTTATCCCCTTTGATTGCGAAACCAAATCACTGAATCTACGCATAGCCAGTTCGGCTGCAATGGAGACAATAGATTCTAACCTTTCTTGAGGTGTTGCAGTAGGGACATCACTAAAAGATAAAACTAGAGCTCCGTCTGGGCGTATCATTGTTGAGGGGTCGGGATCAACATTGCCTACCAGATCAGGACCACCTGGGATGTTTGTAGGCAATGGATTTGCGTTGGGGAATGTCAAATTAGTCAAACCGTTAGGTGTCAAGTACGAATACTGAATCGATACTGTTACACTTCTTGAAGGTGGCCGTCCATCCTGTGAGCTGATATTGTCATTTGAAGAGGGCAGTGAGGGATTTGCAGATCCATTTGAACCTTCATGGTTCTGATTTGCATTTCCTTCGCTCATAATCTAGGGTTGCCTCTTATGTTGGATAAAGTTCTGAAGAAAACTTCAACCTTAGCTGTTTGCTTTCAAATATTTGCTCAAGCAAACCTGTCGACTTAGATGTATGTATAGCTATTTTGATCTTTTCTAAGGTCTCGCTTATACTTGGGCTCAGGTACGTTGGCCCATTCCCAAGTTCCGCAGCATCTCGTTATCTACCCGTCCGTCCCCATACAAGAAAAACATAATCGGTCATGTGAATAAGTCCATAACACCTGAAAATGGTGTAGATCGCAAGACATATAAAGCTAGTTTGGTGGCATTAAGCTAATTGTTATTTTGTCTACATGTAAGTAACTATACATTCAGAATTTTTATATTAGGGTACAAGTGAATGTTGCTAAAAATGTGTATGATCGTAATTCGCAGCCATCCAACAAAAGGAGGCCAAACAATTTAGACTGACAGGATATGCTCCCACTGTCCTTACTTCGTGTTGATCTCTTATAAGTCGCATGTATTCGAGCCTTATTCCAATTCAGAGAAAAAATGAGCAAATTAGGGAAGATATCAAAAAGAATAAAGAGGTGGGCTCGGTTCTTTCACCGAAATTTGCCTTGCTGGAGCCGCTTGTGTGAGTAGAAGAAATGACTGCAGTGCCGGAACCAATGTTAGTACTAGCCCGAACAACACCAGAACCTGCCGTCGATACGGAATTCGAAGCTCTAGATAATGTGCCTGTTCCTGAGTTTGCTGAGCTTAGGGTAAAGATGTCCCCACCTGATGTGATAGTAGCAGCCGTAGACCAGGTGTTTGAATAGCCTGGTGCGGGAGTCGCACTAGGAATGTCACTAGTAATGACATCGATGTCCTGGCTTTCACCGCCAAAACTTGCCTGAGCCATTGAAATTTCCAAATTTTCGAGATCGTACACAACGTATGCATCGACCAAGAAGGCATCACCAAATATACCGTAAACACTTGTGATAGGTACAATTCCCAGGTAACAGGTGGTGGCACGACTGCTTGGGGCCAAGATGTAGTTAGTTAAGTTGGTCTTGATTTCAAAGCCACCGAAATCGAAAACAATCTGGGTCGGATCGTCATCGCTTGGGCACTCTAACACATAATAGCCAAGTCTAGATGAATAAGAGGCACCTATCTGTCTAGCAATCAAATCCGATAACGCGTAAGGTAGGTACATCAAAGTGGTGCCTGAGTCAAGCAATGCGGGGAACTGTGTCGTAGTTACAGTTAGCGAGTCTGAACCATTGGTCAACCCGACCCCTTGCACAGTCACATCGAAGCCCAATGCTATACTCTCAGAACGTAACCTGTACATCTTCAAAATGGGCAAAGTGTATAGCTGACCCGAATACTTACTATGATCGACAGCACCGAACAATATGTTACCAGAATCGGCGTCAGGATCGTTCAGGAAAAGAGAATATGCATTTTTGTGAATCAGCCCTTGACTAACCATTGCAGCAGGAACATTTTCGTATTGGTAGGGCGTGGCGCCGCTGGTAAGAAGGCCAACTCCGGAATAAGTGCTTTCTGTGACGGTCATACCTATACCAAGGACACCAATCGTGGAGTTACTGACATTGGCGATACCGAGGCTGGTCCGATCCAGGGTAACATTGTCAAAAGTGATTGTGTCAGTACCCCAGGGACCAGAGGCGGCGCTGGAGTCCGCATAAGATACAAAAAAACTTGTGCTATTATGGCTGTAACTGGAAGAGTCTTCCGCGTCGAAAGTTCCGTATTTTTGACAATCGATCGTGGCACTTGGGGAGGAACCCGAAGCCGTCGCTGAAGCGGCGCTACCAATTGAGGTTGAAATGAATGAATCTTCACTATCCTGGCTGTTGCCAGTAGTGGCACAGTACGGGTTCGAACTACCCATAACCCACAAATCAGAAGATCCCGTGTCTACTAAGACAACCACTTTTTGCTTTGGAGTACCAATCTCTAAAGTAGAAGAGTAAAACGTGTTTCTATTATCCAATATCATCTCCGCCAAGCCATCTTCTCTTTTGGCCAGCTGAATGAGCTTTCTCCCCTTAGTGGCTTTCTCATACGTCTCACCGTGCACTTTGTCAAACCCAATGCTCAAGTAACCCTGATTTCCATCCTCATGGTCCACCTGTTCAATTATGGCGGCCTGAGTATGCGTGATAATAGCGGTACATGCTAAAGCAGCCGATAGAAACCTCATTATCAAGTCACTGCTAGCTTGCGTACCTATGCGATGAGAACTATTATCGCGTCTCGGCGAGCCCTATGCTTTTATATATTTCAATTACGTTGCCGTTGGAAGAAAAGGGGAAATTAACGCGCCTGAAAAAAAAAGACTGTGAAGGCGCAGGCTTACGGTGCTCTAGAAAACGCCTTCCCGTTTCCAGAGATGTTGATCCTTCTTAGGCGCCGGCTGAGAGCAAAGCTCGTCTGGCACGTTTGCAGAGATATTTAGTCATTTAGTCTACGTAGAACATTTCTTCCACTTGGGGCTTGCGATACAAAAGGGTCCAGGGCGCAGCGTGAAGAAGTTACAATCCCCGTTATTTGTCATTGGAATTTCTCGAGAATGGTGCTTTTCGCTGCAGTGAAGCCCCCGTCAAACGTAAGCAGGCATTTTGAGCACCAGTAGGTTCTGGCACACCCGAGATCCTGTTTGAAGTTTCCGCCGTCGGAGCAAGACTCAGACGTGCGACCTAGCACGTGTGTCCGCGACCTGTTGGCACTTCATCGACATCGGGCGGAAAGACGTCCTCGTAGTTTTGGCAGAGGTATTTCCAGGACTGGAGGGGTGGTTTTCTGGCCAGTGCCCTTCGATGGCTTTGCTCTTTCTCGCAGGATCTGAGTTAGGCAAGAGGCAAGTGTAGCTGATATCGTCTATGCAGCAACTGTGGTGTTCTTGGACCTTGACAACGCTATGTTTGAAAGCACAGTCTGTTAGAATCATTCGTATTCCGGGGTTGGTGAATATGAAGCAGGCGCGGCGCTTCTCCAGCCAATCCGGCCAGAACTAAAAATTGTTTCGCCAGGCGGCTCCTTGTTAGTTTCGAGCTCATACGCACTTTGTCGGGGAGTGCTTACGAATCTCTCATATCCGTAGCGAGAAGTCACTACGGTGGATATTTCTCTCTGTTCTGTCCCGGTGTTTCTTCTTAACACTCGCGCTCCGCGGCGCCTTCTTCTCTGGAGGTTGCACTTAAGGCTTCTTGGAGGCTCCTGCATTCTGGGATGTCATTTTTCCGACCACATCAACTTCAAATCAAGCCTACAACCGCTCAGATAACATTTCTCGGCGGCTAAAATATGCTTCTGCTACTGGCCCTGGCCCCATCAGGTCACGTGAATTCCGAGCGGATTACAAATCGCATCAATTATCCTGCAGATACACCCACCTAGTGTCTATGCAGGAAAATATCCACCGAATTGGCTCGAATGATCGCTCGAAGTAAAGGCGCCCAGGTCGAAGTGAACCACCGCCTAACACGAGAGCGATAAACCTAATAGAGTTAGCTGATACAAAAAAAACGTTTGGATGGCGAAGATCGCAATCTTGCATACAGATCACCCAGCTGAATGGAACAAGCCATGGAAGAACTTTGGCGAGATGGCCATTAAGCTCATCGAGCAGGGAAGATTATTGGAAAAGGACTCCGATTATGACGTTGAATACAAGATCTTCGACATTTACCACAGAGAATTTCCTCGCCAGGATGAAATTAAAAGAGAAAATGGCTACGTGGGAATATATATCACGGGCTCCCGATACGACTCCTTCGATACTGCAACCCCTTGGATCAACGAGCTGAGAGTGTTTCTCAGAGACATATTGATTGAAGACGGATACCCTCCAATCGCAGGCATCTGTTTCGGACACCAGATGATAGCATCCGCATTGGGCTGTAAGGTCTCCAGAAACCCCCGTGGCCTGGAAATAGGAATTACTCCCGTCACTTTGAACCAGGCAGGCATGGAACTCTTCGGCAGAAGCAGTCCTGTACTCAATCTATCCGAACTTCATTATGATGTTGCGCGCGAAACTCCACATGGTTATTTAAATTGGGGCTCTTCGCCACTATGTGAGAGGCAGGGGTTCTATAAGCCCAAAAGGGTAATCAGCTTCCAGGGACATCCAGAGTTCACCACGGAAGCTTCACAAGCTCTGTTGAAGGCAAACAAAGTCAAATTATCCACTAACAACAACTTCGACTATGCAGAGTTGAAAGCACAAAACTCCGCGACTGTCAACAATGGGCCCTTTTTTGCCAGGTACATTTGGAAGTTATTTAAGGAAGAGATTTAGCAGTAGCAGGCCCCAGTGCGTCTGCATTGAATAAGAGTTTTGACAATTAGCCTTCGTCGTGTAGTAGTGATAGAAATGATGTGTATACTGTGTGTTGAATCTCTCCGCTCTCAGCGCTGAATCGGTGCCATGACGTGCACTGCAAGCATGACCCTAGTGGATTAAATTTTTACGTAGACTAAATATCTCTAGAGACGCAGCACTAGGCGGCAATATTCACCTCGAACCTAGGTTGAAGAAGGAGTTGGGTGGGCTCAATAACTCCGCCTCTTGGTCATCTGTGGACCTATAGAGGTCGCCACTTTTGTACAAGACGCCCTTGTCAATCCAAAATTGCAAAACGGTCAGGGCCCTCTCGGGGCATATTGCCAAATTAGAGCTTACCTCTTTTAAAGTTAGCTTAACAGGCTCGAGGTCATCACTAGTATGAAATTGCTCGATTGCCGTGCATTGCTCGAGGGTAGCTTCGCATCTTATCTCGCGGCCGTCTCTAAAACTCAATTCTAAATCAACAATTCCCTGGTCTTTACAGAGATGCAGAGACCTCCCCGGCTGCAACTCCTTGTAAACGTTGATATATTTCTCTAGTTCATGTGAGAGATTTGCTGAGAGTTTGAAGTCAATGTTAGGGTCGTTTTTATAGTCTAGTTTCCGATTCCAATAAAGAAATGAAATAAATTTCGGGAAAATCTGGGTGTGTAACCCAGCCACATTATGCATCTTCCTGCAAAGTTCTTCGCTGCGCTTGATATCCCACAACATTACATCCATATTATTGCTATGGGGTGTTTCTTCATTGTGACAAGGCTCATTACTTGACAACTGATTATTTTTATTCTTTAATTTTTCTTTCATCAATTTGAGACATTTGGACCAATTGCGATTCAATTTGTAAAATCTCAAGGTTAAGAGCTGTTTTCTTAATAATTTTAAGAACTCAGAGACGAAATACTCTCTTGATTCAAACATTGTCATCAGGATGTCCAACAGGCTTCTATGACCCTTCGAATGATTTTGGGGAAGCGAGTCGGTTGGTTCTGGTCGCCAATTTTGAAATCTGTTGATTATTTCTCGGCATACTAAATCGTTCTTATCGCACCTGGTGTTTGGAAACGTCGCCTGCGCTTGATACATATTCCGCTCATTACTTGATATTCGGGGAGAAGGCTTGGATTCGATGCTGAAATCTGGATCTTTCAATTCCGTCGCCAGTTGCTTTAATCCTTCTTTGTCCGTCAGAATGTTCGTTGTTTCAACTATTTCTTCAAATTTAAGGTCCAAAATTGCATATAGGAGAACAATCACCAAGTCATGTCGTTCTTGAAAATGTGGTTTCACAAACGAAGTGACAGAGTTTAAATATTTTCCAGAAGGATCCAACTGCAAAAACGCTTTAATTGCCTTTACGTATGCGAGCAATGCATCTACTGTTGTGACGCTGGGATTTAAGATATTTCTCTCGAACAAAGAGAGAAATTGGATGACAAGGGATTTGAAATCATCTGTATGCAGCATTGTCTTTTTCATTTCCAAAATGGTGGGTTTTGAATCGGGATAATTATGGATAAAGACGTTAAAGATTTCTTTTATTCGTATTTTGACAAACTGCTTTTCAAAACAGTTGTAAATTATCGTTGTCAAGCCGTGGTCGTCTTCAGGGCAGCCTAGAAATTGTGCGAAATTACTCCAGTAATTTAAAATAAAGTTGTTGAACGTTTCCATCACCAAAAAACGTCTGTCATAAACACCCTTCATGTTCGCTTCGCAGAAATCAGATATTTTCAACAAAATAAGATCGAGCAGCACATCTTTTGAATATGAGGTGCCCTGGGCCTGGTTCAGCCATGATAGAATATCCCAAACCAAATCGGAATCATCTGACATGATGAGCTCTCGCAGTCTTTGCTTTAAATGCTCTCTGAAATCAATGTTTCTATTCAGTAAGTAGTGCCTTAGTCTGTCCCGTTCAATTATCCACTCGTTCGCATTGTTCTTGAAAAAAAATATGTGCTTCAATGGAAACTCATAGTAAGCTTCTAGCTTTTGAATATCCTTAAATGTAAGAATGCTGTTAAACTTTGAGAAAAAATTCAGTCTGACACCGTAAATATAATATTGCCGCAGTAACGCAAAGAATTCTTTCTCCAGATCATTGGCACTTTCTATTCTTCCATCCTTATTGAAGCTGTTGTTAAAGGTCTGATTTACGAAGACCTTTATTACGTTCTTCAGTCTCAAGGCAGGAGGTCTCATTTGGTGATTACTCTCGATTTCATTGGGGTTCAACCATGTAAGCAATGACTCCAGCTCATCTTCGTTTCCGGGAAGCAATTGCGATCCAACGTCACAAATATTTTTCCATAGAGCTCTCAGGTCATCTGGGTAGTATTGAGACATGCTATCATTCTCGTTCTGCTCTTTTTGTCAGGTATGATGGCCTGTCTTCACGAAGATCTTTTTTGGGTACAAAAATATCCACATGAATCGCGGCGCCCGTATTAATATTAATCCAAGGCTCCCGGATAGTAAATAGAAGGATATCAAAGCAGAGTGCACATATAGCTACAGATTATGGTACGTAATCGTGTTCGTATTCAAAGCCCCAAAATATTATCAAACTACTAACGAAACCTTTTTTACCGCATATAAATAGCCTCAGAATGATGATTCCATAAGTTCGTTCATGTCACTCACTCAATGTGACCAACATAAGGCAAGAGAGTATTTGAAGAGGAACAACTGGAGTGTTAACTACGCATTAAATGATTACTATGATACAGAGGTTGGCCACTTTGTTGAAAGCTCTTCAAACCACAAGTTGGTGCCTGAGCAATATTCTACAGAATTGATAGCTCTGTATGAAAGATATGCCTCAGAAACTGGGGATGCAATTGAAAGCGATGGGCTGATAAGACTCATTGAAGACCTTGGTTATTCTCTTGACGATCTCGTGACCATATGTTTAGCGAAGCTTTTGAGCTGTACCAATATATCGAAAGGAATTACAAAGGACGTTTTCTTATACAGCTGCTATGAGCACAGATGCTCGAACTTATCACAAATCCGACACATACTTGAAGATATGGATGCGAAACTGGAAAATGATGTAAACTACTTCACTGGAATTTATAAATATACATTCGATCTGGTTGTGGATCCTGATAAACGTCACCTTGATGAAGAGACCGCTACGGAATATTGGAACCTATTTTTCCAAGCAAAATATCCAGTACATATTGAGGATAGGCTTCTCTTATCATGGACAAATTTTTTGAAAGAAGAACAAAAATCCTCTATCTCTAAAGATTGCTGGCAAATGTTAATTGAGTTTTTTAAGCGCTACTCCACACTATGTGCTATAAAGAGTGGTTACAATGAAGCAGATCCTTGGCCATATATAATAGACGAATTCTACGAGTATTTACAGGACAAGAGGCTTATATAGCAGGCGGGACCCAAATATATGTTATATAGAGAACCTTCACTATTTGTCTATTACCCGGCTACAATCCGATTTTCAAAGGCGTTTCTCTAAGTAAAACCTTCGCCATAACTCATCATATATATGGGAGTGAGGCTCATTCATACGCAACCGATTGCAAAATTCGCAGCGAGGACCAGATTGCAAGGTCAGACATCTTTTAATTTAAATTTCAGATAATGTCCTTCCAAGGAAATGCAAATGCTGTCAACAATGCCCAAGGTAATTCCTCACAACTGTTAGGTAATCAACAAAAACAAAAATTGCTAGAGCTGACCGAAAAGTACAAGGCTTTGGTCACTGAGGCGAAAAATGTGGGAGAGAATACCCCAAAGGGCAGAGAGCTACTTATGAATGCTTCCCGATTGAGGGCCTACTGCGAAAACTTCAACAGGCAGATTCAGCAAGCTGCCCAGACGTATAATCAGAGCCGAAATAATGCTGCCGCTGGCGCCGGTGTTTCAACGCCATTACCTGCTAATTCTGCTAGTGTTCCAGTTGTCCAGAATCCTGGGAACGCGGCTGGTAATTTAGGCCAACAGAACAGACCTAGTGGAAGTCAGCTGGCCAATTTTATAAGGCAAGTTTTAACACCAGAACAAAATCAGCAGCATGATGCATTATCCCAGAGTTTTCAGACAAAACTAAGCAATATAAGGGACAAAGCCGCCTACTTGCAGCAGCATATCGAAAGATTGACGCAAGAAATAAAAAAACAGACAGATGATCCCGCAAGGAAACAGTTGGAAGATAAAAAAGCGGAGTTAACCAATAATCTGAAAATGCTACGGATGGAGTACACTGTGCAGCATACAGAATTTCAGAATCGTAAAAAAAAGTTCTACGTGGAATGTGCTAGAAATAACCCTGATTTACATAGATTATTACAAAGAAGTACTCAGCAGCAACGACTGGCTCAGCAGCAGCAGCAGCAGCAACAACAACAAGTACAGCAGCAACAAGCACAGCAGCAGCAACAGCAACAGGTACAGACGCCTAATATTCCTTCTACCACTAGTGGAGAAAGTGGGATGGTGGGGACCCCAAAAATTGCTAGCTCTCCTGCTGTTGCAAAGGTGCAGCAAGGTACGCCAAGCAATGTAACGACACAAAATCTTCCTCAGCAAAACATTCAACGATCTCAGTCTAATTCTGGAAATGCAGCCTCAAAATCACAATCTCAAGTTACCAATGTAAATGCTGCTGCATCGATGGTAGCTAGTAATGGAACTAATAAATCTACCATATTCAAACAATCAGACCCCTCTGTCCCAATTTCCGAGACCGTCAATGCGAAAGTTCCGGCACCAGTAACGTATAAGACTAATAGGCCAAGTCTGACTGGTGGCTCTGCGATGAATGCTGCTGCATTAAATACTCCGATAATGACCAAGTTACCACCATATGAGGTTGACACTGAAAGAGTTATGTCCAAGAGGAAACTCAGAGAGTTAGTCAAAAGTGTTGGTATCGATGAGGGAGACGGCGAAACTGTCATCGATGGTGACGTCGAAGAGCTACTCTTGGACTTGGCAGATGACTTTGTTAGCAATGTTACTGGTTTTGCGTGTAGATTGGCTAAGCATAGAAAGTCTGATAACCTAGAAACGAGGGATATTCAGCTGCACCTAGAGAGAAACTGGAATATCAGGATACCTGGATATTCAGCAGATGAGATTAGAAATACGAGAAAATGGAATCCTACTCAAACCTATAATCAAAAAATGCAAGCCATTAACTCTGAAAAAGCTGTTTCAGCCAAGAATTCCAACAACACGTCAGCCATTTCATCTGGGAAGTCAATCTCTCAGTCAAAATGACTTGAGAATCCCATTTTTATCCACCTACCATATATATTTAATTTGTTAAAGCTTATGTATGTATGCATATTGTAATTTTATACCCACGTGACTTACTCATTTTTTTGACATTTCGAAAAATTTTGCATATTGAAAAGATCATCAAGCTCATCGCATCTCTTCTCTCAACGGCTCCTAAACCAAGAATAAGGATAAACCCAGCAAAAGCATGGTTAAATCATATCAGCGTTTCGAACAAGCAAGTTCGTTCGGTATTATTGCTTCAGATGCTAATTGCGTATGGATTCCACCCACCAACCGTAAAAACAACAACGCAGGGCAAGTTATTACCGGTGCACTCGAAAATGTGAATATGTGGGATATAAAAACGGCAGAAAAGACTGCAACTCTTTCCGATGGGTTACCGCCGGGCTCTGGAGATGCAAAATCAACTAAACCAGCCGAAGTCACCTATCTTGAATACCATCCCGACACCAATCTGTTGGCAGCAGGGTATGCTGACGGTGTCATCAAGGTTTGGGATTTGCTATCGAAAACGGTGCTCTTATCCCTAAGTGGACACAAATCTGCCATTACTGTTCTGAAATTTGATTCAACAGGTACCAGAATGGTATCGGGTTCAAAAGATTCTGATATTATTATGTGGGATTTGATCGGCGAAGTTGGTCTGTATAAGCTACGCTCACATAGAGATGCTATCTCCGGAATATGGCTGGATGATGACAACTGGCTCATAAGTACATCTATTGATGGTTTGATTAAAGTTTGGGATCTAAAAACACAGCAGTGCATTGAAACTCATATTGCTCATACCGGACAATGTTGGTCACTGGGTGTCTCCGCCGACCTTGTAATAACTACGAGCGCGGATTCCCAGAATAAAATATGGCAGTTAGACCTGGGCAGTGATGCAGGATCTAAGCTAGTCGAGAAAGGGGCATTTGAAAAACAGAGCAAGCAACGTGGTTTATCTGTTAAATTTACAACCACTTTTGATGGTGTGAAGTTCTTTTACATTCAAAATGCGGATAAAACTGTGGAGACATTCAGAATCAGAAAGGAGGAAGAAGTTTCCAAAGCATTAAGGAAAAGAGAGAAGAGGTTGAAAGACAAAGGTATGTCAGACGAGGACATTCAAGCCAACATAAAGTCCTCTTATGTTTCGATAATAATGCACTCATTTCAAGTTATAAGGTCCGCGTTCAAAATTAAATCGGCATCTTGGACGCATGCTACATCATCTAAACTAGAAATTGTCATCACGACGTCAGGTAATACCGTTGAGTACTATTCGATTCCTTATGAAAAGAAAGAGCCCAGTCTACCGGCCCCAAGCAAGCTATATGATATTAACCTCCAAGGGCATAGAACAGATATTCGTGCCACGGACATCAGTAGTGATAACAGTCTGCTTGCAACTGCTTCGAATGGTGAACTCAAAATCTGGAACATAAAAACGAAGCTCTGTATAAGAACATTTGAATGTGGTTACGCTTTATGCTGTAAGTTTTTACCTGGGGGAATTTTGGTTATTGTTGGTACAAGAGAGGGAGAAATTCAGCTTTTCGATTTAGCATCCTCAACTTTGGTCGACAGGCAACAGAGCGCGCACGATGCCGCAATATGGTCGTTAGATATTTCAAATGATGGAAAACGACTCGTCACCGGTTCTGCTGACAAGTCAGTCAAATTCTGGGGATTTCACGTTGAACAGACTTTGGTTCCTGGCACTGTCAATAAGTTTGTGCCTACTCTGAAATTATCTCACGATACCACGTTAGAACTGAACGATGATATATTAAGTGTTAGGCTGTCTCCAGAAAACAAGTTTTTAGCAGTTTCCCTTTTAGACAATACTGTCAAAGTTTTCTTTTTTGATACCATGAAGTTCTTTCTAAGTTTGTATGGTCATAAATTACCAGTTCTGTCCATTGACATATCATTTGATTCAAAATTGATCATTACTTCATCTGCAGATAAAAACATCAAAATCTGGGGGCTGGACTTTGGTGACTGTCATAAATCACTATTCGCACATCAAGATTCTATCATGAGCGTGAAATTTTTGCCAGAATCACATAATTTTTTCAGTTGCTCAAAAGATGGACAGGTCAAATATTGGGATGGTGATAAGTTTGAGTGCATTCAAAAATTGTCAGCACATCAGAGTGAAGTTTGGGCGCTAGCTATTTCTAACGATGGTCAGTATGTGGTTTCTGTGTCTCACGACCATAGCATCCGAGTATGGGAGGAGACTGAGGATCAGGTATTCTTGGAAGAGGAAAGAGAGAAAGAATCAGAAGAGCAGTATGAAAATACTTTATTGACCTCGTTAGAGGACGGATCAGGTGATGACGTCTTCAGGAAGGATAATGACGACGCTGAAAATTCCGAGGCAACAGATGTTCGGAACTTAACAATAGAATCTTTAAAAGCTGGTGAACGTTTGATGGAGGCATTGGATCTTGGCATACCGGAAATAGAGCAACGAGAGCTCTTCGAAAAGGATTTGGAACTTTGGAATAGGAAAAAGTTATCGTCTAAGCCAAGTAAGCCGCTGGATAATGCGATCCTAGTAGCTCTCAACAAGACACCAGAGCAATATATCATGGATGTTCTGGCTAAAATCAAAGCATCACAACTGGAAGATGCATTATTAGTGCTTCCCTTTTCGTATGTGCTTAATTTTCTGATCTTTTTCGATAAGGTTATGGACAACAAAGCTCTACTCCATAATAATTTGGCATTGGTTTGTAAGATCCTTTATTTTGTTATAAAATCAAATCATAAAGAGCTTGTGGCTCAAAAGAATGAAGCTCTAAAAATACGGATAACCAAGGTAAAAGAAGAGTTGAGGAGTGCATTGAAGGCGAACGTGGATGACTTGGGATTCAATGTCGAAGGCTTGAAGTTTATCAAACAGCAATGGGATTTAAAGCACAAATTCGAGTTTGTAGATGAATACGACCAGAGAAAAGAAGAAGAAAAATCCGCCAGAAAGAGAGTTTTCGAAACTGTAGTGTAGTCTGTAAACCTTCAATTGGGTTTCAGAAGGACATGAAATTTTTGAAATCAGAGTTTTCATTTTAAAATAGACATGTAACTTTATAGAACGATTGGCGTGCAATGCCGGAGCAAAACCTGTTCAATACTTATTAACATCGAAAACTCTTTGTCGGCGGTAATTACATTTTAGAACATTCAATCACGTACAAGATTTTGTTTGAACTCAGTATCCTATTAAAATTTTCTTGATCTTGAATTTTGTATACGTGCCTACTTCTATCTAATTAAAATGTTCGGATGGCGTTTAAATATATCTAAGAGACGATATTTTTCAATACCATATCATCGCCTTAACTCGTGCTTTAAACATTCGTTATGATTTATCAGCGACGAATCAATGTCACTGTTTAATACATGGGAATGTTTGTGTATTTCACTCTTGTTGGGTCGCAGCAATCCATATTTCTCCATTTCATTTCTCAATTGCTCTTCCATTTTATACATTAAGTACCCGTCGTTATCCCGCGCGAAGGAATCCTTTACAGGGCTACTTGATTCACTACCATATTCATCTTTCTTTGGTCTTCCTCGCCTTCGTGGAGACTTTTTTATAACTATATTTTCGTATTTTTTACCTCCCGGGCATATCATTCTACTCCTGTGGACAATTAATGCATCTTCTCTATTGAATTTTTTACCACAGGGGCAGGCGTATGTTTTCTCTGCATGCGACTTCTTGTGTCTGACAAGGTCATGGTTTCTTACAAATGCTTTATTACATCCTTCAAAATCGCAAACGTAGGGCCTGTCCTCTAGATGTGTTTGAATATGAGACCGGATATTATAACGTCGTTTAAAAATCTTGTGACAGCCAGGGTACATGCATTCGAAAAGTTTGTTTGGCAACTCCTTGACGTATTTGTCAATAGATCCACGAGGAAGTGTTGTTGGCTTTCTAGTAATCTTGACAGGACTTCCATTTGTATTTCCGTTGACATCGAAATGCGGAGATTCGCCTTCAAATTTCCCTTGAGATTTAAGAACTGGTGAGGGGGTATTTGCAATGATAAATCTACTTTCCGGCTCTTCATCAATAACTTGATCGTGGCGATCTTCATCATCATCGATGTGCATCTCATCACTTTCTTCAAATTCCATGCAGCTTGTTTTTCTATTAGTTACAATCGTCATAGGTGGAGGTTTTAGTTGAGGGGTTCCCATATCATCTTTGAAAAGCTTTTCATGAGTTGAATACTCATGGTGATGATGATGTTGGGTTTTGACCGGTGTGTGCTGAAAAGTATGTTTTTGCGGGAGATGTGAATTTTTAACTGGTGTGTTATTGCTAGAGCCGGGAATTGGGGGCAATATATCCACCGGTGGAGCCCGTAAAGAATAATTGTCCGCGTCTTTGGATGTTCTTCTACTCATTGAGTGGATTCCAAGGCCGATGAAACCCTCACTATCGCTGCTCTCATTTTCCTCATGAACTATGGTTGAAACTGTAGACACAGCTGATTCTTTCTTCTTGTGCGAAGGTGACTTGAGTTGCTTGCTCACACAAAATGGATTTGCATATTTGTTTTTCATGCTGCGATCGTCTGCTGTTCCATTCTCGTCATTTATAACCGAACCAGTAGGAAGATCATACCTCGGAAATTGAATATCTAAATCTGAAGTGTCCGCTGCCATCTTAGGTCTACTCTTATGAGCTCTTCTTGAAGGTGATCCGTTCATGGACGTATTCGATATAGGCGGTGAAATCATCGAGGGCGGAGGGAATTGGTAACTACCATTATTGCAATTTGACGTTATTATCAATTCGTTTCTATTAGGTTTACATGCGCTTCTAGAGGCAGGGGTTGTATTAGGTTGCGGAGATACATTTTCTGACACCAATTGATTTGCAACGGCTTCCTGTTCATGCAGAACCCTTTGCAAACGTTGTTGTTGTATTTTATTCTCCTGCAGTTGCTGTTCGAGTTTTCTATTGACCTCTTGCTGCCTTTCCAGGGCTATTCTAAGCTCTTCCTGTTGTTTCATAAGCACATGACCCAGAGAATTGTCTGTAGATATAGGGGGAGGTGCTGGTTTCGCTTGTTTGTCCCATCTGTTGAAATCTATCGGAAATTCGGTGTTCTCAGAATTTTCGTAATTTTGCTTACTGAAATTGGATATACTTAGCGTTTTAGTGTGATTGGAAAATCCGAATATCGCAGTGCCGCTAGGTCCTCTCTTGTGTCCACTCATTGATGGAAATTTGGGTATGTCATAGGGCTCATCCATGGTTACTTGATTAATAACGTTTCTACCGGAGGAGTAATTATTCATATCAGACGCTTGAGGGATCAACGGGATATCCAGATCCTTAAGTTCTTGCGTCAAAATGTTGTCGACATCATCGTAGTTTGCGTTGAATAAATCCATACCATCCGATGGGAGACCAAGGTCATTGTTGTCGTTAAAACTTATGCCCACTAAACCGTTAGCGCCATACATATCATCCCCATTGTTCGGTTTTAATAAATCAGATGGATTGATGTGCCAAGTGTTGGTGGCTGATTCCATAATTAAAAACTTCTGAAAACAGAGTAAACAACAAGGATATTAGCAGTTTTTTCTTGACCTTCTCCACCGCTTTTCCTTATGTAAACCTTATATTTATAACTGAGATGGTTCAATATAGCTATAACTTTGCTTAAATTTTGATGGGAGTTGATCCAATATTATACTGTTTCGATAGATGCAACAGCTTGAGGCGTACTATACAGTGTTTATACTATAAGGACTGAATATCTCCGTAACATTTTGACATTTAGTTAATTAGTTTGCCTTATATTGTTGATTTATTTACGTTTTACCTTTATAGGATATACCAACAGATCTTTAAGGTATCCCGATTTGTAAATATGAAAGAGAGTATTTGCACGTGACAAAAAATAAAAGCATAGCTATCTTTAAGTACAGGCATGCACTACTTTGCAAAGTACTTGAGTGTGACAAACCGATATTGCTGGTGCGCTCTAACCGATCCAAGAGTTTTCAGATTGGCACTTCTCCTTCAGAAGTTTATTTTTTAGTGGTATATTTAAAACCTGTCTGTTTTTATCAAACTTGACGCTCGATATGGGAAACTCAAACGTTGCATGGTTATTATCCATGGACAATTCCATTTGGAGAAGTCCTGAGTATTCCATCGTACTTTGGGGCACATTCAGAGCTTGTGCGATCGACATGTGTGTAAACTCCGGTTTAATTGAAGTAGCTTGTAATTCTTTTTTAGTTATGTCAGGGAAGACCTCCTTCAGTGAATCCCTTATTACGCAGCATAAGTTTCTGAACTCATTGTTCTTTAGCTCTGAAGACACTGGCAGGGTTAAGAAGAGCGCATTGCTTCTGGGAGACGCTAGTATTTGATAGAAAGATTCAAATTGTATTCGAAAGGGCATACAGTCGTTCGACTCTTGAATTTTTCGTGATAAAGTTGTGTATAATTTTTCTCTTTCCTGCTGGCTGAAGAATGTTATGTTCTGTGATAGAGATATATGTAAGGGCAGCGGGGACCCCAATGAGCTTAAAAATAGCGGCTGGAAAACTAAATCACGATGCATCGAGGAGTTCGTTTTATGGCACTTGCGGTTGAATTCCATAAGCATCGTGCTCAAAACGTTTCTTTCCACTCTACTAGGTCTCCACTCAAGATAAATGAAAGTAGACCAAAATTTCACGCCGGTGTTTACGCTCTTCATATTGCTATCAGGTTCTATGTGATACTTTTCAATGATACCATTGGGTAAACGCGGCAATAAACTGTTATACTTTATTTCAATACCTTGTTCAGGGTCACTCTCACTCTCACTTTCACTCGAAGAATAGTTAGCGGCTATCGACTCCATGAATGACTACTTTTTATCTCAAGAAACTGAAAGGGTCTTTTTCTTTTCAACAAGTCTTTATTTTTTCACATGGAATGAAAAATATCAACTAAAAAGGTCGATCCTGAACAGAAGATATGTCTATACAAATATAAAACCCAAAAGCTGCAGAGCATACCACATTCGTTTGTTTCAAAGTAGCTAATTCAGTTTGTTGAAGTCCCCAAAGAAATATTATAGGGGCTATGTCTGATTCACGAGCATCCAGAAGTAACTCCCGTAGGAGCTCTTACTCCGTGGGAAGATCGAAAACACCTTCCGAATCACATTCGCGTTCCAGCAGTAAACCTAGAAAGTACTCTCTAACCAGAAGAAGATCATCTCAAAGGCTCGTACGTAGCATAAGCGTTTACTCAGATGCTTCAACTGGAGAGGACAAAGTCATCATAGATAGCCCGTCGGGCTCCTTTAGGGCTGGGAGTGCTATAGAGGATGATACTAATGTATCCGGATCTACCAGTCAAAGGTCTGATGGAAGCGAAACCTTCACCACTAATCCAAATGTACCTAGTGAAGTCATTGAAGTACCCATGGTTAAAGTCACCCTTGATAATACATTGCCAGAAGATTATTTTAAAGACGATATACTGAACACAATCCAAAGTTTAAAAATTCCTAAGTGGTACGTAAAGGGTTGCAAAGATGTCTCTCCGTTAGAAAGAAATTTGCTGAAATTGTCCAAAATTACGGGAGCTATGACGAACGTAATTTATAAAGTGCAATATGAAGATAAGCCTTCCTTGTTGTTAAGGGTTTTCGGCCGTAATAATGATAGCATTATCGATAGAGACTATGAGCTTAAAGTCTTAGCGAGGCTATCGGTCCGCCATATTGGTCCGTCACTATATGGATGCTTCCAAAATGGGAGGTTTGAACAATTTCTAGAAAATGCTCAAACTCTAGGTAAAAATGACATTAGAGATTGGAAAACGTCCCAGAGAATTGCCCGTAGAATGAAAGAATTACACAAAGGTGTGCCACTTTTAAGCTCTGAGAGAGCGGCGGGGCCAGTTTGCTGGTCAAAGCTTTTCAAATGGGTAGAATCATTAGAAGTCAATCATTCACAATGGGTAAATGATGACGCCAATATAAAGCGCATTTTACTGTGCGACAATTGGTCCTCCTTCAAAAGTTTGATTCAAAGATATCATGATTTTCTGTATGAAGAAGGCGCGGATCAGGTCAAGAATAAATTGGTTTTCTGTCATAATGACGCTCAGTATGGAAATCTTCTGTTTACATCACCAGTTATCAAGGCAGAAAAACCTATTCCCTTGGTTCGTAAGAGCTCATCTTCTTCTTCACTATTCCCGTTAGAATCAAATGTTTCTCTCGAACAAATTATCCATCCTACAATTCAGGATCAAAGCCAAGATTCGAAACTAGTTGTTATTGATTTTGAATATGCGGGCGCGAACCCTGCTGCATATGATTTGGCAAATCACTTGAGTGAGTGGATGCACGACTACAATTGTGCTAAACCCTATGTTTGCAACAAGGATGCATTCCCAACTAAGGAACAAATGCTTAATTTCATTTATTCATATGTTTCGCATTTGAGAGGTAACTCGAATATCACAATAGATGAAGAAGTACGAAACTTTTATAATGCTATTATCAAATGGAGAGCAACTGTTCAACTCTTCTGGGGAGTGTGGGGAATTTTGCAAAGTGGAGACCTCGAAACTGAAGGTCAGGAAAACGTAGAATCTGAAGGTACAGGCGGAGGTAAATATATCATTAAGACTGATACGGGAGACAAATGCAGCACTCCCAGTAACGTTGAGGCAATTACACAAGGTATGGAAGGTGTTGATATCGATTCCTTTGAGTATTTATTATTTTGCAAAGGAAAAATGGCGATTTTCTGGGGTGATCTGCTTAAGAGAGGCTTGATACAAGAAAGTGAGGTTATCATATCAGAGATTGATTATATTTCAAATCAAGGCTTATAACGTCATGTGTAGTTTAGCTTAAAGGTTGGCTGAATTGGAACAGGAATTTTCAGGGCCCAGTGATGAAAGCCCGGCACATCATGCCAGCCATATCGAAGATAACATTTCAAACCATTTTCAAATTTTGGTTGAACATAAATAGTGATTATATATACGTGTGCATTAAATGAATCTAAAATAATTGTTAATGAATTGGAGAGTTGGAGAAAAAATCTCCATTTTTCGAGTCACTTAAAATAACAACATTTTCTTTGGATCTTCAATCAATTCCTTGATGGTTCTCAAGAAGGTAACGGCCTCTCTTCCATCCAATAATCTATGGTCGTAAGTTAAAGCCAAATACATCATTGGTCTGGAAACTATTTGACCGTTAACTGTTACAGGTCTTTCTTTAATACCGTGTAGGCCTAGAACTGCGGTTTGAGGCATATTGATGATTGGGGTACCATACAGAGAGCCGAAGACACCACCATTAGATATAGTGAAAGTGCCACCAGTCATATCTTCTAGAGTTAATTTACCATCACGAGCCTTTGTGCTTAAACGTACGATCTCTTCCTCGACCTCTAAGACACTTAAAGACTCGGCGTTGCGAACCACTGGGGTAACAAGCCCCTTTGGAGTGGAAACTGCGATGGAAATATCAGTATAGTCACGATAAAGAATCTGGTCACCTTCGATGGCACCATTCACAGCTGGAATGTCCTTTGCGGCCAAAGTACACGCTTTTGAGAAAAGACCCATGAAGCCAAACTTGGTTCCCCTCTTCTTGATGATTTCATCTTTATACAGCTTTCTCATCTCCATAACGGCAGACATGTCACATTCGTTGAATGTAGTTAACGATGCAGCAGTGTTTTGAGACTCCTTTAATCTCTCGGCGATTCTCATTCTCATACGGTTCATTTTGACTTTGCTTTCATTACGGGAAAATGAAGTGAAAGACGGAGTGGATGTCGACTCTTCGTTCTTTGGTTTTGTTTGCTGTTTTGGAGCTTCTTTCTTCTGTGCTGGTGGTGCAGCCACAGGCTCTTCCTTCTTTGGCTTTGCTTCCTCCTTCTTCTGTTCTTGCGCTGGTGGGGGCGGTGGAGCCGTGGAACTCTCGGATTCCTCGTTCTTTGGCTCCTCTTTCTTCGGAGCTGCTGAACCAGTCTCGCCCGGCTCGATCGTGGCCAGCTCTTCACCGACTGTTACAGTATCTTCTGGACTGAAATTCAGTTTCTTAATGGTACCGCTGACAGGTGAGTTCACCTCGATATCGATCTTATCGGTTTCGATAGTGGCCAACAATTCGTCTTGCTCGATAAAGTCGCCGACTTCTTTTGTGAACTCTTTCAAAGAGCCTTCGGTCAAAGATTCCGCCATTGGAGGTACCTTGACGGAGGTAGCTTCAAAACGGCGGGGCATGAAAACCCTGCCGGACGGGGTTAGAACTCTCAGATGGCCGTTGCTCGATAATAATCCAGACGATAGATACCTTTTAGTGCTGGCACAAGAAGATATCCTGCCAATAGAGGGGGTGGTTCTTTTGGACGCACACAGAGTTGAACATCTCAAGGCCCTTGCAGCAGTTCCGCGCACAGATGACTTAGAAAGTGATAACATTTTTAAAAGGTCCTGTGTATGGTTCGAATAGTATCGGGGGCCACAAAAAATCAGGAAAGAATATAGGTTACTAGATATATTTTATAATACCCGGCTTCAAAGTTTCGTTAATTTCAACGAATACGTTTAACAAATTACTGACGTTGTTAGCTTTCCGTTGCACTTTTATGTGAACTTCTGAGCTGCCACCCGTGAGAGGTCCTTCTTAATCCTTTAAAAACAGTTGCTGCGGAAAACTTTCGGGACCGACAGCGGAAGTTTTCGCGAAAGAAACAAATGCGGGAAATCGAACGGCTGACGAGAGGCCGCTGTGTTTAGATTAAAAGAACGGAAACGGACGTGAATAGGAATTCGGAATCTAGTGGTATCAAGGGTGTGGTTTGTTCTTCAATGCGGACCTCAGTCCGATCAGTCCTACGACTGTGTGCTGCTTGTCAATGATTATACGCTAGTTCCTACTGCACCCGATTCTGTTACCCGGCGGAAAGCTGTTTTTCCAGTAATACGCAAGAAGGATACATAGCTCATTCATGTTTACATAGGATGGTAGCGCCTTTATCGGCTGGTTCACCTCATAGGCAATGGATTTTCAGCGGGCTCGTAGGAATCTACAACTGCTACAAGAGCCTCTGTCCGGGCTGCAGGATGGCGACCCTCCTAATGATGATGAAAATGGCAGCAGCTTCGATTTAGGCGCAAGCACGCAAGTCCCTGACTCTCTGGGACTGGGTATGTCGTCCGCTCCTGCACCAGAGGAGGAAGACGTAATTTTTGTGAACACACAGATCCAAGGTAGGCTGGATGATATCGAACACGAAAATACGCTTCGATCGCGGCTGAAACAATATTCATACCCTCAAGAACCGGTTGCATCGCATCCTGAATGCAAGAGGGCAGTCTCGGGCCAGGGGTCTCAGCATCATTGTACGGCAGACATGAGCACGCACACGGAGCATAAACTAGCCTCAAGGGCAAAACCAAGGCCGAAGGCGAAGGCCGTTGCAAAGTCGAAGACTAACGCAAAGACAAAGCCAAAGCTAAAATCGAGGACGAAGACAGAATCAGTTCCGCAACTTGGCATCGATGCGCATGAATTCACGAAAACAGAGCTTTTGCTAAAGCAGTTGTCGGGTAAGCATAATAAGATCAAGGACATCTTGAGGTCGCAGAAGACCAACGTTAGCAAAGCTACAAAGAAGAAGAGACAGCCGGTCACGTACGATATTTATAACGCACAAGAGTGGAGGTACATATACCAACGACTGATGGAGACATTTCCGCAAACCGAGCAGACGGAAGTAAGTGAGGTATACCGATATTTGTATGGTGAAACCACAGAGGAGAACTTGTGGGCTTCGTCCCATCTGCCACCCGAATCATACAAAAATGATTCTCTGTCAACACCAGTGGCTTCACTCCCAAAAGAAAGTCAGCAGGTCACAATAATGTCACTCTCTCAGGTGATGAGTGATGATTTCTTGGAGGGAGACTATACAAAAGACCACGTCCGAGATTCAGATACAGAAAAGCAGGAAGAAAAATTAAGAACATTGCTAGATGAATCAAAAAAAGAACAGGGGCGACAAGAATTGGTAAGGGCGGTGCTTCTGCAAGATCAATTGGATGATCAAGCAGAGCCAGAAAAGGTTCTCGAAGAAGATAACATCTCTATTGTGTCTAATAGCACTGACGAGAGTGTTATTGTTATACCAGTGGAAACGCAGGAAGCCCTGAAAGTTAATTTGGATCATGAAAAAACTCCAGCGCTCCCGCCTCCGAAGACCGACGAGATAATTGATCTTACACGGTCTTTCAAAGCAGTGCAGTGTCTGATATCTCCACTGAAAACAGACGATGCCCCCTCAGTCCAAGTGCCGGCCACTAGAACTTCAACTGTAACAGCTGTAACGAAACCAGCGCCTAATCCATCGACAATGCATGTCAATTTGATCAAATTAAGAATCTTGAAAAGTCAGCTTAGCTCGCTCGAAGCATCCCTAGCGGCAGTATTCACTATTCATTCACCTGCATCGCAAGACCAAAGCTCGATGGTGCCGCCCACTGATGCAGAAGACAATGATTTTGAAAATCACTGCTTGGTCCAATTAGAGCCTGTTGAATCCTGTGAACCACGTTCGTGCAACGATAATGTGGACTCTCAACTCGCTTCCCAGTCAGCTATCAAACTGCGGCAGAGTTTGAAAGAAATAGGTCTGAAGCCTTCGAGGTCGAAGTCTCAAATGATTGCCTCCCTTAAAGCAGCATCACAAACCCTTGACTCTAAGACTGACACCGATGTCCAGAGGAAGGAAATATATGATCTTTTAACGTCCCTCGTCCAATCATCTCCATCTCTTCATGAAAAAGTGTATACGTTTCAGCCCATCTTCTTGGAAGATCTCTTAAGGCAATTAATCGTCGCAAATCCTTTCGTTGACTATGTCAATGAAGCCATGATACGAGAGTGGGCAGATATGCAAGGAATATGTTTAAAAAATAGCTAATAGTGTACGCATTTTTTAAGGTTAATCTCGTAAAAAAATTACCCTAACTCGCACGCGAGTATTTTCCGAAACTAAAGAAGCATCATCCAAAGCGGTAAATAAAGGTAGTGGGTGAAACATACCACATCGATTTTCCATGTTCCAAGAGCTTGTTTAGATCCATCAGCTCAGCTCGGTTCGATCACTTGTATTATTTGTTTCGGAAAGTTTTGGACCTTGAAAGAAACAAATAAATCGCTCGAACTTCAGTGGTGCTAGATACTTTAGTTGAGATGTCGGAGCCGCTGAATCAAGACTTTTGGGTCGACCAGTTGGAGACGATTCATAAGCAAATGAATGAGGATGATTCAGAGAGACCAGATAGTGAGGGAACTAACATAAGTGGCTCAAGTGGTTCAGGAACGGCCCAGCATCAGCAAAAGAGACACTCTATGTTTTCTGGATTCTTGAATAAGCGGGATAAGTCATCGGACTTGCCTGTTTTTGCTGGGAGTTCTTCCCACCATGGCGTGCTCGCGGCTAACTCTGGACAAGATATGAACTTTGTTATGGGCTTAAGTGAGAATCTGCTCTTAGAATGTAGAAGATTACAAGCCGAAATTGAAAGAAAATCTAGGTCGTTGAACTCTGTAACGGAAACATATACCCAATTACAGGAGAGCTATGACACCTTGAGCTCTAATCATTCTTTGGCAGTCAAAGAACTCGAGTTATTAAAGAATTCAAATTTGGATTTACAGTCTAAATTTGAGGAGCTATCAGCGAATGCTCAAAATTCAAAGGATGAGCTTGCCGAAAAAGAACAAATAATTGAGGATCTCTCGAAAGCTGTCAATGTTGCAGAGAGCGATGCCACCACAAAAAATATGGCACTCCTGAAAGATACGGAAAAATTAAAAGATCAACACGCAAAAGATATTGAAGAACTGCGAGAAGCTGTCAACACTTTGCGTAGCAGCAACGGTAAGTTGAATGCAAAGCTTCAAGATATGGACGAATCAAAATCATCGCAGGCCCTACCCGTTGAAGAAAATGATAAATACATAACTTTGCAAAATCGCATGCATGACGCTCGCAAACTGATAGCTAACTTAAAAAGGGAAAATCGAGATCTGACGGCTCAAAAACATTCAGGAGTAGCCGTTGCAAGTAATGAGGAAACCATTTTCAAAGACCGGAGTGAGGATGCGGAACTCGGATCATCAGACAAGCAGATCGATAATATCGCTGCTAATATCGAGTTGTATGGAGATAAAAATATTTTAGCTCTGCCGAATGATAATATTTCTGAAAAGTCCAATAAAAGCTCTTTTTCTTGTAAAGTTATGAAAGAAAGGCTAGAATGTGCAGGCTATCGAGTCCTCACATATCCCGAGTATAATGAAATGCAAAGCAAACTATTAGAGTGGGAAAAGCCTTCGGAGAGTTACTTAGCACAAGAAATAAATAGCAGAGGGAAAGTTATTGTCTTAAAAGAAGAGTACCAACGGTTGCTGGATATGGTCTCGGAATCAAATATTAAACTAAAAAATATGAAAAATATGAAAAATACAATAGATGAATCATCTGTTGAGACTAATAAGCAAAAATTGAAGGAAGCCGGCTATTCTGTTTTGGATTCTAAGGACTACGAAAGACTAATAAAAGAGGCAGCATCGCCGTCTCTCGAGAAAGTTGCTGAAATCGCAAAAGCTCAGGACTATGTGTTAGTGCATGCAAAGGATTTGTCGGCTAGAGGAATTGTTGATAGTGAGACAATTGGATCACTATGCGATAGTGGATCGTTTGTTCTCATGAACAAGGATACACATGATGCCTTAATTAATGGGGGCTTTGACAAAATTAACAAAAGCGAAGTTATCAAGATGTGCTCTAAGGTTGACTTGATTCCAGTGGCCCAAGCCCAATACGAAGAGCTGACAAAAGAGCCAGATATGGAAAGGATTAAATACTTTGCGGCACAAAAAGCTTCTGTGGTTATCTCTCGGGAAAGCTATGAAATTTTAAAATCTGAAGCAGACTGTCCCACTGAAGAAGTTGTTAGAATATTTGCGAAACAGAATGGACTAGCCCTTGTAATCAAGAGTGATTACGATTCATTGTTGGAAAAACTTGACAATCCTAGTAAACATCAATTAGAAAGGCAAGCGGAAAAATTAGGACTGACACTTGTTTCCGCTGACAAATACAATAGCCTCCTGCATGAACTAAATAGCAGATCGATTCCTACAACTCCTTCGAATGCATCGAAGGTCCTGGCCAGCAAACAATATTTTGAAGAAGTAATTCGACATGAAAATGAGAAATCTGAAAAATTTCTTGAGTCCACCAAAACTCTAGGTTTCGTTACTCTTTCTAACGAGGAATACAAGACTTTGAGGGAAAATCAGAAAGACCGTGTAGTGACGAAAACTGACATATATCATGGAGCAAAGAACTATGATCTTGCGGTTTTACCAAATGAAGAGTACAAAGCACTATTGAAAAAGAAGGCCGGTGGTACTGATAATTTGGATTACTCTGATCTAGAAAAGATAGCGGCAAGATTCGATATGAAGTTGATTCCTTTCGATATGAAGAACACGGAGCTTTCAATACCGCACTGTACGAAAGTTGTTGATTCTGAGCCAGGAGCCTCTCTGAAATTCAATGAGCAAGATGCTGCTACTGCGCCAAAGTTAGAAAGTAGAATTGAAAATGAAAGCTCTCCTACTACAGAAGCAAATGATCAAATGGACCAAATATCGTCCGAACTCAGATCTGATGTTATTTCTTCCAACATCATTAATGGTACGGGGACTGCAGATGCGGAGCCCAGAATTGGCACCGCGTCGTCTGAGACTAGATCCACCACATTTGAGGACCTACAAAAAAAGGCGATGGACATGGGTTACACATTGGCAGCTCTTCCAAATCAAGATAGCTCGAAAATTCCCGACGATGATGCTAGCGAAGCTGCTGGTCATGGTTTCTTTGGCAAATTAGAAGATCGGGGTGATTTTGTGGACCCAAATGAGAAAAAGCTTGAATACCTTGCTAGCCAGTTGGACATGGTTGTCATATCCAAAACAGCGTACCTTGAATTGTCAGATCATACCGTTACAAAGGAATTCCTGGAAAGCAAAGCATCTGAGTTTGGGTTAACGGTTCTTTCGAAGAGTATCTATGAAGAGATGAGTTCAAGAGATGTCATAAGTAAAGACAATATTGAAGCTAAGGCCTCCAAATTTGGCCTTCGAGTGTTCTCTGAAGAGGAACTTGTTTCAATGGAGGCCAAACACGAAGCAAACTCACTGAAAATGGAAACCATTGAGAAGAACGCCCAAAGGCTCGGATATATAATTTTGAAGCAGGAAAGAATGCAAGAATTAGAGGCTACAGAAAGAGCTGCATCCTTAGAAAAACGCAAGAAAGATTATGTACCCGAAATAGCGTCTCCGGTTCACGATAAAACCTCAGGAACCCCAGGAACCTCTGAAGATTTACATCCAGTAAGCGGCACTGATTCTTCAAATTTCGATTATAATGAAGTGCAGGTGCCGGACGAACATAGCATTTCGCCGCTGACAAAGCAGCAAATCACTGAACAAGCTAATGAGTACGGACTAGTGGTCCTAGATGAGGCCCAATATGCGGCCATGAAAGCGAATTTACCAATGACAAAGAACCAGATAATAGAACAAGCAAGAAATTTAAAGCTGATTGTCATTGATGAAAATCAATATCAAATCATGAAGAGTGCCCCAAAAATTACTAAGGAGAAGATCACGCGCTATGCTAAAGAACATGGGTTAGTGTTGTTGGGAAAAGGGCAAAGCGAACATATCGGTGCGACCCCAACAGCAACAAAAGAGCAAGTGATTAGCTATGCAAGGCAATATGACCTGGTGGCTATCAGCTGTGAAGATTATAAGCGCTTGAAGAATGCTCTAGTGCTTTCGAAAGAACAGTTGATCAAACAGATTCAAACTCATGATATGGTAGCCATAAATTCCAAAGATTATGAAACTATGAATCGTGGCATATCAAGAGCTCCTTCTCAGAGTAAACCCTCCAGCCAGAGAGGTAGTTTAGATCCTGATTCCACAAGGTCGAGCACGTCTTCCAGGCCATCTTCTCGTTACAACGACGACTTCAACAAATTTTTTAAGTCGGCGATAAAAAATGGTATTTGGAAGACGCCTAAAGGAAAATCATTCGCCGCACCCACAAAGTCGCATGACGTCGTTCTGTTGCCCAAGTCTTACTACGATAACTTAATTAGCCGAGGTGAATCGGAAGGCCACGAAGGTGACTTTGGCAAAAAGAGCCACCTTCAATCTCCAAGCTCGCGAGGCCAGCAAAGAAGTATGACTCGGTCCTCAAAGAGCTCATCGAGAATCATTGAACATGAACACCAGAAGAATGTTGTGCAAGCTAGTACTGTCAATGCTCACGCTGACATAGAAAGAGCGGAAGAACAAAAGGTGAGTTCCGGGGGGACCTCAATGAGGCGTGCATTGAAGAAGGCACATCATCCCCAAGGTAAGATTGTTTCAGAGCCTTCGCTAATCAGATCGAACTCTTTAAGTGGTATGTCATTGGCGTCCGTGGCTTCGTTAACGGAGCCAAGTATAATCCCGGCACTGACGCAAACAGTGATTGGCGAGTACTTATATAAGTACTACCGGTTTTTTGGAGTTGAATCACGTCACGAAAGGTTTTTCTGGATTCACCCATATACTCTAACGCTATACTGGTCGAGTACCAACCCTGTATTGGAAACGAAATCAAGTGCTCAAAGAACAAAAAGTGCGCCTATCCTCGGAGTAGAAAGTGTTTCAGACTCGAATCCATATCCGGCAGGCCTTTACCATAAGAGTTTACTGATTAAAAGCGATCACAAGACGGTAAAGATAACGTGCCCCACACGAAAAAGACACAATATCTGGTACAACTCACTTAGATATTTGATCCAGAGAAGTATGGAAGGGATAAAACTAGAGGACATCGCAGATGATCCGGACGACAACCTGTATTCAGGTAAAGTTTTCCCCCTGCCAAGCGAAATCTCAAACTTGAATTCCAACACTTTTTCAAGCTTTCAGAGGTTATCAAGTTCCAAAAAGTCCAACAGAAATCTTGTGCCAAGAAGTCCATCAATGCCTGTCAAAAAAGTGTAATACGAGCTGTTGCTTAAACGAAACCTATTGAAACATACTCAATTCCCTAAATAAATAATTTTAAATAATAATTAATAACTACCAAGGTTAGTCAGCTTACCACGTGATCTTTTGTAAAGCCTTGACGTTTGCGTGCAGATTTTTTCTTTTCAAGAAGCTGCCGCCCTCTTCCGTATTGTCAACGCCGTTTGGCTGTTTGGCATAAAGTTCAATATCTTCATCGTTGCCGTGCTTGAAGCAACAACGCTTACCATAGGGGCAGTACCCATACTTGGCCCAATTTACGCATGGCTTAGTCCTATAATTGTTTGATTTTGGCTTAAATTTTAACTCATGTAATCCGTGAGCAAACTGGCACTTGTTGCCATATCTACAACTTCCCTTGGTCGTAAATGACTCGCATAATTCGGTCTTGTATAGCCCTTTGTTCAATTGCGGTTGCTCTGTAAGCTCCGTAGTTCTGTGGATATGGCAATGAACGTTGCCCTTGCATTGCGTTTGGTCAACGCATATCGTTAACCGCTCAAGATTCTCTGTGGTCAATGGTAGAATATCGTCTGCTGGCTTCAGATTGCGGTTTATTTCAACTTCCAAAGTGTTCTTTTTCTGCCTTTGCCTATACAATAGCGACGTAGCGTTGCCAACGGTGCTGGGGGCCATAACCTGGGCCGGTGCCAGCTGGTCTATAAAAGTCCTTGGCTTAAAATCGTTGAGTGTTTGATAGTAATCCACAGACACCTTTGTTTGATCATTCATCAAACACTCGTCGCTGGGAAAGTCTTCCTGTGCTGTTTCATCCTCGTTCAGCAATGTTTTTATGTAATATTCTTCGATCTCTTTAATTCTCGAGTCGTAATTGTCCTCTTCTGTTGAAAATACCGATGATGTGTACGTAGAATTGGAAATGCTGGTGTCGCAGGAAATACCACCATTGGAACCACGACTTAAACGCAACGCACTTGAACCTTCGGCTGGCGCCATCAAATAATTATTACCAGAATAATTCATTGCAAAGGCTTACTGCTTAGACGACTACTCTCTGTGATATTCGGCAAGAACGAAACACTACTGCCAGTAATGTTGATCAGTTATATACAAAATTAGCTCTACCGCTTACAAAATATGGCCTAAAGGCAGAAAGGGTGCACTAGTAACTTATTCACCCATCTTGAGACACCTTAACGTGGCCTTGAGCGCTTCATATGCATGTCTCAACGATTGTCTCTATTGATAAACTTTCCACATTATGCATGAATAGCCGTTCCAGGCCTCCTTCTGCACCCACTTTTTTTCAGATACGCAACTTTGGATATTTCACGTGCGGACTCCATGATAGATAGTCACGTGAAAGTCTTGGCTTAGGGTACACATCTGGTTTCCCCTTTTGACACTTGGTAAACTGAGCCCTAATGGGGACATGAATTTTTCACGATTTTCTTCATATGGCAGACAAACCTCACCTGCGCTAAAATGGTAAGAGGCCTATTGGAAGAGTTAAGAGGGCTCGAAACTACCAGAGTAAGCTGTCTTTTATAGCTTGCTTCATTACTGCAATTGCATAGGATGGATTATGAGAATGAGCAAACAGAGGAATTGGAGGTGCTGGAGTCCATTTACCCCGATGCCGAGGACCTCGAAATTCTGGACAGGCGGTATCCAAACGTGAGATTCATGCTAAGCACTGAACTAGAGCCACAAGTGGACGAGTTCATGCTGACCAAGAGACTGAGAATTTTCATGGAATTTCTTATGCCAGAGAAATATCCTGAGGAGCCGCCCATAATCAAGTTTCATCTTGAAGAAGAACCGCTGCAGGAGGAAGAAAGCGAAGATGAAGATGAGGAGCAGGGGTACGACGAGCATGGCAACAAGATAGACCGGAAACTGAAAAACTTTACGGATACCATCAGGTTTGACACGTATATCCCGGAATTGCAGGCCAAGATAGACGAACAGATCGAAGAAGAGATGCTGCTTGGTACCCAGATGTGTTTTGCATTAATTTCGTCGATAAAAGAGCTCAGTGAAGAATGGTACACCGCAGAGATCAACAAGCAGAAGAGAAAACATGAAAAGGAACTCCAAAATCGAGAAAAAGAGGAGCAAAAGAAGTTCCGGGGCACAGAGGTCACAAAACAGTCATTCCTTGAATGGAGATTGAAATTCAGGAAGGAATTAAGTCTGGACGAGAAAGAGGAGCAAAGGCGTTTGATGGCACACCACGGCAGGATGACTGGTAAACAGATCTTCCAAAGCGGGTTGGCCGGAGAGCTAGACGAGGAGGATGAAGACCTGAGCTCGACCGCGGAAAAACTCAGCAAGTCTGTAATTTAATCAAGCAATAATGAGAAAAACATCTTAAAATTTTATATTTACTTACATAGAGAAATATGAGAAAAAATCCAGAGAAAAATCTTCGGTTATATTAGTGATTTGGAGTATGAGAATAAATCGGCAAATGCATCATCCTTTTTTCCTGTGTTGGCTCCGTTATGCTTCTGGTTTTGGTTTTGGTTTTGCTGTTGAGTTTGAGCATTTGGCGTTCCGTTCCAGTCCAAAAGATCGCTGTTTGCCTGGGCCGTCGCTTGCGGCCGCGCCGAAGTTTTGTTACCTGATCCGCCCTGGAAATCGCCAAAGTCGTCGTCATCGTCCTCTCCTTCGCCGTCTGGCTCCTGTGCTTGAGTTTCTTTTGTTCCAAGTTGTGGCGCTGATTGATCGCTAAAATCAAAATCGATCAGATCTGGCACATTCTGTTGCTCCATCTGCCTCTTTCTCTCTTGCTCGGTACTCTTAATCCTCTCTCTGAGAATTTCCCTTCTTTGCCTTCTTTGCTCCTCGATATTCGAGCGTCTGCGGTTCCTTTGCTTTGCGGAGATTGTGTTTAGATCTTCACCATCGATAACATTATCGTCGTCGTCCTCCTCATCGTCGAGAAACTCGGTTACGTCTTCCGTGCCAGTGATAGGGTTTGCATTGTATAATGATGAGGCACCCTGTGTTCGGATTTTCATATGATTCTTATTGTTCTTGTTTCTTTCTTTCTTCAAGTACTGGGAGTCTTCCAGAAGCTGCAGAATATTCTCGCACTTCTTCTTGATACCACGCTCGTGCACCTCCATTTTACCGTCGTTGGAGAAGCCAACTCGGTATTCCATCGCCTCCCGGGTCAGGATATGTTTGTGCGTTGTCAAACAACTTCTCATTTGGTTCAGTTCGTCGCCATCGCCCACATTTAAGAGCAAATATTCTACAACAACGAGGCATTTGAAAACGACTCTCCACTCAGATCCGTAATTAACATAGTCCTTTCTGGCCTTCTCGTAGAGATTTTTAGGTCTCGTTGCGATGTGATCGACGAGTCTCTTCAGAGTGTATTCGGTCATGAGGTATAGGGGAACCTGGTATCTGTTCCTCAATACTTTTTCCAGGTGTTTAGGCGTGGGCCCCCAGGAATCCGTATTGGTCGCACGACGTATGTCCACCTGATAGGGTTCATACTGAACAATCATATTCTGGGCGAATCTGGCCGCATTACGGATATCATGAATGCCCAAATTCTGAATCTTCTTAGACAATGAATCCATCGTTGAGCGAATACGAGACCGTTTGGCTGTTGCGTGCTTGGTGTTTCCCAACCACACTCTTTTGCTTGTCCATATAACTTTTCACACACCTGGATGTCCAGAAGACCGATGTAAAAAAGGAGGATGCCGGGTAAGCCATAAATGGTCAACATAAACTTAAATTTTTTGTCACTTACCTACTTAATAGAACGTTATAGAATAGTAGGTACGTCACATATTTAGCTATACTTTTGCTTATAATTCACCAGACTTGGCAACGACAAGTCTGGATCTGGTGGAACCGGATGGGGAACCCAAGGATTCGACCTTCTTGATAACATCAAAACCGTCAGTCACTTCACCAAAGACAACGTGCTTACCATCCAACCAAGGACATGGCACGGTGGTGATGAAAAATTGAGAACCGTTGGTGTTTGGACCAGCATTGGCCATGGACAATAAGCCTGGTCTCTCGTGCTTCTTGGTGAAGTTCTCATCTGGGAACTTGCCACCGTAGATAGACTTACCACCAGTACCGTTACCGGCAGTGAAATCACCACCTTGCAACATGAAATCTGGGATCACACGGTGGAAAGGGGAGCCAGCGTAGCCGAAACCCTTTTCACCAGTACACAAAGCTCTGAAGTTTTCAGCGGTCTTTGGGACAACGTCGTTGTACAATTGGAAAGCGATACGGCCCAATGGTTGACCATCGGCTTCAACATCAAAAAATACCTTAGACATGTTAATTGATTTTAGATATTTGATTATCCTTCATCAAGTCTGAGAGGCATCCCTTTCCACACACGCCTAAGCGTCGTCTCTTTTATACTTTTGTTAGACGGTGCCAGGCGCTGTTGAGCACCGGCGACATATTACGTCTTGAGGGCAGAATGGCCCACCTGCTGTCCCCTAAGCCGGCGAGCCCAAGACGCTGAGAACGACATTTCGTCCAGCGTGACAGGACCGCCACTTTTTGCGCGAAGTTCCAGAGTTCCAGAAGGTTCTGTTCCGAGGGGGCATTTGATTAGTGGGGGGAATGGGTGTTTGCGATGCTGCCGTCGCGGCGGCTTGAAAAAAGTGGAAGGGACGCGGCCCCCATGCGCGGGTGCCCCTCTCCCGCTGGCGCCGAGCGGGATTCTCCGCTCGGTCACGTGCTCAGAACGAATTTTTATTGGAAGGTAATATGGCGTGTGTCACGTGCTCTTTGGAACCGTGCTGTTTGCCCCGGGCAGGAAAGATGAAAAAAAATTGGATTGCACAGCGATGAGATGACGACAGACTTACAATAGTGTTTGAGAACGGCTTTTGCAAAATAGCACGATTGATTGGGTTTGTATCAGAATGTTGAAGGGTAAGAGAACTGGTTTTGTGGCTGCCACTACGTTGAATTCGCCGGTGGTGATCCACAGCTTGCAGGATCCGCAGCATGTATCCAAGGATGAGGTTTTGCAGTTCCTGGATGAGTTCATTCAAAGTAAAGAGAGTGGTGTCTCCGCGGATACGGATGTCAACCTGAGCGCTTCGCTGTCTCAATTGAAAAGAATACAGAGGGACTTCAAAGGTCTGCCACCAGCGGGCTTGACAGATAGCGGCAGCACCAGCACCATCACGATTACGAGCAGTGGAACAAGCACTGGCGAAAGCTCAGGTGCAAATGGTGAGATAACCAAGAGCGCTACTGGCGGTACTAAAAGGAGATTCTCGGATGACGAATAGTCCTCACCGTTTTATAGAAATGCTATGTACAATATATAGGTAAGGCGCTTACCCGGATGACAAATTTTTCATCTTTCGCTGTCGCTCGCGCTCTCTCGGTGTGGACTGGTTGACTCATGGTGCAGCTCAGATATAAACCATGAGAGTGCTGCAATTAAAGCGTAGGTGCATCCATTTTCACAATCGCATAACAACAATGTGTGCAAGAAAAGTCGCTGGTGTGCTTGGGGCCACTGGTTCCGTAGGGCAACGTTTCATTCTTCTATTAGCAGATCACCCTGATTTCGAATTGAGAGTTCTTGGTGCATCACCAAGATCTGCAGGCAAGAAATACATCGACGCAACAAACTGGAAACAGACAGACCTATTGCCAAGGTTTGCAGAGGACATCGTTGTCTCCGAGTGTAAGTCAGAGGCTTTCAAAGACTGTGATATTGTTTTCTCTGGCTTAGATGCTGACTACGCAGGTCCGATCGAGAAAGAATTTGTCGAGGCAGGCTTGGCCGTTGTGTCGAATGCCAAAAATTACAGAAGAGAGAAGAATGTTCCTTTAATCGTACCAATTGTGAATCCGGAACACTTGGACATGCTTGAGGTGAAGAAAAATTCCGGTGACAAAAAATCCGGGTTCTTGGTGTGTATATCAAACTGTTCCACTGCCGGTTTGGTCGCACCTTTGAAGCCTTTGGTCGAATCTTTTGGACCAATCGATGCTTTGACTACAACCACTCTACAAGCAATCTCCGGTGCCGGCTTTTCTCCAGGTGTTCCAGGTATTGATATCCTTGATAACATCATCCCATACATCGGTGGTGAAGAAGACAAAATGGAGTGGGAGACAACGAAGATTTTGGGCCGCTTGTCTGACGACAAATCTGAAATCGAACTTTTGTCTTCTGAGGAGATCAAGGTTTCTGCTCAGTGTAACAGAGTTGCTGTTTCTGATGGGCATACCGAGTGTATCTCATTGAGATTCAAAAACCAGCCGGCCCCTTCCTTGGAGCAGGTCAAGAGTTGTTTGAAGAATTACGTTTGTGACGCCTACAAGTTGGGTTGTCATTCAGCTCCAAAACAAACCATCCATGTCCTAGAACAAAATGATAGACCCCAACCAAGATTGGACAGGAACAGAGACGCTGGCTACGGTGTTTCTGTTGGTAGAGTTAGGGAAGACCCAGTCTTAGACTTTAAAATGGTTGTTTTGTCTCATAATACCGTCATCGGTGCAGCCGGTGCCGGTATCTTGATTGCTGAAATCTTGTTAGCCAAAAAGTTGATTTGAATCGAAGCGTGTCACCTAGGCGCCGGATGATCCCGGAGCGTCTCCATAGATATCTAGTTAATGTAAACTTTTAATCCACTAAGGACTTGCAATGCGCACGAGTACGTAGCGTGGGTGAATTCCTCGCTGCTTGGCGTCGAATAATCAGTAAGATACTTGAGCATGAGGGTCTTGCCTGCTATCAAGCTTCTATTCAACTTGTACAGCCGCTTTGAGCAGTAGTTCGTTCGGCGCACCCTAGATCTGATGTTCCAGTTGACGTAGGGATTTGGGACTCTTTGTCACTTTTTGTGAATGGCGTATGATTTTTGTGCAGTTTGACAAAGTCTCCGACTGCATCAGTTTCCAGGCATAATTACAGCCATCGAGCCAACGTTCTTCGGCGCTTAGAGTGACGATTTCGCTCTTCAAAAGGATGCTGTAAGGCCTTCCGTAAAGACCCCCCTTTACGCGTTGGAACATCGCATCTGGTATAAATGAAGCACTGAAAATCGAATCTCAGGTGCAAAGTTTCCTTACGATTGGCGGGCGAGTGTATTCGGATCTTTTGCACTCTGAATGCCTATTCTGCTGATTCTCTTGAAGGAGGCTTCCCATATGTTGATGGTTTACAAACACACGGGTGTGCGACGACCTGTTGCCCGTCATATCAACAATGTCTGCCGCGATTACGATCTTGATGCATTTGGGGGATTGACTGTTGTAATTACGTATTACTAGAGGCACATCGTAGTTGTCGGGGATTTTAGCCGCCAAGGGCTGCAGTTTTTTTCTGACCGAAAGCCAAATAGACTCTGGACCCACAGCAGAAATGCTGAAGAAGACGAAACGGTCGACACGCGCTGAGAGGGTTATGAAGTTTGTTTTTTGGTGAGCGCCATCATTAAATGTCAATTGTTTTCATGCTAAAACGTGCCTTTTATTTGGAAAAAAAAAATACGATTTATGGTTTAGTTCTACTTAATGAATTTTTATTAACTTTTGAATAATAACGAGACAAGGTACAAGAAAAAAGTGTATCGACATGATCTACCACTTGCCGCTCTAACGGGAGGAGAGTTTTACGAATGTAGCACTGTATTTAACTGAAATCATGTTCAGACAGCATATTCTCGAACAAGGCCAACAACGCATTTCATTTCAAGACAGCACTCCTCTTTCTTTTTCTCCTGTAATCAAAACAGTAATGCACCATGGGAAGATACTTGTGCCCGGAAAGTTTACATAAAAGAGCACTATGGATCACTGAAATTGAAGAGGGTGATCCCTTGATAGAGAAGTGCCAGGCTTTAACGTAATTGCGTATGATTATTATATTTGTGAAGACCATCCTGGATCTCGATAATCGGCACGGGGACTTCCAAGTACAAATCGAACTCGAATAAGTCACGAACCCCACAGCATGCAGTATATTTCACGACAGGTTCTCAAAATCGTCGCAGATGGCCTACCAGTGCAGGGTAGTGCACGTTCAAAATCTGCTCTATCACCAGGAACATCAACCAACATCTTGAAGATGGTATGAATTGCTTAATGCAATCCCATTTCAAGGGCGATCCTTGGGATCTCACGCGCATGCAAGTTCTTGAGAATTAAAAGCTATATATTAGATATCTCTAGATGGGAATACTCGCTGGTTCTCCTTCTCTTAGGTGGGTGGGTGCATGATATTTTCACCCAGCGAAAACGGTGAAGATTAGAAAATCAAAGCACGTAATTCTCCATAATGAAAATGAAATCACAAAAGCAGATAGATATTGCTCCTTGTCCGTATAAAATCCATAAGAACTGTGTTCAAAGATTTAGTCATTTGATTTATGAATACTTCTCTCGGAGCCACGGTACCGTCTTCCCAGTTCAATTTCTTTGGTGCGGACAAGAGCAATGCAGGGTTCCCATCCATAAACAATATCAAGTCTCAGGGAGATCTTGCGGCGAGGAAAAAGCAACCTACGATTTCCGTACATGGCACCAATCAAAGCAATCCGCTTTTCAATAAACAGCTTTCTGGCAAGCAAATGAAGCAAAATGATAAACCATATAGAAAACTGCCTAAGGGTAATAAAAACTTGAAATCTCGTATCAAGCAGTCTGACGATGCCGAAGTAGGATCACTGTTATCCGATCCTGCCAAGCTTGGCTTCCAACGTATAGATCACAAAGTGCGACCAATGCCGAGGTTTTTGATCGGGCAGCAACCTCAATTGAAACCAAAGCCATTCGTCCAAGATCCGTGGGATCGAGCAAATCAAGAAAAAATGTTGAAGTTAGAAGCTTCGATTGACGACGTCACAGATTTGTATGAGACTTTGAAGAAAATGAGAGATATGGAGAGAAAGATGATGGAAAACAAAGGGTTAGTCGATAAAGCAGATTCGGCTAAAGATTTGACGGACGCTATCAACTTTCAAGGGACTTGCCTAGACATGTGCCCTATATTTGAAAGAGCTAGAAGGAATGTCGAGTACACCGTGTATTCGTACGAGAAGGAAGATGCTAATGGGAAAAAGGCTTCCAGGTCAAAAGCGTTGAAGGTCTTCGCTCGTCCAGCAGCAGCTGCTGCTCCTCCTTTACCTTCAGACGTCAGACCACCTCAGATTTTGTCGCAAACGCTAGATTATATCGTCGATAAACTGCTGCCAACATTGCCAGATAGCGAAGGCTTTATATGGGATAGAATGCGTTCCATAAGACAAGACTTCACTTATCAGAATTATGCTGGGCCTGAAGCTGTTGACTGTAATGAGAGAATAGTTCGTATCCATCTTTTAATAATCCATGTCATGTCTAAATCAAGTGCCGAATTTTCTTTGCAACAAGAATTAGAGCAATTACACAAGTCACTGATTACCCTATCTGAAATTTACGATGAAGTGAGAGCGAACGGTGGTCAGTGTCCAAATGAGGCAGAATTCAGAGCCTACGCACTACTGAGCAAGATCAGGGATCCCGAGTATGACAAGAATATTCAAGAATTACCTCCCCGAATTTTTCAAAATGAACTGGTCCAAACTGCGCTTTCTTTCAGGAGAATGATTTCAAACTCAAATTTTAGCAGAAGAGGTTACATAAGAACCGAGAACTGCCTGAATTTTTACGACTCATTTTTTCAGGTCATAGATTCCGGAAAGGTACCATTTTTGATGTGTTCTTTTTTGGAACTCTATGTCAACGAAGTTAGGTTCTATGGCTTCAAAGCTTTGTCTCTTTCAATTAATAAAAGACATAAGCGAATACCTATACTTTACCTGATTGAAAAATTTCTTTTCAACGATAGGGAGGACCTCGAAAATTTTTGCAAATACTATTCCATTGATGTTACAAACGAGGGGGTAGAGTTGAAAACATTAACACATTATTCTCATAAGTTAAACGAGACCCAGCCGTTGAAGCAGGCCTGTCTGGATTGCGTCGATAAAATGTTGAGCAATACATCCCCTGCTATAATAATAAACTCCGGCCAACCCAATTCCGATTCATTACCAATCAGAGCCATTGCAAGCATAAATAGCGATTCAGTGATTCAAAATGAAATTGACGAAGATGAAGAAGAAGAGCAGGAGCAAACGCAAGGTGTAGTAGAAGGTGAAAGGCTGAAGAAAAAAGAAGATGGCAATCGCGCTCCTTTTGCTGCGGCAAAACGTGAGATGTTCCAAGATAATACGTTCAATACTCAAACATTAGCAAAAGCAGAAGGATTGGGACCGAACCAGACACAATTAAACTCAGCTACTGCTCCTTCTTTCCAAATTAAGTTACCGCCGGTGAAATTCTTCCCTGACATCATTTCGCAAAATATGCCTCCTAATCCACTTAATGCTATGGATGATAAAACAAACTCAGAAGCCCCGCAAATTTTTAATCGGGTCCCAATATCTGCTTCTCAAGATTTTGGCCAAAATAGAGAAGAATATGTAGAAGGAACATTGAAAGCAGGAAAAGAGGCCGGAAAAGAGCATAATGTGCTGGAAGCGGAAAAAGCAGCACGTAGAATTGAGATAGAAAGGAAATTAAATCAAACTAAGGTTGCAAATGAGATTACCAATTCCATAGTCCAAAAGGTAGTTCATGAGCAGGTTGCTCAACTGGTTAATGATGAAACAGAAAAATATAATACGAGAAAATCCGAAATTAATAACTTAACGAAAGATTTATATTACGCATTTTTGCATGAAAAAATCTACGAAGTATACTTGGAATCAATTGCCGAAGTATTTCGTGAGAAAAAAATAAAAGCATCGTCCTTCTCCAGATTGGAAAAGATTTATAAAATACGAAAAGAAATTAGGGACAGGGAGAATAAAAGGAAAGCAGAATTTCACAACGTGGGTCGACAACTTGGAGCACCTTTACTCAAAAGATCCAAAGTGATTTCGACCCCTAGAGGCAAGACTGTCGCCTCATTTGTTCTTCCATCTTCCTTGAGAAAAGATATAACATTATCACCAGTATTTGATGAGGTCAATATTTTCTCAGGTCAAGCGGAGAAGCGGACTGAAGTCTGGGAGCCATTAGACTTGAAAAAATTATATTTCGAACCACTGATCGACAAATGTGGACATTTGGGGGACTCAATTGTAGTCGAAGATATCTTTATATATGCAAACAATTGGATATCGATACCGAATAATTGGGTAATGAGTAAATTTGGTATATTTCAGCCTGCAAAAAGTATAACCATTGAAGAAAACCCTTTGTCAATGACGATAAGGTGTATTGATTCGACATACGATCCCTCGTCGTTCACAAATCTACAACTACTCGTGTTCAATACAGGTGTTACAGATTCTAACATATTTGATCTAGAAATGAAACTGCAACAAGATGGCGAGGATTTAATAAAGCTGGTGACAGGTATTTCTTTAAACACCAACATCAAATTTTCCATACTGATTCTCTACTGGGAATCAACCGAGACTCCATTGACAGATACTACAATTTTCAAGTGCCTGAAGCTGAATCGAATTTCTAGGAGCTTTTCTAGCGTTTTGCAAGATATTAGCATCACAACAATAAGCGGCAATTCGCCACATGAGGAACTAGAGAAAGGGTTGAAAAGAATTGTGCAGAATTATGAATACGGCTTAACTGAGAGAGGTAGATATCATGCTAGCTTACAACAGAGACGCTCTTTGGCTGGACTAAAAGCTCAATCTAATACGACCCATGCCATCGATGATAAGATGAGAAGTATGTTAGAGTCTGAAGAAAATAAGTATAGGAAAGAAGAAGATCAGAGAAATACTTACGCACATCTGAAGTCTCATGTTGCTGCTTCCCCTAGATTCGAAAAGAAAAAGCTACCTGTTCTCCTTTCAAAAAGTAAGGAATACAAGTTTAAGACTCCGCTGGCCATTCGATCAATATCCTCGTCTTCCTACGCAATCCCCTCACATCTAGCTACTAAAATGAGGAGGGCCCCGAGAGTACCAAGCTATCATGGAGTACTCCCAGGTGGCACTCCTAGCCATAGTACAAACTTGCCTCGGTTTCCAGTAAGTACTGGTTGCTTACTAAATACGAGTACAAACGCTCCGGACAATTCACAATTGTCCAACTCGTCATACGAACACCCTACGGTTATACACGAGCCGGCCTTGTATCAAACTCCGATTAATTCAGCTGTTCAGTCTTCTGCACAACGAGCAATTGGTAGAAATTTGTCAACTTCATCTCTCGCTCCTGAGCCACAGGACGAAAGCATCTCAGAAAACATTTTAGAACTGAAGCACTTAATTGAATCCGTGAAAAGGAAAGTAAGCCACCAATAACAAAATGTCTACTTTATTTTTCCTTGAGAAAAGATATAACCTTATTTAGACCATATGTATTTATATTTTCTCAAAAAGGTTACCCGGACATAATTTAATTTTTCTGTCGCAAAAGAGGACCCTTCCCAGCTGATTAGATTCAGATGAGAACGCTAAATTATATCTATAAATGCTTGAAGCATAGCAAAAACGATTAATACTGTATTTTGAGAATATTTCAGTAGATATATGCAAAGGTTGATAAGCTACCCATTTCTCGGTTAACTAAATTATGGCCGTTTGGGAACAGCTAGAGATATCTAAGGCCCATATTGCTTATGCATGTATAGGTGTCTTCTCATCTGTATTTTCCTTAGTTTCTTTGTTTGTCAAAGAGAAACTGTATATCGGTGAATCTACTGTTGCAGGTATCTTTGGCCTAATAGTTGGACCGCATTGTTTGAATTGGTTCAATCCTTTATCATGGGGGCATTCTGATAGTATCACATTGGAAATAACTCGGATCGTGCTGATCTTGCAAATTTTTGCGGTGGCTGTTGAACTGCCCAGGAAGTATATGTGGAAGCATTGGCTCTCCGTAACTTTATTGTTACTTCCCGTTATGACTGCTGGGTGGCTGATTATAGGCTTGTTTGTATGGATAGTGATGTCTGACCTGAATTTCTCCGATAGTCTTTTGATATCGGCATGTATAACGGCCACAGATCCGATCTTGGCGCAGTCTGTGGTATCTGGTAAATTTGCTCAAAGGGTGCCAGGCCATTTAAGAAATTTATTATCGGCAGAATCAGGCTGTAACGACGGAATGGCATTTCCTTTTATTTTTCTTGCTCTGAATCTGATCATTCATCGAGGAAATGGTGGAGAAATTGTCAAGGACTGGATTTGTGTAACCATTCTTTACGAATGTCTCTTTGGTTGCATTCTAGGTGTAGCTATTGGGTACCTGGGCAAGGTTGGTATCAAATATGCCGAGAAGAAGCGCATTATCGATCGTGAATCTTTTTTGGCGTTCTATGTGGTTTTGGCCTTTATGTGTGCCGGATTTGGTTCTCTTTTGGGTGTCGATGACCTATTGGTTTCCTTTGCTGCTGGCTCAGCTTTTTCTTGGGATGGATGGTTTTCAGAAAAAACTCATGATAGCAACTTTTCTACCGTGATAGATCTACTACTAAACTATGCATATTTCATCTACTTTGGTGCTATAATCCCATGGGAACAGTTTAATAACCCTGAGATTGGGACGAACATTTGGAGACTCATCATTCTTTCGATTGTTGTTATCTTCCTAAGGAGGATACCGGCTGTATTGATTTTGAAGCCAATAATACCAGATATCAAGTCTTGGCGTGAGGCAATGTTTGTAGGTCATTTTGGACCTATTGGGGTTGGTGCTATTTTTGCAGCAATTTTAGCAAGAAGCGAATTAGAAATAAGCGTCAATGATATTGAAACGCCCTTGAACGATATGCCGGAGAAAGGCACTCCTCATTGGAGACTTATATCCTGTATATGGCCTATGGTGTGTTTTTTCATTGTGACCTCAATTATAGTCCATGGGTCTTCTGTTGCTATTATTACTTTAGGCCGTCACTTGAACACTATTACTTTGACTAAGACATTTACTACTCATACAACCAATGGTAATGGCAAAAGCTCGTGGATGCAAAGACTACCATCATTGGACACAACCGGAAGGTCTTTCTCTTTGCAGCGTGTTGATACTGCTGCACCAACCATATCCGGCCACAATGCTGTAGAGACCAATGGCGCTCCGGCAAAACCTGCGGGTGGCATGAGAAGGCGTAAAGGTAAGAAGAAACATAGGCGAAGAAGGGAAATTTTTAGTGTTTTATCCAAGAATAACACAAGAGATCGCGAAGATGACGATGAGGAACTGAATGATCTGGGCAGAGAAAGACTGCAACGTGAAAAAGAAGCCCATGCTGCAACTTTCGCCTTGAGTACTGCCACAGGAAAAGAAGGTGACAGCGAAGAGGACTACCAAGACGGTCTTGAAAAGTCAATTGAACCACAAACACCGAGTGAAAAGTCGACTGAACGACACACATCGAGTGATAATACTCAAGAGACGCTAAATGTAATGGATCGGCGCTCCACAGCACATATAATCCAAGGTCTGGATTCTCTATCAGGCAACACAGGGACTCCCGAGTTAGAGGATGTACAGGCTGAAGTTGATCAAACCACCTCGAGAAAATTTGATTTGGAGAAAAATTTAGCTGACAATGAAGGTCATGATGAAGATGAAGACAGTTCTGACAGCTCAAAGAAGCCAGAAAACCTAAGAAAACTTAAGGAAAACGAAGAAAGAGCACACGTGGCTTACCAGGAGGACAATAAGCTGATCATCGAGAATGAGGAGGGAGAAATTATAGACGAAGCAGAAATGAACAAGCCTCCAAAGGATGAAGAGTCAAGCATTGCTTCTGATCTATCTCGAACTTTGAGCAATAAGTCTGCCCGCAGTCTGAGGTCCCTCAAGAAAGCAGTTACGCCCCCAAATTTCATCAAAATGCATGGACTTGTGGACGCTGATCGCAACAACAAATATTATGCGTATAAGATTGATAACTTGCTTATCATTGAAGATGATGAAGGTGAAGTTTTGCGACGTTACAAAATCAACACTCATCATGATAAAACAAAAAATCTATCAAGAGGAAGGAGCGAAAGCGTCGTTTCGAAGGCCCTCTCTGCGGTTGGTTTGAAAGGTAAAGCACAAACTGGCAGCTCGGGTAATTTGGAGACCGATGATTTGAAAAAGATGGTAAGAAACCTTACTCCGGCACCGAAGGGAACAATCCCCCCATCTGATGACGAGGAATACGACGATAGCGACGAAGGTGATGATGATGAAGAATATTATGACGACATCACAGAACAGGATGATGAAGATTCTGAATACTCAAGAAATGATGATAGTTATGATGATGAAAGTGGTGATCTAGCTAATAGTGCCATGGGATACAATGGGGAAGATGAACCCGAAACCGCCATAGAGAGAGAAAGACGCTTGAACGCATTGGGGCAATTTTCAGCTCCTAGAGATGAGGACGACGAAGAAGAGCCACCTACTCCGCTTGAGGCCCAGCATCCTTCTGGGCCAAGCACTGCAAAGAAAATGAAGACAACAATTGGAAAAACTTTTCATCTCAAATGATTTACATCTTGTCACTTTGTATATATCATAGATTATCTTTAGCATTACATAGACATTATTCAAATACACAGAAGTTTGAGGTTAAACATCCTTTTATGTCTGTTCGATTTACGATTCTAAATGTTTTTGGAAGGAATAAACGTTTACAAAATATTTATTTATATTTATGTTTGCGAATATGACAGAATGCGTAGTTCAAATTTACTTGCTATCATGTGTTGTATTTTGATCTTTTGTCTTATTTTGATGTCCTTGCTCGTTGTGAGGTTCATTTTGATTCTCTTCGTCATCAGTAAATATCATATCGTCGTCTCCGATTGTATCATCGAAATTGTTGTCTGGTTCTCCAAGGGATTGTAAATCATCCAAGTCGAAGTCTGCGACGTTTTCGGGATCTGTAGGCAATTGCTGGGAACATGCTAACATATACGACGTATCTGTAGGTCTCCAAATGAACGCGAAAATCACAAACACCCCAAAATAAACTAATGTTGGCCAAAAATCTGTAAAGAAGAACCTCGTTCTCCAATGTTGTTCTATCATTTGAATAGTGTTCATCCCAATGAAAACGAATGTGGATATCACGATACCAGCCACGACAATCAACAGAGAAGCATATATAATGGTCAATAACTTCTTGTACATGCTTAGTTTAACCATTTGTCTCTGCTCTCTTAGATAACGCACTGTGTTTGTCATTGATTTCAAGATCATAAAATAGAAAATCAACATGGAAATTGCCAAGGGAATAACCGTGATGAATATTAAAACTGACGTGTTGTCTGGATCTTGCAAATAGCTTTGAATTAAGAAAGCAATACAAAGCGCGTAATTCAACGCAGCGAACATCTGGCAACGCCTCATCAGAGTTTTGTTCAACTTTGGGAATACAATACCGTAACCCAGAGAAATTATCAACAATAGGAAAAACGAAAAAGTCGCTTTTCCAGCGGTCAAGATCGAAAGGAATACCATGTAAACTTTCAAACCCGCCGAATCTCCCTTCTCATTTTTAATATTAAAATATGCCCAAACGAATATCGTCTCAGCAGTCAGAAATACAAAAAACGCCAATAAGTATTTTTGCAGAGGGAGTAATTCGTGTTTATGTTTCCAGAAGGCAAATGAATACAATGCCATTGCAACCACGTATCCGATAGCTAACAATCCATACAATGGTAGCTTATTCACCTCGGCAGCAGCCAGATTACCATAGGCGTTTCTAAAATTGATGACCGCATCGAATTTTGTATCATCGGAGCTAGCAAATGCAGCCACACAATAATAACCAGTCTTCCTTACGGGATACTTCGTATCGTGCAGACCAATCGTGTCTTGCGAAAACGTCATGATTTGATTTGCCAAAGTCTTATTGGTCTCAGAGAAGGGATCATAGGCTATATTTTCAACGATAAACTCGTTCTTGTGATCAGAGTCACAAATACCAATCTCCACAGCATAATCATCACATATATAATAGGTATCTCCGTCAGGCAATTTAACACCTAGATGCTCGTAGTCTTGGAAATCGAAAATCGCTACCACTACACCTGGGTCGTTTTCGGATAACTCGCTGATCTTCTTCATGTTGAAGGAGATGAATGGATCCACTTTACCGCCCCAGTCCTCCTTGGAATACATACCAGAACACGTTTGATAGCCTTTATCATTGATCTTCTCTCTATTGGCCTTCACACAGCCGAAGTTCAGTAACAGACATACGGTTGCCAAAAATCGAAGCAGCTGCATCACTATTTCGAATTGCAATTATATCCACACAGAAAATGCCTAAACTATTTAAACGGTTATACCCAATTTCTTTATATGCGATATAAAGGTCTCAGTTATTTCAACCATCTGACAATTATTACACTACCCGAAATAATGGTGCTCCTATTTCTTATATGCCTCCGTTGGGAATGAGGTCCCACAAAGGAAGGTCCTCGCTAAAAGACAAAAGGACAGGCGGGTCGATTGCAACCCTTGCCGACCTTCAATCAGGCCTACTAAATATATCATGGGCGAACTTCAATGCTGGTAGCATCTCTTATCTCAGCTTCCCTCCTCCAAACTTTGAGGGTTGAGTGAGAAATCTTGAGCGAATAATGTGCCCCTCGAGACTGAAAAAGAGTCTACTATGAGAAACTGGCTGCCCCAAGGATCTCGACTGTGTCTTCTGATTGGTTCTGAAAGTGTTCAAGATGTACTAGATGAAGAAATGGCGTTTGCACTCGCATTCTTATGTTTCTCGCGTGTTGTGGCATAAAACCTTGTTCAGTGAAATTAAACATGGCTCTCCGAAGTCATCAGGACAATTCTTTTATGATGAGATAGAACACGTTCCATATCAGAGCTGAGGACAACTCATGTTATTTTCAATTACCGCTTCTTAGCCAAGGTATTACTGTCGTTCAGCATTCAAAGGGAGTTACCCTTCCTTTGACGCTCAAAATTTTCTTGAGTTTTTACGGACACGAAGCAATCAAACCGAAGACTCTGCGAAGTGCTGATTATAGATTTTGACGTTTCTTGCATATTACTTGTTAGCATGCTATCATTTGATTATTAGCGAATGGAAATCTATCGTAACCATCAAAGGCTACATGATGGAACCAAACCTGAAAGGGCATATGGGGTCTCTTGCTCAAAACGAGGATAAGGCGCAGCGCTTAGCGGAGCTCTTCTCGGATGTGCCCTGAGAGAATGGTCAATTCGTGGTATGAAAACACTACATGATTATTTTTGCAGAACTTTGTCAAGCACCAAGAACCCTCCCGCTTAAACTATATAAATGCAATACATAAATGAGTACTTGATGCTGCTGCTAACTCAACGCAGCTAGCTTTGGTGAAAGAGGGGAAAGGAGCTCTCTATATCGTGGAGTATTGTTGAACTAGCAGAGACCCACAAGCTCTGCAAGCTGACGCAGTAGACTCAGAAGCATCACGGCGGCCATAGCAGTGTGTCCGTCAATTGGGCTGAATATCTCGTCCCTCTGCCGGGGTTTCAAGCCACATCTTTTGGTTTTCAATCAGAAAAAGCCGCAGCACCTGGGCGGCTAAACTATTCGATAACCACGGCCTGTTCCAACAACAAACGGACACGAAAGTAAACTGCTATAGTTTCATCACTATCAAAACAGTACGGCAGAACTTGCTCTGTACGACAGGCATCTCTTCGGCGGCTAAAAAGCTCCCCAAAAAACGTATGGATAGAGTGGATAGAGGGGGCCATTCTCGAACAAAAACTTTGATGTTCACCTGCAACTTACTTTCAAGAACCTGACTTGGGTGATTGCTAATTGGCAGAGGCGACGGTGCACGGTAAACCCGTCATTTGAACGTTCCTTACAGGCTATGATTAGGAATGGAACGTGATCGAAGGCGCAAATGCGCTGTCGTGAAAGAAACAAGGCTCTACCATCAATGGAATCAAATATCACATTCTGCTAGACTTTGAGTACACAAGAAGGGGCAAAACCTCACGAAGAGTGCTGGATAAAGGAGGCCAAAACTACTTGTCTAGTCTTGGAAAAGCACAAGAAAGCTGCCTTCCACCGCTGCAAAAAAAGAAGAAATCATGCAGAGAAACTTGCTGAGCATTCCATGGCAGGTGGCGGGACTTAAGCTTCTTCACGCTGTGCTCTGTCACCCTTGGCGTGAATTGCAAGTCCCTTATTGGATTAGAAGCCTACATAGTTCGAATATTTGTAGACACGCCGGGTGACCCCTGCGCCTAGACCATGTCATCAGGAGGAAGAGAAGAGAAGAGAGAGAGAGAGACAATGAGAAGATGAGCTAAAGGATAACAGAACATTAGTTGCGCTCATCATGCTTCCTTATAAGAATGGCATCTGCAGCATATGGCGATTTGTGGCCCAAGGCCAAGGCCTCAAGTCGCCCATGTCGCTCTCACGCAGGTGGATTTCGATCAAAACTCTCACAACACCTAATGAAAATGCTATAAAATTTGTTTCTACAGATGGCGAGTTGTTACAAGACCGTGGAAGTAGCAGCATAGAGATCAAGAATACAGACGAAACCCTTATTGATCACTCTAAATTGGCTCAGCGGATTTTTGTCCAGTGCCCCGGTGTTGAGTCATTAATGATCGGCGATAATTTCATAACAGTCAATAAAGACGCCATGGTAAATTGGAACCAAATTTCCTCCAAGGTGATCGAGCTGTTAACGGAACACCTAGCCGCAGGTGATGATGCCGTCTCGGATGAATTCCATACCGTCAGGGAAAACAAGGATGTTGGTTACGAACTTTCAGTGCCAAAATTCGAACTAACCGAAGAAGACCAAGAGATCAGCGATATGATCGATGAGCTCATACAAACAAGGATCAGGCCGGCCATTCAAGATGACGGTGGTGATATTCAGTATCGCGCATTTGATCCAAAAACAGGTACCGTCTATCTAAAATTACAGGGTGCTTGTAAATCATGCTCTTCTAGCGAGGACACTCTGAAACATGGAATTGAATCAATGCTCAAACATTACGTAGAGGAGGTTCAGAGCGTAGTACAGATGTTGGATCCTGAGGAAGAGGTGGCTTTGAAAGAATTCGACAAGTTGGAGCATAAACTTCAATCTAAAAGCAGCACAGCTGCCGCACCTTCATAACCTCCTAAGTCTTGGGGACGGTCTTTTATAGTAGTGTACGTATATATTCATTCAGTTTTCTCGTAATTGTTAACATATTTTTCGTATCTTTTGGCCATCTTGAAATCAACATCACTGACCATATTTCCCAGGTCGTGTGTGGTAAGTTCCAGTTTGACCCAGCTATAGGTAGTCGTTATGGTGGGATGGTGACCCCATAGGTGCGACCGCATAGACACTTGAGTCAGAAATGCCCACGTACTTTCATAGTCCTTAAAAGTTATCTCCCTCACCAGTGCATTATTAACCAGCCTCCATTTAGGAAGTTCGACGAGCTTTAGCTTCAAGTCGTGAAAAGAGAGAGGCAGAGGAGCTACTTTGGTTAACTTATTATACATTGGTTACTTGCTTTTCTTTGGAGCCTTGTATGAAGCTGGGCATCGACAACTTTTTCCAGCTGGCAGCTGTTAAAGCGTGGTTTTGCATAAAGAAACATATGTCAAAAATATAAAGGAACATTGCTGAAAAAACACATACAGCTGCTAGGTATTCACCCTACTAAATCCCAAAGCTTTAGGCATGTCATCATGCATATATGTCCTAGACGAAAATTTAGAACCCCTGATATCGAAGAGCATAAAGTCAATACCGAATCTCCAGAGCATATTTCTGCTGTTCAAGAAGTCCTATGAATTGAGCGCACCACCCATAACGTCGGCATTCAATTGGCACTTTGTAAAAATAAAAAGGGATTCACTTATATTTCTTTCCGCCGTTCACTCAAGCGATTGCAATGCAGATATTATGTCAATCATTTCATTTCTTGACCATTTCCACCTTCTGCTGAAAAAATATCTGGGGACGCCTGTACTTGATAGAAATATGATCCTAGACAATGTTCTGCTTATCATGGAGCTATTAGATGAAACGATAGATTTTGGAATCACGCAGGTGACAGAATCCAGCATACTCAAGGATTATATAAGAGTGAAAATCAACATGCCAGACTGCAATACCTTGGAAGGGCTGACAGGTGGAGACACCAATGGCGATGAGGATAGTGACAGCGAAGACTTCAAAAAGAAAAAATCCAAAAGATTCAATGGGAAACCCAATCTGCATAACTTTCTACAGAAATCAAAACAGGCTATTGAAACAAAGAAGGGCACCGAAAATGATGACGATTCAGTTGATGATACATATAATAGTTTTATCGCGAAAACGACGATTATGCCAGTATCGTGGCGTACTAAAGGAATACATTACGGTAAGAATGAGTTCTTTCTCGACGTGATAGAACAGGTTCAATATTTTATGGATTTCAGGCAAGGTATCATACGGACAAACTTAATACACGGGCAGATATTCTGCAAGTCCTATCTCTCGGGGATGCCCAAGCTCAAAATTTCCCTGAATAAGCTATTAAAGAAGGACCCTCAGTTTGTTGCACACTCAAAGTTTCATCAATGCGTCTCATGGGAATCTATAAATCAAAAAGAGATAGAATTCATTCCACCTGACGGTGATTTTGTACTTTGCAAATATGAATTGAAAAGGCATGTTAAAGACCAACCAATGCTGAAGCTTACTTCATTTGAAGTTAAACCCAAGCTGAAAAAATTCAAAGTACAAGTTTTGCTGACGATCGAATCTCATTTCAAAGGTCAAAACTCGACTTCGAACCTCAACCTTAAAGTGCCATTATCAGAAGTTTTCAATGAATACAAAATAGATCTGCGCAAGCCAGCGAGGTTCAAGAGCGATGCAGGGCAAGTTCTTTTTAACTTAAGCGAAGATTTTTTACTGTGGGAGGTCGGTACTATGAAGGGAGGTCATGGAGAAAACAAATTATCGATGGTTGCTGAATTTGCTCTCTTCAATAAAGAAGAATATGAAAGGGAGAGAGAGGAGTTGCAAAACTCAATGAACCCTCCTCCTATTAGAGAGGGCCCTAAATTGGAGGAGTTGTATAGACAAATTCACGATGAGAAGGACGAGTTGAATAACAAACGTGAGTCCAACCTCCTAACCATGAAGTTTGAGGTGCCTTATTGTACATGTAGTGGATTAAAGGTTGAGTATCTTAAGATAGAGGAGGAACAACTAAAATATCAGTCGTTCCCGTGGGTTAGATATAAGACTGTCAATGATGAAGAATATGCATATTTAATTTGATATATAGATACATGTATTTACTGTGGCGTTCCGAGTCAATTTTCCAGAGTTTTGGATAATGATTCTATCAATTGTAACTTTTTATCAAGTACAGATTCCTCACTCGCAAAACGCTCCTGACAATTGCTTATTAGTAAATGCTTATCGCTTTGTATATTTTCTCTGACTGACGCTGTGATATCGTTCGAAATATCCTTCATAGCACTCTCCCAATGAGATATAACTCTTTTCAATCCGAGGGCAATCCCCAGGGAAGCGAGTGAGCCCATCGAATAAACGGAAAACTGCTCTGAAACGACTCCAAGACAAGAGCACAATATCAAGGGGAGTTGTAAGTTGAAAAAATTCCAGTAAATCGTCCTATTGACTTTTTCATGAATTGCCAAGACCTTTTGATCAATATGTTGGATCTCCAATGGAGATTTTAAGGGAACTGCTTCGTCAATGCCCAGTTTCCCTGAAAGTTTGTACAAGCTGCTCTTCATTTTCAGGTGGTTAAGAGGCTCGATGAGCAGTTCAACAAGTTTAAGTTTCAGTCTGCTCTCAGAATATGAGTAGATTTTCCATATTGAAAGTTGTTCTCTTATGAACTTGTTCAAAAGCGGGCCTATTACCGTTTGTAACTCGTTATGAGCTAACTGGCCCCATTGTTCAATATCTTGTAGCATTTGCCCCTTTTCACTTTGTATTCTTCTCCTTCGACCTGGCAAGTCGTCGTGCTGCTTTATATTTTCAAGGATGCTTGCCTCTAGGTCCTTAAAAATAGCCTCTTTATTGTCCAATGTATCCCCTAACCTTGTTGAAACATTATCAAAATTTGATTTTTCCATATTCTCCAAGTATCGATCCACAGTAGTTTTATCCTTTATAAAATCTATAATTGATTCTAATGCAAGCTTCGAGTTAACAGTGTTTGAAAAAGGTAAAGCCTTAGAGGCTTGAGTATCGTGAACCCTTATGGTAGGCCATACATCAAAACTAGAACCAGCTAAGTCGACAAATAGATGACAACCACCACGCTGCTCGCTTCCTTGGACGCGACCCTGGTAGAACTCCAATATCTCCACATCGTGCTTTTGCAAAAATGGCGATGGCACTACAAATAGGGCCGAGTGAGCATTTATTTGTACGTCGAATTGACTGCCATATTTGACTAGTACGCTCGAAAGGTTTTTTCCGTCGTATCGGCTCACCAAGGTTCTGAACCATGTTTGATTATTGGAATAAACATCAGCCAATAAAGCACTGACAAATGACGACTTCTCACTGCCATTCGGCGGCAAAATCACCCCACATCGTATGCCAGGGTTCTTGTGTTTGTCATTTTTTAAAACTAAAGACAATTTCTCGGGTATTTTTTCATAACACCTTCCCAGTTGTTGCCATTGACTGTTGAACCTTCTCGATACGTGTCGAGTCACTAAGAATAGCATGCTGAGGTCTTATTAACCCAATGAGCTTGATAACATTATTTACTTCCCGTCCCTGAGACATCATTCACCCAATTGGTTCTCGATGTACTTGGATACGCACTGACAGAATCCACCGGGGTAGGATATTCGGTCATGCAAACCTTTAATCACGTGACCGTTACACCTGTGAGAATCGCGTTTTTTGCTGAACCGAAGTCAGTTCCCTTATAATGATATATCTAAATTTCCAATCTTTCGGGACCCATCCAATGTAATGTACTCGCAAGTACTCTGCAGTACATCGCCTTTTAAAGCCTCGTCAATCAATGGCCTTTTATCCAACTTATTTCCAACCTATTCGTAGAGAGCATCTAGTCTAGTGGGTAAATCATAAAGACTACTCATATTCCTTGGATCTTCTAAGCGAAGATAGGCTCCTTAATTATACCTTGATCACCATAAATCTATTTGAACATCTTTCATCTACTAAAAAAAATTGGGGTCCAGATTTCTCGAAATTGACTCATTGGTATGCAGGTTAATAGTGTCAGACGTGCACACGCTGAAACCTTTCGTAACCCATTCACTAAAAATTCCAAGGGAGAGAGGAGTTTTGTGTGTAGTGCTGGTAATATATGTGCATGTTTTGTTGCACGCATGTTGAAGTCATCAAAGAGATTACTTTGCGTTCTTCATTTTACTATCGAATTGCCGTTCAACCGTGCAATTTACAATTAAAAGCGAAAGAAAAAATATAAACATGGAACGTGAAGCCACCCCGGTTGGGATAGGAATTGATCTGGGTTCCGCAGCAGTAAGAGTAGGTGTATTCAATTTCAAAGATGATTCCGTCGTAAGGATTACCAAGGAACCTGTTCCCTTTTATTTCGATGGTGAACCCTCTTGTTTATGGCAGTATACGCAAACTTCCGAAGAGATAATGAACGCAATATACAAATGCTTCGAGAAGCTTTCACTCGAAACATATGAAGTCAAAAGTTGTGGAGTGTCTGCCACTTGCTCCATGGCTGTTTTTGCCAGGAAAGGGGGTAAGCTAATTCCCTTCAATTTATCTTCTGATGATGGCAAAAAAAACGTTGTATTTTGGATGGACTCTTCTTCAATAGAGAGCTGCCAAGAACTAAATAAAGAGTGTCCGGCATATATTCGTGATTTTATGGGTGGTAACTTCATCCCAGAAATGGGTATACCAAAGCTGAAACGATTGATTGATCATCTGAGAAATTCTCAAGACACCATACATTACTCGCTCGAATTGTTTGATCTCCATCGTTACATTGCGTTTGAATTAGCAAAAAAATACAAATGGAACTACGAAAAAATATTGAACACACCAAACACCAATGAAATAGGCAATGATGGAGAATTGGCAGGTTGGTCGACTTCTTTTTACAATGAAATTGTAAAACTACCGCCCAATGTCGTAATTGGGCCTTCGGAACCTCAATCAAAGAAGATTCAAAATGGAATGATCAAAATTGCCAGTTGCATAGATTGCTATTCTAGTTGGCTTTCGCTATGTTCTCCTGATCTCCCACATTCGTTATTTGTAGTAGGCGGAACTTCAACCTGCTATCTCTATGCCTCTTCGACTTTCAACTCTACTATACCTGGAGTTTGGGGTCCTTTCACAGATATATTGAATACCTATTCAGTCTACGAAACTGGGCAATCCTGCACTGGAAGATTGATAGAGTATCTGTTTGAGACGCACCCAGCCTCTGCAAGGATCCCAAGAAACAATTGGCAGGACTTACTAAAGAAAATCGAGGATAAAATACTTTGCATAGAAAATGAAACGCAAGAGTCAATCCATTTCAAGACGAAAAACATGTTTCTTTACGGTGATTTACAAGGCAACAGGACACCTCATGCAGATCCAGATATGTCTGGAATGTTCATTGGGGAAACCATTGATACCTCTTTCAAGAACTTAGTTTTCAAATATGTCTGTGTTTTGGAATGCCTTGCCTTTCAAATCAAACATATGCTTTCAATCTTCGGATCTTTAACGAAATTGAAAGAGTTGAGAGTATGTGGGAGTCAAGCAAAAAACAGGCGACTTTTGCTTCTAACTTCGATTGTCAACGATAATATTACGATAAAAACCCCTGTAGAAGACGTGTCGTTGGCCGGAGTTTTCGGTGCTCATCTTTTAGGAAAGGCTGCATCTTTAGATGAGCAACTTTTCAAACTTACAACGAGAAAAACAAACAAACTTGTAGAGTTTGGGCCCCCAATTGTAAGTGACCCTCGACTAATCGACCTTTTAGGTGCGAAATATAAAATTCATCTTGATATGGCCGAGCAACAGATGAAATATAGGGAAGCAGTAAACAAAGCTCTTTCAAATTGTTAATATTATTTTCTATACTTAAAAATGGTTCTTAACATTCTCCGCTGATAAAACAGTAAAAGAGGGGCGTACACATGTCGATCGTATTTTCGAGCCCTTTGATGCCTTTCAGCACTTCTGCAATTGTTTCCAGATCGATCTATTGTTGTCCGGTGAGACTAATTTCACTGAAACTCCGCGACTATTCTCTTCGATATGTTGAGCCTGTATTCTAAGGTAAGTTTTATCAATCGACATCTAATTGCGAGTTTGCGAACCCTAGTGCTACGCATATGCCAATCTAACAAACTTGAATGCTCCACAAAGTAAAGTCTTGCGTAGAAGAACAATCTCTTCTACACCTCATATATATGAATATTGTGAATTCCACTCGACGGCATACCAGCTGCATCCAAAGGGGGCCTCGTGTGCCTTGCAAAACAATCGTCCTTTAATTGGCCTTCAGCGTCGGCGGCTAATTCACTTGAAGAAGTTATGTGGTTCTCGTGGTTCTCGGGCTGTGCGCAATTCGTCTGAATTCTAGGCAGCCTTCCAGATATCTCTTGGAGCGGAGGGGCAGGAAATCGGGTCAATATGCCGAATAATATATTCGACTACCATGATTAAAGGAAACATCGCGCAAGCGGTTCGGCATTAAGCATCGAGCAATACAGGTATAGACAGTATGTGGCTCTGGTGCGTAGGAGAGCCTTTGTGGAAGGCGGCTTGTGACAAACTTCTAAATGGCAAAACAAATCTCTTAAACCGCCAAGGGACGTTGATTGATGATTACAATTTAGTCTTGAAAACTGGTGCAGATAAAGACTGCTTCAAGACCTACAAAGGTGATAAAGCTAAGCATAAGAAAGAGAGAAGCCTTTCACGCCCAAGCTCAGAATGAATAGACGACGTGCTTCATTAAGCTGAAGAAGTTCTGAAGCAAATTAAGGAGGTCCTGAAAAAAGTATATTTTCGCCCACAAAATCGAGAGCATTGCAGCAGCTACCGCAAAACTTACCATGAGCTCGAGGCTCCATATGTCTCGGTCAGAAAATGCTTTACTGTTCCTCCTCTACCGATTCCAAAACAGAAACTACTAAATATTGATCGGCCGTGACATTCGAGCCTTTTTGAATGGTCACACTCCGGCCAAAAGCAGTTAGAATCGAGAAGCAGGTGACCTTGAAAAAATTGAAGCTTGTGCGCCGGCGGTATCAGAAACGGTCTGGCTTTGCTAAATTCAGAGTACACACAAGAAGTGGGAACCATAAAGAGCAAGTGTCAATACAAAAAATAACTCTTTGAAACCTGTTGATGCACAACATGGTCAATCTCTACCCCTGCAAAAACTAGTAATAAATCTTCCTTCCCGAATGCAACTTCTAGAACTGTACAAAGCTCTACCGCAAATCGAGATCAAACATGGTCGCAACGGCGAATTGTGCGTTCCACGGCAGGGTGTCGATGAAGTGGTAACAGGTCGCGGACAGGCGTGCTATTGAAGAGAGGGAAATTTCACCCACATGACATGCACCAACTGCGGGAACTTCTTATACAGGTTCTCGGGTACGCCAAAACTTACTGCTGACTCTTGAAGTTTGACAGAGGCCTCAATGCAGCGAAAACAGGTTCTCGAGTATTTGCTGGGCATTCGATGGCGAATGGCCGGACATAAACATCCTCTGCAATCACCTGTTTTCAAATCCCCAGAGGATCATAAAATTATGTAAAATAAGTATGTCTGCAGGCGAAATAAAAACAAGGCATTTCCCCCGTTAAAATAGAGCTCGCGATTCACGTTGCATCCTGCCGCTACTCGAAGCATCGGTAGACAAAAAAAAAAAAAAACAACTAAAAAATCATGCAAAATGCGAGATTCTTAAGTAATACTTTCAACTGTCTCAAGATTCTTGCGCCTTGACCTGATCTAAGCCATTGAGTAGCTCATATTAAGGTCTAGGGTATCTATCGGCTGTTGTATACGCGAAGGAATTGAGAATTAAAAAGCCTCATCTCATTTGCAGCGCATCAAAAACTTTATAGAATCGTCTTACAGGGACTAACTGACGACTGAATTCAAGCAAGCCCCCAGTCCGAGTCAAACTAATCTTACAGCATGCCACTGAGACAACATCCGGGACTGTCAGAAGAAGATGTTCAAGCTGCCGAGGTTTTGGACGTGTTAAGGAATTCACATGGCAGTGAACATGTGCTAACTAAATGCAATGAAAACAAAAAGAAAGTGATAAATAAGGAAGACGGTAAGCTGTTGCTTGCCAACGAAGTACCACAGGTACCGCAAGTAACATTATTAGACAGAGTACGCAAAAATTCTATTATCAATAACGTCGTGACACTCTATGAGATGAATAGTAAGAAGAGAGCCGCATCCATTCTAGAGAAAGATAAGGAGTCATTTGAGGATTCGCTTAATGATAGTAATAGATATGATCAAGAAGAACGGGAGTCTGCGCAAAGGAAATCCGGTAATGCTGATAGCGTTTCCAAGAGGCAAAAGATTACAAAGGCCATCGCCAAAAGTAAAGGTAATTTGAAAGAATACCAGCTGAACATGTCGATTGAGTCAAAGAAGCGGTTGATAGCATGCTTGCACCTGCTAAAATTAGCCAACAAGCAGCTCACAACTAGGGTGTCTCTATTACAGACCCAGGTAGAATCAGAAAAAAAAGACAAAAAACATTTAAAACGAATAAAACCCCAACATGTTGTCGATGAATTACCTAATAATCCTGCAGAGAACGAGCAAGAAGAAGAAGACACAAACGAAGATTCAGACGACGAGTTTTTCGATGCATCAGACTCTGTTGACGATCAGTCGAAAGTTATTAAAATGGAGGTCGTAGGAACGGTGAAAAAAGTGTACTCCCTCATATCAAAATTCGCGGGAAACTCTTTGCCAGAGCCTGCTCGTAGCCAAGTGCGCGAGACTTTACTCAACCTGCCCACAAACTGGACGATAAGTGTTCACAAATCATCAATGTCCCCCAGAGCAAGGCGGCATAGCAGAAGACTGACGGCCAATGGCAAGGTATTGATTTTAGCAGAAGAATCGCTGAATGTAGTGAGAAATGTCATGGACGTTGTAGACTGCACGTTGGGCCGGGCGGAAGAATGGGTTAAGCACAAACAAGAAGTTAAGGAACTGGTGAAACAAAAATTTGTACACCAGCAATTGAAAAGCCAAATCAGAGAGCAGTTAGAAAAAGAGAAAAGCGAGGAGGAATCATCATAAAATACACTTTTGAGTCATGCTAACGGAGCAGAAAATGTACATATATTTGTATATATTTTCGTATAATACTCAAAACAAAAGAACTTACTTAACTTTGTAAGGCCTTCAGGCGGTCTCTCATTTCGTTCAGCATGTTATCGGCTTCCTCATCGATTTTATCCTCAGGTATTTCTTGATCATGTTCGTGCTCTGTTGTAGGTAGTTCCGACGTAGGAACGTTATTCACCTTCTCGAATCTTTCAGTGGTGTATTGCTCCACGATCTTGTTGACCTCCTCATCAATCTCGTCATCCAGCTCTTCGTCTACCGTTTGAACACTTTCCATGCTGTCATCAACCATTTCGCTTATGATACCGGCTTTGACTAGCTCTCTCTCCAGCTCAATCATCGTGCTCTGTAGCTGTGGCAGCCTCACTAAAGAGTTCACCTCTCTCATCAACCCAGCACTATCAGCCATTTGATGCGACAGAGTGCGCATTCTGAATGCCTCTTCAATTTTCATCCCCACAGATTCAAGTTGCGCTTTTGTGACATAAGTCCGACTGTATTGTTTATTTATTGAATATAGCTCTTTCGCATACAATTTCACGGCTTGTACGTCGTTCTTTTTGGCAGATTTCTTGATTAATTGTTGAGTTTTACTCTGAAGAACTGTTAACTCTCGCAGGGTTTTATCTATGCTTCTCGCGTTCTTTCTTAAAGTGGTTTTGATGGCTCGGTGTTGCTCTTTAGGATCCGGTCCCCATATAGCCTTCTTAACGTAGTCCATGAGTGCAGTATGTTAGGCTGAAAGACTGTCTACTATCGTCTTCTGCCTACTTTCGATCATTCTTGGACGACATAGATTTGCTTTTTTGTCCCTGATATATCTCGAAATATTAAATGTTATCGAAGCCGCATCGGGAGAAAACTGCAAGAGAGTGATATAATGCATTTCAAGTATGCCGAAAATTATCTCTCTTCCTCAGAGAATTTTTTTGATAGCCAAACGGTACGCTAGGTTTTAATTGGCCCACGTTCGAAATCGAGAGGGAGGCATCTGATGCGCCAACCTCGATCCTTTCTCAGATTGATTGTCTATTTAGGAAAACCGTCTGTACTAGAGGTAGCAGCAATCCAGTCATTTCCTTCAAAAGATTGCTGCCGATCGAGAAACAGTATCAGGAAAATTCAGAAATAATTTCAGTTCAAATATCAACGACTCTACCAATATATTACTTTCATGGGACACCTTTTTTGGCCATCAATGCGCCGGACGATCGACTGGTGGGTTATGAATCATTACCATTACGAGTGTTGAAGATCGGTAGTGAACCATACATCCTAATGATGCAAGCTCAAAAATGGAGGACATGTCGGTTTGAGAGTATGCTGGTTTGAAGGGAAGTACGTTTTACCGCCATGTAGTGTTTTAAGTTCTTTTTACAATGAGATTGTCCCAAGGCTATGAAGTCCTAACCAGGCTGACTTGCCAATAAATAACGTTAAGCCTACAATAAGCACATACCGGAACTAAAATATTTGAAAAGTTGTCTACTTCGTAAATATATTGCAAGTATGTCTGTTCATATGTATTTGTTTTTGGGGCAGAGAAAAGTGGCAGCTTCTTTGGCGGCTAAACCCACCAATGATTGCGCCATTTCTAACAATAAAAAACGCGTTAATGAACTGCACCAAATGCAGGAATACCCCAATAATCGTGACAGAGATTATTCAGTATGCTGGACTGGCCGATTTTACAATAAAAACGTATAAATAGAGGGTCACTTCCCAGCTAATCTTTCATATTTATCTTTATCTCCACTTAATCCAAGATCTAGGCAGAAGCATTTTATCCAATGCAAAACCTTAAGAATTGAAAGAATTCCTCTTGTGCCCAATGTTGTTAGTTTGGTGACTGCTATTCGGCAGAAGGAAAGGTGCCGGTCAATCTCAGCATCCGAACTTTCCTGACACGCTACGATTCCGATCAGAACGTGGCCAACATTGGAAAACAGACAGTCACGAGAATGCCAAGGCCGCTGAGCCGACAGCATCAACTACATTCCCGTTCATCTAGACTTAGAGTACATAAGTAGAGGCAGAACGACCGGGGGATACTCAACAGGCTAGGCAAAAAATCAGCTGTTCCCGAAATGCACAACTAGACCGCTCTCTCCCTCTGCAAAAAAAAGAGAACATCATGCTCGGGTACTTGACTCAGCGGTCGATGGCAAGTAAAGGGATTTCCAGTTCCTTCATGCTGGGCCCTAGCCTCTGTGCACTTACGTGCATGACAAATAGCTAGCGTTTAAAGCTCACATTCACTAAATATCAATGTAGACGCGCTGAGGTCACCCGGCCTCCACGATGCCGAATTTACGAAGACCAGAGAAGAAAGCCCAATTGCATGTAGTACTTAATAACTCAATTACTCTTCGCGGTCCTTTGAATCTGTGTCATCGAGAAGCATACTGCAAGATACCGGTACAGTATAACATTCAAGTGCAAATATGTCCAGTAACGACAGCGAAGTCGCCTCCAATACGACAATGGAAGTCTGTGTTAAACTTCCATCTTCGGTTGTCAATGCCGCTCCTTCTAAGAAGAAATCTAAGTCTATAAACGAAGTTAAACTTCAATTGCCCAGAGATGCCAAAGTTCAAAATATTCTGGAGGCTCTCGCCTTTACCCATTCGACCAGATACTTAACAAATATCGATTTGAAGTTTGGAAAAACGGTGTTGAAGGATTTTGAAGTATTGGGCGAAATAGCTGGCACTCAAGGAAATCTCAATTTGGAGATTGATTTGAGACACTACTGTATCAGAGATGTTTTGAAGCATGTTTTGATGCTCCGTGAATACCTGGGATTCTCTTCGGAAACTGTCGATGGACTATCTGAATTTGCCATTTCCACAGGTTCCAAGTTTCATCAAATGGGGCTGTCAGAGGTCAAACAAGAGAAAGAAGAAAGCCAGTCTGAGGAAGACTCGAATGAGGCTAAAAAGAACGTCTTGAAGGTTTCGGAAGGGGAGAAGAGTGATCTGGAGAGAATTATTAAAGACATTTTTGTTTCTATCAAACGATCCACTGTATCTGAAGTCAATACCAGTGAATGCAGTATTATTACCCCATGCTTACGTTCCTTGAGTCTTTCGCCTTATAACCCGGTTCCGCCATCATATAGATCCAAGGGTCACCTCTTATATCTTCAAGCGGTTACGTTGGAGGGCGAAACATTCCACATCACTGCATCTCATTTGGGTTTCTTTGTTAATAAATCAACTTCAACTAGGTTCGATCCTTCGCCAAAAGATCTAGATAATGATGGTAAATGCCAAATTAAACATACTCTTTTTGACTTATTGTCAATACACTCAAAGAAATTAGCTGGTCATGTGGAAGCCTTCGAAAAGAAAGTAAAGGAGTATAATCCAATCTCTTACATCAAGCCGGTGAATTCATTTTTGCACAAACCATGGATGACTTCCACTATTCCTTCCTATAATGGTGATTATTTACGCTTGCAATTAGATTCTTTATCTTTCGAAACTGAAAGAAACTTCAACGATGAGTTTCAAGCTATCAAAGATTTGTCTTCAACAACTCTTCAATCTCGTCTGGATTCTGAAAAATTGTTAGCTAAAATCATCAATGAGTTCACTGTTGCTGCTACTCGTGGTTCCATGTCTATCTTATATGACGATTTTGTTGCAATGAATCCAGATGCCCTAAAAGAGGAGCAGATTTTCCTGAAGGATAACATTTTCTATTCCTTTATTACTGACGTTAGCGGTGCCTTTACCTCAAAAGGAGGCTATGAAGCAGCAATCGCCGCTTCTAATCAAGACTTGAGAACCGTTAATCTTTTGAATCGTTTAGGCACTCAAGAAATTCGCTATTTATTATCTACAATTGTTGAATTTGCTGGTAGAAGAATCTTAGCCCAAACTCCTGTGCCCGGTTTGTTAAGTACCATGGGTACAAAAATTTTGGAAGAAAAAGAAAACGGTGAGAATGTCGTAGAGGATCTGCAGAACGACATCACGGTTAATTATGGTTTTGACGAATCTACTGGGAAGGTGATTGCCAGTGCGGAATTTGATGAAGCAATTCAAAAGGAAATAGGGAAAGTATTTCATTTGAAAACTCACAAAGTTGACGACGCTCAAATTACACTATCCTCCCAGTCTAAAGGTATAATCGGTTTCGACAAGAGAAAGTATATTTTAGATCTGGCGAATACTTGCCCGTTAGATATTAATTTCGTCAGGGAATTCTACGATAACGTCGAACCCGCAAAACAGTATCCTCATAGGCAAACGCTCTTGCGTCCAGAACTAGTGGAGAAATGGTGGCAGCATAAATTCCAAAAGGAAGGTCTGGACTATAAGACTGCCTTCGAGGAAAATAAATTTAGCTTCAACCCTGATGCATATCAAGTTGATGGTGTGAAGGACCAAACTGTCGATGAAATATCTGATTATTTGGCTAATGTCGTAATTCCCGGAATTATTGAGGATTATTCAACTGGAAACATTACAGCGCCATATAATGGAGAACACGTTGTTGAGAACTTGCACATTAATGGTGTGAATGTTCGTTATTTGGGTAAGCTTGTCAATTTGGCCAAAGAGTCCCTCGAAGCTCAGAACAAAAAATATGCCGAGAAACTGAACGCAGTTGTTGATGGAAATAGAGAACATGAAAACTGGGAAAAAGATTATTTGCTCAAAATCGAAAGGATGATCAAAGAAAGGCAAGAAGAAATCAATAAGTACATTCAAGAAGGGAAAGACGTGCCAAAAGAGCTTACTGAAAACATAAAGCTGCCAGAAGAGGATATCAGAAAGCCAACTAAAGAAAACCCTTATATAGTTAGTAAGGATGAGCTTTTACCATTGATATTTGCTGGTGAACTGGCAATTATTTCGAGATCTGTGAAACATATCTTGAGGGATTATACTAGAGAAATCCCTATTGTGTTGGTGCCATCTTTGGTAGCATTTTTTTTTAATCTTCTTTTCGGGATTACCTATAACGCTGAACCAGGCCTAGAAGGAGAAGAAGATTTATGCTCCACCAAAAACTTCCAACTTTCTCAATTGACTCGCTCCGATCTATTGAATGAAATTTCCAAGCAAGCTTTCCTGCGTTTTCGCTATGAATTACCTCTAGATTGGATTGATGTTCACATGGCAGCCCCGTATGCCCTAATTAGATCAATTTGTTACCAGTTCGGTATTCAGCTTGCTAATCGAGAGTACTACTTCTCCAAAGAACAGCTTGATATGACCAACCATGCAAAAGAGAAGAAATATCAAATATTGAAACCACTGACGACTTTCACCGCAGATGACATTACTGTGATTCCTCTTGTCAAGCCTTCTGAATTTGACTCCATTGTTGGTGATGAACTCTGGGCGCAAGGTGCCGCTACAATCGAAAAGGACCAGACTGTCGCTCTGAACATCCTGTCTCAATCGATAGCTATAAAGGAGGATGTGTCGTCGGCTCTACACAAAAGCGTTGCGGAAAAGTATTTGGCTCTCTCTACCATATATAATAGTTGTGGACGTCTTTCAGCAGCTGTTTCTTTTACACGTAAGGCATGCATGATTTACGAGAGAGTTTGCGGTATTGATTCGTTCGAAGTGTTGCGCACATTGTCGAATTTGGCTGTCTTGGAATTCTCGAACGATAGCGTCGTCAATGCTGCCCTGGTCTATAAAAGAATCGTTAATACTGTCCAAAGTTTGAACTTGGTTGCCACCCATCACCCCATTGTTGTCAGCGCTCTAAATCACTTGGAACAAATTGCTCTAGGTATTGAAGATCCAAGACTTGCCATTGAAATTTTGAAGCATTTGAGCGAAATAGTTGCTTCCTTGGATGGTAAAAAATCTTTGGCCTTTGCTTATGTCGAATCCCGTATCGGTAACCTTTACGCAACGCTGAACATCATGCCACGCGCTTTGGAACATATCGCTGCCACAAAGGACATTTTTGCGGAACAACTAGGTATCAATCACGAGTTGACAGCGCAAGCCAAACAATGGAATGAAGGTTTGACGAATTTGATTAAAAACAAGCAGCGTCAACAAACATTGCAAAAGGAGCAATCAAAGGTCGAGGCTTCGGATTCTAAAGCTCAAAAAAAAGCCTCACATGGTGAGAAGCCTAATGCTGAGCTGGCAAGTAAATCTGTCGATGAACTGTTAAGTTTCATTGAAGGCGGCTCTGAAGAAACTTCAAGGAAGACCAAGAATAAGACTAAGAAGAATAAGAACAAAAGTAAAAATAAATGAAAACTTGTCTATAATGCAACTCTCACTATCCTGTAAATAAAAATATTTACATTTTAATATAGTAAAACTCTTTCTATTTCGACTCTATTCACATAGTATCTTTTCAATAATCAACATAAAGGCGGGAATCAAAATGTTATCATTTACTGGACTGTTTCCCTCCAGCAGGCCACTTAAAATGCATACGATGTACAGATTTGTTTGAGTAATCGTTTGAAAATAACCCATATTTTCCTTGAAGAAACGTGTCGTAAGCGATGTGCTGAAAATGAATGCAAGCGTACCTTCGATAGTTTTTGAAGTTCCTGGCCAAACGTGTTTGCCCCATTTGCCACCAATAATTGAAGCCAAAGAATCCCCTACACCAAGACTAATCAACCCCACCGGCGAATTGGATATAAGCAGAGGTGCTGAAACACCAATAATTAAGTAGATATACGAGATGATTATTGGCCCTTTATCATCGCGGAAATCAGCAAAAAGTCTCAACTTTGAATCAATGTACTCGCCAAAAGGTTTCAATTTCAAATACCTTAAGTATTCAACGCTCAGGAAAAGAACGATAGTTCCAGCCAGAGATATCTTAACAAACTTGGGGTCCTGTATGAAGGGTTGGCTGATGAGCAGCAAAATTAGGAAGTGCCAAACCTTTCTTGATGTATTTAAAGAGAAATTTGATTTGAAGATTAACACATTAGGAACTAAAACAAACAACGAGGCCAGCCATGTCACAAGAATGGACGTACGCGTTTTTGAACTCATCACGTATTCAATCAACCAGTTCAAGGGATCTTCATTTTCGATAATTAAAAGTTTCTTGATCAGAAATGGCACACCAACGACGAAGTTTGTAAATAGTATAAGTGACCTAAGTAACCCGTTTGAGAAATACGCCAGCGGGAAGGAAATGATGTAGTTGAAACAAATTGTGATGAGGAACGCCAGGAGAGCGTACTTCAGAACCAGGAAATGAATAGAGTTGGACTCAATTAAAAACAACACGTTTGTTAATAAAATGCTGAAAAGGTTACAGTCCAAAGAATCCAAACTTTTCAGATCACTCACTCTAGCCAGTGCAAATGAAAACCCATAATTAATTAAAATTGCATATAAGCAGCGTAATTTCTCCTCCGTCCGCGCTTCTGAAGTTTGTAGAAGGATAAGAATCCATTGCATGGGGATTCTGAATGGCAACCCTATTTCAACACAGTTTAGTATCAATGCGCAGTTCACCAAAGTTAAACTATCATCAAACAAGAAACAAAGCATGAAAGGTAAGTAAACACCATATAACTCTTGAAATTTGGGCAACAGGGAACGATTCTGCCCCCCTGCTTTGTACCTTGAATATGCCCCAACAAGGATCACAACCAGGACAATACCAAAATTCTGGAAGTGTACAAAAAACGGGCTATTTAAGCCTCCAAATTTTCCATAGGCTAAATGCAATGAAATTCCCAAAACTATTAATTGAACAATCACCTCTGGGGCCAACAGTTCATCTATTGGTGAATAATCATCTACAGCAGCAGGTACTGGTAGCTTCTCCTGCGCCTTTTCATTCAAAGCTGTGGCAGCGGGAGCTTTTGCAGATTTTCGTCTTGACATATCTTACTTGATATGATAATGAGGGCCATAAAGCACGATTTAATGTCGTTGCACTTGTACATCATTCCAACGTGCGTCAACTTATCATTTTTCATGACGTCCCAGTTGCCGTGGCAGTATAAACATAGTGGCGTACGGCAGATTTTACCCGCCTTTTACAACATACTCAAAAAGCCAGGGCTCCTCCGCGGTTAAAATTCGTTTCCCATTTTAAAAGAAGGAGATGCTTTCCCCTGAAGAAGAAGTCCTCTCGGCTAGCAAATCAACTCACCTACTATGGAAATAGCCGGGAGCGCTGAGCCTTCCATGCGAAGTTTCCTCGGGATATATGGTCTTAAGTAAACTGACCAATTTGACCCGGCATAATGGTCTCTTTTGCGAGGGTTCAAGTTGAAATTAGCAGGTCGCGTAGATCTAACCCCCATAGTGGGGCGTGATTTCTCAGAATGGGCTAGCCGCGGATGTCGAAACATTTTCCCATGACCACTATTGCGAGGTAGGCTCTCATTCTCATTCCTCGCAGCTGAGTATATCACCCCTAGTTTTGGCCTCAAATCCTTCCCTGTGATGTCAAATGACCTAGTGTGGCATATCAGACATAAAGTTTGTGATTTTGTCAGATTCTAATAGGTCGCAAACCGTGAAGCTGTTGAAGCTTTTGAAACTACCATAGTGTGTTAGTATCAATACGATAAGCTTCTTCAACTCTCTGGTTACAGTCTGATACAGTACTCATGCTGCCCTAAGTCTCCATGTTTCTCATTGCTGCATGGTTCGTAACATCACCTTGCTGCTACTCAGGGTAAACCCACACACAGATGTGAGCCCTAAGGCATTCTACAAGAAAATTTTCAACGGGCGAGAAAATTTGAAAAATGCAAAAATCTCTGTATATAAAGCAGACTGGAAGCACTCCATCTTCTACTCCTCTCCTTACCAGCTATATCTATCCTTAGAAAACAAAACATATAGAGAAAGAGATTGAAGTGTGAAAGCACAAGAACTCATAAGACAAATCAAAGACAAAAGAAATTATCACAGTGTTTAGAATTCAGTACTTCTATTTTCCGCTGATGACCATGATAAAACCATACAAACTAGAGTTTCTGAACTTTAATGATTAGAACATCGATCATGCATATCTCACTGAGGATTAACGAAGTGTTGTTTTCAGGATTAACTGAAGTACAGGAGTATTTCAATAATTTGTTTTGTTCTTTGTTTCGTTTTTTGAGGCAAACGTCTTAGTGGAGAAAGAGGCAATCTTTAAATGATGATTAAAACAAAAACAAAGCTGGAATTACTGGCTGAACGAGTATATGTTGATACGTTTTTGCACTATATCTGATTTTAGATTACTTTTTTCTGGTAAACAAGCTCTATTCATTCAAGATCTTTTCCAAAGAAATATGGATTCAAAAACAGTTGTTCTTGAAATTTTTTCTTTTCCTAAGATCTTATTTGCAATGAAAATGACGAGTCACAGCACTGGGCACTGATATAAATTGCATGAGTGACAATGCTTTAAGTGGGCCTAGAAAACCCACGCTACTGATTCATTGTAAAAAATATGAAAAAGTTTTATATTTTTTTTGGAAATTCGATTTATCTGATGTTTTTGGTTCCACATTTGGATTTGTATTTTTGCAATTTAGTGATGATACAGTATAGATGACGAGTCTGATCTTTAAGTGAAGACAACAACTTACAAATACCATTCATGCCTTTCTGAAAATCCAATAAAACTTTAGCATGCGCAAATGCCAAAGAGTCAAATACACAGAAAGATCTACAGTAGCCATCAGAAGATGATGCTGGCGCCAATTTCCAGAAAAATATGTGAGAACTACTAACAACGACACGGAAGCTTTCTGCAGAAGATGAAACAGTTTTCTCGATATAGACAAGCATATGTCTGAATGGGGTTTACTCCACAATGTTGCATAGAGTTAACAGTGTCTGATGCATCTACAAAGAGAACCGAACAATTTCTAAGAAGGTTCTGCCGCAACTCGAACGGATAATTATAGTCATGTTTATGATGAACTCCACAATTTCACGACGGTCAACTGTGTTTCCTTATTGTTTATTTGGAAACGTTGATGATATTTAGCCTGTGACAGGGCGTGGCACTGATACTAATTACTTTATCACATCCATTTGTTTTTCCCTGAAACTCTTAGAAATATTCAATTCTCTTTGGTATACTTGAGGTCAAGTGTACAGCTCCTTCCCGCTGTTTTTTTCTCTTTATCTCTTGGATTAGATAGTCTGTAAGTGCAATCTTGATGTCGATACGCTTTTGCTACATGACGATGACCAGAAATTCAAAATTTTCGAAGTCTTGGTTGTTTATAAATGGGCAAGCCATTAAATTGATATATATGTGCGTATCATGAGAATTAAATCTACTTGAATCTTTCGTGGCCGAACCGATGACAACACCCATACATCACATTTGTTGACCCTTCATTAGGACTCTGAAAAATTTTAGGCCTCGATGCCATCTCATCGCTCAAATTGATCTGAGACACCATAATTATGATACAGTGGCAGAGACAAGAAAGCTCGGGTAATGATGGCAAAAGATAACCTTTTGTTCAAGCTAGATAACCTAGAATACCAGTACCACTATCTCAATGGCAGTCTTGATCAGTTTCATTCGCGTCTTACCAGCACAACAAAGATATACAACGCCAAGTCGAAGAAAACCTCCAAGAAAATATCAAAACTATTGTCTGAAGCATCCTTGCCAGAAGTAAGAAAAAATTTAAACACGTTGAAGACGGAAGTTTTTAATAAGAAAGTTTATTACTTGGAAAAGCATTTGCGAGCCTTTCTTTTCAAACAAATTTCGCAATATCGCCCTACCAAGAAATCCAAGACAGACTTCACATCCGTCATCAAGTCGCTGGAAGAAAAGTATGGACTTGAGAAATTTGTCGAACTGACCAGCAAATCAAAAATTATCAAGCTATCGTTATCGAAACTCGCACCTTCAAAGAATGTATCGCCGCCAGACTGGTTTCTCGATCACCCGTTTTGGAAAATACACGAAGACAAAACACAGGAGTTTAATCCGAGCAGAGTTTGGAATGAAATTCTGCAGAAAACCGAAAAAGCTGATCAATTGGTTAGCACGCTTATGAATAATGAGAAATGCAAAGAATTAGTATCTGGGTTCAATTCTGGAATCGACGTTTTCTTGGCCATTAAAAGAGACAAAAAAGAAAACGGTAAGGAAGCTGAACTGAAAGTCAGGCGAGAAAACGGTCGCAGCAGTGATGATGAAAGTGACGACAGTACTCTGGACGAAAAGGCACGTATAGAAGGCGACAGTGTTGAAGAGATTGACGAAGAACATCTCAAACATTATGATGGACTCTTGGCAGCATCAGATGACGAAGAAGACGTCGATGCCGAATCCTTTAAACTGGACCCCAATATCGATTACAATGAGGTAACCGATGAGGATTCCGGCCAAGATGATGATGAGACTGTGCAGGAGAGACAACAAAAAACTCAGCTACCCGAATTGATGGGAGGTTATTACAGCGGGGGTGATACAGATGATGAGTCTGATCCAATAGATGATAAAATTGCAAGAGAGCAAATATCTCTCAAAGAAAAGAAGAAGAATAGACGTGGTCAACGTGCGAGAAGGAAGATATGGGAGAAGAAATACGGAAGGGAAGCCAAGCATATTCAAACCGAGGTGCAGAAAGACATAGAAGATAGAAAAAGAAGACAGGAAGAATATGAAGAAAGAGTCGCGAAGCGTGCTGCTAGAGAAACTGAACAGCCAACTTTCAGCAGAGTCGCAAACAGACAAGATAGTCCAGCATTGCAACCAGACCATCCATCGTGGGTTGCAAAGAAGAATGCAGAAGAAAAGCAGAAAAATGCTAAATTCGAAGGTAAGAAAATCAAGTTTGATTAACTGTAAGGTTACGCCACTCAAAAAGAGATAGCTTGATTATCTGGTAAGCGTCTAAACGTTCCACCCGATTCTTTGTATTCTTGTGATAGTTTCAGTAATTTAAAATCAAAATATAAAAGTCAAATAAATAAAAGTGAATGTTGTATTTATTTCGAAGGTTTTTTCCTATACGAAGTTGTCCTCCTTTAAAAATAATATTTCGGTGATAACTGCCTCTTAGCTAACTCGCCAGTCTTATATTTTTTTACTTGGATGGTTTCGGGTTGTTTACTCGAAAACTTCGCCCGTCAATGGATCTCTTCTCTTAAACGTCATCAGTAGGTCATCCTTGGGGAAAATTGTGGCAAAAACCTTGATTTTCTCACTCAAAGGCGTTACTTTATGTTCAAAATCTGTGTAGAGAGCAAATTTGCCCAACAAGGCCGCAAAAGTCATCAAGACATAGGTTTGACCTAAGCAAACATGGGGCCCGCAGCCAAATACTAACCAATTCTTTTTAGCAGCGTTTGCAGCGGAGCCTTCTACCCACCTTTCAGGAATAAAGTCGTCAGGATTTTCGTAAACTTCTGGGTCATGTAAGGCAGGATACAAAGTGGGGATCAACATCGAACCTGTTGGTGCTGTGTAGTTCGAAGAAACTGGAAATTTTTGCTTGACAACGTAAGGAACCATTAGAACCGGTGGTCTATAACGTAATGTTTCCTTAATGACCATATTTGTGTAGGTCATCTTGTCGATAAGATCAATGCCAACTTCCGTACTCATATCATTATTACGTACAGCCAACTGTTCTTCTCTGATTTTTTGCAACACATCGGGACGGTCGGCCACGATTTGGAATAGCCAACAACACAGAGATGATGAAGCATCTTGTGAAGCAAACAGGAATGTGAAAATTGCTTCTGAAATTTCCTTGTTGGTGAATTCTCTGTGATATAATCTCGAATCTTCATCATTTTTGTTCTTGGCATCGTGCATTAATTTAACCCAAGCGTCCATCACACAGATTGAATCACCGCCCTTTGCAATATGGTCTTTGGCCATTTGAGCACACTGTTCAAAAATTTTCATTGCAGCGTCTGCTGTTTTTTTACCGTACCATGTTTTGGTGAAAGGAATAATGATTGGGAAGTTAACCAGTTCTAATGCCGCTGTGACTAAATAATAATCATCCGCAATTTTTCTAACTTGATCCTCAGTAATGTAGTCGCCGCAAAAAGCTCTTAATGACAAAGCACATAGAATTTCTCTCATTTCATGGAAGAAAACTTGAGGTTCGTACTTGTTTTTCTTGGAGACTTCGACAAATTTATCGATGTATTTGTCAACAACAATGTCTAAACTTGGCATATATTGCGCTAAAGCTTGTTTTGTGAAAAGACCATTTAATGATCTTCTGTAATCTGTATGAGCCTTACCATCCAAGAAAACCCAGTTGCAAGGTCTTAGAATCTTGACGGCAACATCAACAACACAAGGCTTGACGTATTTTGGGGCTTGTAAAATTTTTCTTGCCAGATCCCTCGAGGATGCGATAATGACAAACTTATGGAAGATGGAAACACAGGATAAATCACCAGAATACCATTTAGCTTTGTACTCTTCGAATTTTGGATCCAAAGATTCCAAGAATGGCCCAATGAAGGGATACCATTTCCATTTAGGACCCACTATAGACCCCTTCTTTAATTGATAGGACACTTGATCGTAGACGAGCGAGATACATAATAAGGAAACAAAAATCTTGAAATACGAAAGCGACTTGATGGTGTTGACAGTCAGTTGAATAAAGTTCGTCCCGGTTTCACCGCCAACTAAGCTAGTGGCATTCTGCAAATGTGCGATAGGGTCCACGTTTACACCAGACATTATCTATAGATGTTATCTAATCAGCACAGCAAATGAAAAATCAAAAATATAACCAAAGTCAAGGATAGTAACTATTTGGGTATTTATATTCCACAAATAAAAACTGAACGTAATATACGAAAGCGAAGCAATATTGATAAACTATACGTTGTATCAAATAAACACTCAATTGCAGTATTCGACACCAATAGTACCAAATAAAGAGCGATAAAAGTATAGCCAACCAACAGAACCGACAAAGGAGTTTTCTAGCTATGTGAGTACTCGTTAAACCGTTAAACTAACAATGCGAACCCTCCAATGATAATTGACCTTTCTTCAACCTAGTCCGTTGGAAGGCAGGTTAGGAAGAAACATTCCAACTGATGGTCTCAATTCGATGGTGCCGATGCTGTACGCACGGGAGGGGCCGTATCTCGTCGCGCTTCCTTATACGAGCTCGCTTATGAACGACAAACCCGAAAAAAGTTTTTTATTTCTCAAATCTGAATTTTAAACGAGACAGTGGATTGTCACATGGCATGTCTGTAAAGTCCGTCGGAGAAAGTGAACGAGAGAACGTAAAGGCACAGAGGATGTTCTTTGGTATGTAGCGAAGCGTTCGAGAACTCTTGTGATTATATTGATACATAACAGTACTACTTGGTAGAACAAAGCTACTACCAAACGCGGTTGATGCTGTCTGGTTGGGCGTGGGAAGTTCTGCGCTGGAGAGGCGTAGGGGTTTCCAAAGGATGGGGCGTTGGCAGCTCTGGCTTCAGGTTGACAGTTGCTGATCTTGGCCTTGGATTATGGCGACACTCTGCGCAGTGGTCGGATTCGGCTTCTCGAGGGGAATGTAAGTGCTGCGAGTTCTTCGGCCGGTTTTCGACTGGGCTTTGCATGCTCAGTTTATCCATCAGTTCCAGTAGTTCTTGGTTCAATGAAATTTTTCTCAGTTCGTTTTCTCTCTTGATCAGTAGTTTCCTTTTCAAGGCGTCAATCTGGTCTTCCATCTGTTTCAGCTCTAGGCTTTCGCGGCACATGATGTCTTCTTCGGATGGCCCAGATAACGAGACGGTTCTTCTGAGAGGGACGGTTGGGGCTGAGTTGCCGTTTGAATTCATACCGGAGGAGGTCGGTGCAGTGGGGACTCTTTGCGGTATAGCCGGTGAGGACAGAACGCCATTCTCAAGCACAAGATCTGCCAGCTTATCTAGCTTCATGCTTAGTGTGTTGATGCGGTCATCGTTCGGTGGAGCGATCCTGCTGTTATCGTCATTATTGTTTCTTCTTTTGGGCACTTGTATGTAATCTTTTTCATTCTCCATTATATCTTCACTCGAGGTTCGCACACCAAGTCCCTCCTGTAATTTCTTATTCATCTCAGTATATTTGATTAGCTTGCCTCTTAATGACCCAACAAGAACGTTAAGTCTATCAATCTCTTCTTGTTTACTGTCCAGTTTTGAGATAAGCTCTTTGTTCTGCTTTATTAGCCTATTAATCATTTGAGAGTTCAGTTTGTATTCCTCTGGTATTATTCTATCTCCACCGAAGTCCTTACCTACAGGGTCCGAATATATGTACGCATGGTCATTACTTATATTGTTACCACCATAGTTCCCTCCAGTGCCGTTTCCTGATCTAGAGGTGTATCGTCTGGGGGTCGGCGAAATATTCATTTCGACGATAGGCTAGCTTCAGTCTTTTGGATTCTTTGAGTAATACGCAGGGCAGTCAATCAAACACGTGAACTCCTGTTGGTGTCCTTCAATTTATACTGGTACATAGAGTATTTCTTGTTACGCATCACAAAAAAGCGGCTTGATACATACATACAACGCGTAAAAAAAGATGTAAATAATAAGTAAAACACAGATTTTGGGCATATATGTATACACGTCTATTTATATATACAGTTGTTTCATCCGATATAGCTTTAGTAGTAACATCATCTATATAATAAAGTAACGCTCACATGGAAGGTCAACACGGACATGTAGAAGTATGAAATCGTGTAAATCATATATGAAGAACTGCCAACCTCCTTCTATGTAAGTTGTAAATCTGACAAAACATCCCTTTAAAATTCTTTTTCTATCAATATTTATCGCATGTGGTGTGAATTCGTATGAGCAAAGGGACTGCTCGGAGGAGGGGCATCTTGTAAGCCCAAATGGATTATAAACATCCATGGCCAATCGAGAGAAATATTCAGCAGCTTGAAAAACTCTTGTTAAGGACTGCCACCGCTATCCTAGCTCATTCGGCCATCATGAGACCCAGTTTTATTGGAGGTCGATGACAATGATTCACCAAGACTATCGTTGGACGCTGAAGCCAAGGTTCGTTTAGTGTCTAAACTATTAGTTGAGTTTGGGCTGTCGGTTGGTATTGCAGTATTATCGCTAGCACTCCCACTGCGCACATTTGGCGCATTTAGGCCAGGAGGTTGAGGGGGAACAATTCCCGTAAGGAGTTTTCCTGGAGTATTGCTCTTTGGGTTTGATTCTTCAATAATAGGCATATTTTTCTCTGATTTGTTGTCCGTTGAATATCGACGTAGCACAGGAGTTATTGCTGGAAGAGAATCAGTAGATGAGGTAGTAGCAACGCTTATTGTTGAATTGGAATCCCTCTCATGAATTGGAGGTGGGATAGTAGGCAGATCATTTTGATAGCCAACTGAAGGGGCTGTTGGACGATAAGCAGGAACAAATTGAACAGGGTTTGAAGGTGTTATTTGAGGAGATGCAATTGATCCCATGGCATTAGGTTGTTGGGACCCATTCGGTATGTTGTGATACTGGCCATAGGATAATGAAGTTCCATAAGGTTGCGACTGGGTTTGCCTGTTAGGCATATTTGCGTACCAGGGCGAAACTTGGTCATAGGACAAGGGTTGCTGTTGTTGTAGTTGCTGGTGCTGCTGATGCTGTTGGTGCTCGCTTTGTTGCTGTAACTGTTGTTGCAGTAGCTGTTGCTGTTGGATCTTTCTCGAAGACATATCATCATCAATGTAGGTGGCTCTTGTTGGTTGAACGTGCTCCATGTCTGACGAGGCTGAGTTCGTTGCCTGTCTTAAGACACTTTGAATGTTCTTCACAAACAATGGGTACAGGTAATCTACAATTTTTTCTCGTTGAGCCATGGCGTGTGCTCTTTCAAATGGGATCCAAACACCTTTTAAATGCATCGAACCAATTTTAACAACATGTCTGATACGCTCAGCTTTCAAGATACCGTCTCTTCTACCGCGGGTGATCTTCGCAACGTTCAGCAGTTTCGTTCCATTTATCATATCGTTATCGGCTCGACGGACAACAGAAACACCGTTTGCCTCCACTTGGTAACATAAAGTATTTTCATCCTCCCACATAGTTGTTGTGACCCGTGGTCTTGTCATTTTGCCGTTCAGATCATATGAAATCATTGAAGTCCCAGCAGAGGTTTTCACGTCATATGAATGAACCTGCGAATCGTTTGGTAATTTACTGCTGTTGGCATCCAACACAACCTTTTTAGGAATTTTTTTGCTGTTTTTATGAGGGTTTCCTTGACCTAAATTATTTGGCGTTGTTCGTTGGCTCGTCATTAGATAGGGATTCGCTGAGCTTGGAGGAGAAATTACAGGTGGATTTGAAGAGGCCACTGAATCGTAGGTTGATAGAGTTGGCTGTGAAGGCATCATGTAGCTCATTGGTGTCGTATGCGCTGAACCTGTTTGAAATCCCACTGGGGTCTGACTGAACTGCCGAAGGGGGTATTGCGATTGATTCAGCGTGGGGCTTGGCAGTGGTTGCGGTTGCGGTTGCTGTGGAGTACTGGACTGACTTTGGCCCGTGGCCTGAGTTTGTTGTTGTGCCTGGCCCTGGGGCTGCTGCTGCGACTGACCTTGTGATTGGCCTTGCTGCTGATGCTGATGCTGTTGTTGCTGCTGCTGCTGCTGCTGCTGTTGAAACCCAGGGTACTGATAAATCTTTGGTCTCGGATAGCCCGATGCGGCCGATGACGAGGAGGAAATTTGCATTGGAGTTGGAGAGTTATTGCTAGTACCAGTGAGCTGCTGTTGGGAAGACGTCGAAGAGGACGGGGGTTGCGACAACATGGCAGAATTGTAATAGGAAAACGGAGATGAAGTTCCAGCGGCGCCTGTGGGGCCCGATGGAGATGCCTGGTAACCGTTTGGGACCCCGTTGTTCCCGCCATTACCTGGAAACTGCAACTGGTGCTGGGGATAATAGTAATGCATTGCATGGGTACTTTCCCGAAGGGTTGGGTCCGAGTACGCTTGTTGTTGTGGATAATACATCGGGTACTGCCACTTTTGGTTTGGGTTCTGGTTCTGGGCCGGGTTCATGGCATATGGTAATGATTGTGCTTGCTGCTGCTGCTGCTGGGCTACCGGCGTTGCCGAATACTGTTGGCCCGGTTCGCCTGTGTCTGCGCTACCGGGGTCGTCTGTAATGGCATCCGGCTGGGCGTGGTTTATCATATTGGGTAGTATTGGATTCTGGAGCAACAGATCTTTTCGAGTATTGGGTCGGCAGCGAGAGATTTGACCGTCTTTCCAGAGAGTTAACAGCTCTTCCTTTCCCAATTGCCTTCTTTACTTCGCCTTCTCGAGGTCTATGTTGCCTAATAACTGACAAAAAATTTATGGTGAAATTCAGATCTGGAAAACGGCGACCAATATATAAAGCGCAAGCGGTCCCTGTTTGTTGTGGTGGATGAATCTGTGACTGTTCCTGCCGATGTGCTCAGCTTGGAGATGGTGATGCAGAATGGAAAAAAAATTCGTCAATGTTAGAAGAGGCCTTCTTCATCCAAAACTTTTGGCTTCTTACTTTTTTTATTGTAGTGAAGCAGAAAACGCAAATGAGAGTAGCGATGACACAATTCAGATTTTCAAAGATCGGAAGACGTGGATGTGCTGCAAGCAAAGCGATAACTTTTCCAGGGTGAATATGCAAAAAATCAAAATCACCAGAGGAGACTGACTCTAGGCAGGGAGGAGTATGATGAATCGGAATGGAAAGAAAGAAGACAAAAATGAGGAATGTGTAGAAGTTCAAGAGGATACAGAATAGAAAACTTTTGCTTGGGTACAGATTATAAAAAATTCCATATCTTGTTGCCCTGTTGCAAATGCATGAACGACAGATTATAGAATTTCAAAGGCCCGCCCTCGAGCGTTCGAAATACTCAGGTAAAAGCATGCTGACTGGGAAGACCACCACCAACTATACAACACACCGTAGCGTTTTTTTTCCGGAAGGTGATGATCTCTACGAAGTTTGTGAGTGGGGTAACCGTAGAAAGCTTAAGTGAGGATGGTGTATGCCCGCCTAATAGCAATTGGTGTTTCTTATCAGGTAAAGAAACGCGGACGAGACAAAGAAACGCAGAAACAGACGCACGGAGAAATTCCTGCGAGATATACGGTAGAATAGGAATAAGTTGCTCTGCAGTACCGTGCATTACGTTCGACTGCGTAACATTACGAAACCTTAGTGACTCGAGAACCGCCTGAAAGAGAGGAAAAAGAAAGCGGCATACCCGCACGCAACGCTACCGACTGGGCCCGTCCGCAGGGGCGTCGTACCGCTGCGAGAGTGTCGCTAGCGTTGCGTTATCTCTAATTCCGACAAATACCGCCATGGTTTCCTTGGGGCTCAGCTGCATGGCGGACGGGGAGAGCCACGTTGGTCTCTTGCAACCAATGAGAGGAAGCCTTCGCAGGCCGTTGGGAGGTGGGCAGTGCGCGGGGCGGGTAACTGCCACACATTTGGCAAAAGGGTGCGCGGCACCTGGGCGGTTATTAAGCTTCTGTGCGGCAAGCCAAGGGCCTGAGTCATCCGAAAACGGCCAGGCCATATGGAGTGCCAGCTGCCCGGATCTTGTGTGCCCTCCAGCGATGCGGAGGCAGAAGCAAGCAGTGTGTAGTTTTGTTTTCCGGCCGCCGTGGTCGAGGCGCCGACCGGTGGGTGGCCTTGTTGGACGCAGCAGCGTCTTGCTGGTCTGCAGGCTGGGTGGGCGTGCCAAGTCACCTGTTGCATGCGCGGGAACGGGTTCGTGGGCGGGTTGGGCGTGGACTGTGTGCAGCAGGCTGCGAGGGAAAGAGCGAGCTGTCCACGGGGCCATGCCACGTTTGTAGTGATATGTGGCCCTGGGGCCCGCTCGCTTGCCGCTCGATGGAGCGCTCCAGAGACACTTGCATGTCTTTTCAGGAACACCCTCGAGTACCTTAACCGTAGGTCTGGACGGCCATGCGTGTCGATACAGCGATAAATGCGTCCGGGGCTACGCAATGGAAGTGATGAACAGCCATGGTCGATTGCGGGTGAGAAAGGCCTGCGTAATATGCAAGAAACGGAAAGTCAAGTGCGACGGTGAGACTCCGTGCTCGAACTGCATCAAGCATAAACAGGAATGCCATTACGACTACTCGTCTTTGAAAAAAAGGTCCAAATACAGCAAGAATGGGTCCGTGGGCCAGGTGGAGTTTCTGTCCGAGGCGGGGGTGGCCGAGCGGCGAAGCACCAAGGTTAATGACGGCTTTGCAGGCCGCGCCGTGGTTCAGATGGATTCTCCGTTTGCAATCGCCACCGGCGGCAGCGTCAAGACGCAAGAAAGCCTCGTTGACGCCTTCGACTGCAGGGATAATGCTGGCAGTCGCCATAATCGATGTCCTTGGCAGAGCTTTTCCTCCGACAAGTATAGGTTTCACCGAAGATACCAAAACCTATTGCCATATTACCTGGGCGGTTCGTTGCTTGCGGAGTTGCCCAGACAATCAATTTTGAACTACAATTTGGAGCAACCGCGGATACAGAATTACGGTTGGAATCTGTCGGGTGGCCATTTCCTGAGACACGATGAGAACATTAGTAGATCCAGATGTTCGCCGACAGATCCCAGCACGATCTTCAATTTCGATGATCCGGTGCACCTGTCCGTAATTGACAAACTTTTGAAGTATTTCTTCAATGAGATCAACCCGTTCTTGAGTATAGTGCATGAAGCGATGTTCTGGGAGCAGTTCAAAAATAGGTTTCTCAATCAGAGCAAACAAAGAAACTCGACGGCGAAACTGTTTCTGTCGATACTCTATTTGCTGCTGGCGATAAGTCTGAGGTACAGCGAGGGGATTCTGCGGGGTACCGACGTACCAACCGAATACACCTTCACTGTTGAAGAAGCGCACGTTCTTGGCGAGATCTCAAGGGAAGAATTGATGTTCAAATACGCCTATTCGATCGTGACAAAACTGACTTTCGAATGGGAATCCTTCGAGTTGATACAGTCGTGGCTCCTTATAAGCTTCTATTTTAGAACGTGCTACAGACAGACTGCGTGTTGGAATGCATTAAGCCAGGCGGTAAGCATGTGCAACGGAATGTCTCTGTACTTGAACAGATTCCCAAGAGAGCACTCGAAGTACGACGAAAACCGTGCTTGGCACTGCTTTTGGGCGTGCTTTATCATGGACAAACTGATAACTTTCCAAATGGGCAGATTCTATCAGTTGTCTTTGCCGGTGCCACATATGGCCACGCCCGGACATTGGCAGGAAAACAGGGCTGATGAAGATAGATCAAGTGAGAGGTATGTTTTTGGAAACGGTGCAATGGTTGAAAATCGTGAGCCTGCCATGAATGAAAAGGATGACTGGTTTCATTCAGAGACTATACAATTGTTCCAACTATCATTAATTATAATGAACTGCCAAACGAAAAATGGCGAAGAGATGAGTTTAGAGGAATCTCTCGACATCAGAAGTCAATTAAACGAGTGGCATCAAAAATATGTTATAGAAACAAAGATCAACAAGACGTGGAAGAGACTTTGCCAAATTCAACCGTTTATTTCGTATTTAGACGTACGACTTACATTCGAGACTAGGGGACTGTTTTATTTGATAAACCAACCATCAAACAGATATGAAATGATTTTTCCGATGGACACGGTTGCTCTGATAGGCAATTGTCAACTATCGACTGATATAATGAGCCAGATATTTGAAAAAAAATTAATTTTCGTTCCCTGGTGGTTGAACCTTTCTCAGCTGTTTACTGTGAGTGTTATATGCATTGCAATGATTCATTCTGGCTTGCAAAGTGAATATTCAAGAACTTTTTTAGCTCAATGCATGGATATTTTTGACAGTCTATCCAATCTGAACCCAAAGAACCCGCCCCAAATGCTGCCGGAGTGCTTATGGTGCCTAAGAATGTTAAACCACATGTGTTGTATGAGGTTAGTAAGTTCTGCAACGCATTTGGAAATGCTAGTTGGGACAAATCCAGGCGATAGCGGTCCGAATAAAAATAGGTTTTCTCAGTTCGGCAAAGTTGGCGAAGAAGATGAAGAGGATGAAGAAGATGCAGACGCCAATGAACTGGAAACATCGGAAGAGCAAGAATATGGTTCCCCAGAACAGCTTGCAGAGAATGGTGCGAACAACACTCCGTCATCTATATCCAAGCAAAATGGACAATTGCCGTTCAGCGTCTCGACTGGAACCGGAGAGCCACAATCTCACTTCCAGCCGAAAAACGGGGGAGGCCCAGTGAATGTAAATACCACCCAACAAAAAGTCAACTCGTCAAATGCGGAAGTTAATTCGACTGAGTTTATTGACGAGAGCCTCTTCTCATACCTGCGATGGTTCGATCAAGGTTTTATATAAATGCAGGAATAAGCTGCTTCCTTTTTTTTTTTCCAGAAGAAATTAAATAGTATATAGCTTCCACTAAGTAGACCGCATGGATAATTATTTTGTTGAAACCGGTTGCTGATGCTGTGGTTCGGCTTTTTCTCTTTTTTTTTGCAGCTGTCTTGATCTCTCAAAATATAAATTCGGATGTGCAATATGGCTTTGGTCATCGATTATTCCGCTGAAATCATTGTTGTCGTTGTGCGTGAACTCAAAGACTTTTGTACATGCGGTAGTGTATTCGTTCTTCTCACAGGAGTCAAGCACGCTTGTAATTTGTGTTGATGATAGTTTCATTGAGGATAGCTCGGAGTTCAATTTATCCATATTCCAATCTCTATATGGGCAGCCATGGTACTCGCCTCTTGCCGGTCTTGGCTTGGATAAAATTGTGCGACAATCCCACGGTTTATAATTGATTCTACTACCCTGCAGACCGTAGTTGTGTCTAAAACTGTATCGGTATTCTTTATTGTATTTCTCGACTGAGACATGGCCATCTCTAGTGAATGCCTCTTCCCAAAATTTTAAGGCCTCGTCGGCGCTCAAACCGATGCCCTTAAGAAACAGACTCAGCTGTTGACGACCATTATATCTTAAATGATGGGTTTCTTTTAGAGCGTTTAGAAGATTTTTTGAGCATAATGGGAAGTTTGACGTTATTTCATCGGAATAGACTGACTTTGCGTTAATCTCTCCATCCTCATTGCCATTTTCATTAGGGTGCTGCTGAAAGTCAGAAATTGTGTACCCTGATGATAGATGGTGAAGTATAGGAATTAATCTGTCATCCTCGTTTAAATGTGGTAAATATTTATATGTTCTCATTAATTCATCTGATAGTTTGCTGGAGAACTCATTTGAGATTAGATTCAGTTGTTGAAACTGAGGTAAATATGCGTAACCTTGTTTGAGGAAAACTTGGCGGTTCCCCACCAACTCGATCACATTTTCAAATGGAAGTTTAATGAATTTTTCTTGTTTGAAAAATTGTTTTCTCATATTTTCATCAGTCAGATTTAATTGAAATTGTAGTTGTGAAGATATTGTTTGGTATAATGGTTTTGAAAGCTCTGTTTTCTCTTCCTCGGTGATGAACTGTAGCTTCGTCAAATTTAAGGATTGCACAAATTTAACTTGATCATATGCAGTCAATATCCCGAATCTGATCTTGAACAGCAGGGTCTCCGCCCTCACAAACTTCTCTCTTAGCTCTTTTGATCTGCAAAAACATAATCTCAGTATAAAGTGTGAATAATAATCCTTCTTTTTATCCTCAAAGCTGTCTGTGTTGAACGGTAAGAGATTTAGAAAGAGAGGCTTGATAATCTTTTCGATTTCTTTCATGGTTTTGTTTCTTGATATAGCCGATTCTATCTCTAAAAGGATCTTCAGACGATCAATAGCCCATGTTTCAAACTGGTCTAAAGTAATTTCACCCTGCGGCGGTAACTCATAAAATGAGAGTTTAGATTCATAGATGCTATCGTACAGCTTCTTCTCCTGCTCTGTTGTTGAAGGACCTAAGATCAATTGACCCGTACTATCACCATTGCCGTTCGTTGCCGAACCAAAGTTCTTCCGTGCTGCTACTCTCTTTTTGCTTTGTCTGAACATGATCAAGTGCAGATCTATCTGGCTACCAAGATTTATATCTTGGTGTGTAACTTAGGTTAATTCCCTTGGCTCCTCCTCCTTTCAGTAGATGAGGCAGGCCTGTTTTTCTATGAAAATAGTTTTGGCGTCACCTTCATTGACGCGTCGCTCCAAAAGGGCGTTTTTGAATATTCCACATTGTACATTTTAAATTCTAAAGAGGCCTATATAATTCGTTGCACCGAAAATTCACCAACAAGTTATCATACATATTCATAAGTCTATGGGCCTATGGAGCTTTGAGTAATTGCGGCGCGGATGCTTTTTACAGCACTTCGAACAGGACTGACGGAATAATCGCGGACCATTGTACCTAAGAACTTTCGACTTACGCGTGCAAGAGCAACTATATCCCTGATTCTTGAAGAGCCACTAGTTGCTGGTGAGATATCCTGTGTTGGCCTATGAACGGAGTTTTGTCATTTGAGAGCTTTTGGGATCTATAGCACGTGATCTGGAGAACGCTGTATTTTGAAAGAGGGTCAGTCAGTAAGCAACATTAAACTTTTGTTGAGTTCTCGAAGGAAGCCCTCCACAACAGTATCCAAAATCTTTGACAGTATTGTTTTGAAGCATGGGACTACAAGAGAAGACAGTCGTTATTATTGGGGCTGGTATTTCAGGATTAAAGGCTGCGTCGAGACTATATGAGGGTGGTGTGAAAAATTGCGTAATCTTGGAAGCCAGGAATAGGATAGGTGGAAGGCTTTACACTGTCACGGGATATAAAGGGCGCAAATACGATTTGGGTGCCAGTTGGCACCATGATACCCTGGTCAATCGCCTGTTTTTAGAAGAGGCTAAGCTGGCGAGCTCTGAGAAAAGTATTAATTATGTTTTTGATGATGATTATGCCATGCTCATAGATGAATTTAGAGGGCGCGTTGACTCGGATGAGGATCTGATTCTAGAGATTCTAGACGACGAATTAGCCTCATTTGTTGATCTTGAATACCGCCAGAAGCTAGGCACTCCCGATTGCTCTTTTTATGCCATTATCCTAAAGTATCTATTCGAAAGGCGTCAATTTATCACAGACGCACAAATAAGATATTTGCCTCAAGTTTCAAGATTTTTGGAATTGTGGCATGGCATAAGTTGGAAGGATATGAGTGCAAAGGATTCTTACTTTGGTCATCAAGGTCGAAACGCTTTCGTCTTGCATTACGATAAAATTGTCAATCGTATTGCTAGCACATTTCCAGAGGATTGGATAAAACTTGAAAAGGAAGTGCAATCGGTGAAGCGCGATGGTACCGTAATCGTGACGACAACGGATTTAGAACAATACAGAGCAGACTATGTCATTGTGACAGTCCCTCAAAGTATACTGGAACTATCCCTCAATGAACAGGTCAGAACACTAAAAGGTGGGATTGAATTCCAACCTGCACTGAATCAAAATATCAAAAGCGCGTTCAAAACAATAAGTTACGGCTCGTTGGGCAAAGTGATTTTTGAATTCGAAGCATGCTGTTGGTCTACCAAAACTACCAAGATTGTCACATTGGCGCATTCGAGCGAAAAAATTGTTTCCCAGGTGCGAAACGCAAACAGTTGGGAGCATCTAATGGAAGAAACTAACAAAGACTCATCAGATGATACCTTCACGGCATGGGACCATCCGCTGTTTTTTGTAAATTTAGCCAAGTCGACGGGCGTTCCAAGTTTCGTCATGTTAATGCAAGAACCTTTGACGCGATACATCGAAACACTTGCGAACGATAAGAATCGAATCTATGAATTTTTTGAGCCTGTCCTCAATAAGATTATGACCACCTTAGATGCCCAGCAAGTTGAAAACCAAATGAATTGCAGTGCGAGTAAAGGTGCTGGCGACAATGTTCCAATCTTAAAGAACATAATTTCCACCTCTTGGAGCAATGATCCGTATTCCCTTGGTGCTTATTCTGCTTCATCTCCTGGTGATGACCCTATTGACATGGTTACCGCTATGACAAACGGTCAGGATTCCCGCATTAGGTTTGCGGGAGAGCACACTATTATGGATGGGGCAGGATGTGCTTACGGCGCCTATGAGTCTGGAATCCGCGAGGCAAGCTATGTATTGGAGAACACTGGCCAAAATTAGAATACAAGCCATAAGCGTGCAGATGCTACATTTACTTGCTATCCCTGATCTAGGAAGAAAAGTAGGACGCTAATTGTCGGCGTCAGTCTAGAGAGAATGCGTATGCCGAGCATATTTGTTGTATATATTAATAAACGAGCTTATGTGACAACTTGCATAAAGAACTTCTATATCATCTCGGCCTTTATCATATCAGAAACAAGCATCTTATATTTTGCGAAGACTAGTTTTTTCTAAACATTGAACAAAACTGCTTCTCTAAAGCAAACTTCGTCACTTTAAAGGTGGATTTTCTCATAAAAGATTTGGACTCACTTATAGAGTTCAAAATATATTCATCTTTGGCGAGGGTCGTCCTCTTGTCGTTATTCTTAACATGTTCGACTTCAAAACCTTATAAGACTTCCATCTGAAATATCGCGTTGAACGCGCCTGCCTTTCGGGCGCTTGGGGTGCAGAGTGAAGTCCGAAACTGAATTTACATTCAAAACATAGCCGCCTAGGCATAGCCTCTTAAAAGCATCACTATTTCTTCAGGTCAACCCCGTGTATTTTATCTCTCTTGAACGCTTTCAAATTAAGAATGTGATAGCGAGAGCCAAAGGGCACAGCCCAAGTTTGAGACTTCGTAAACGTATCATTTATTCAGAGCTCTAAGCACTAAATAAGAAGTTTTTTCACCAGCTTCTTGTTTCTTGCTACCCGTCAAAAGAACCGCCGAATGTAGTCGTTTAGAGGGCTTTGTAAGCAAGTAAAAAGATATGTCTCTATGCGCATAAGCGTCGGCCTGGAGTGTACATGAACTGCGGTCAAGTCTATGATGCGAACGGTGCTGTTCCAAATGTTTTATGTGACAGCCCAACGAAGCAATAGAGTGAGTATGTTTACTCTTGTGGAAAGTAAAATGGAAATGTATTAAACTCGCAAAAGCTACAAGAGTATTGCTGCTAATCATAGATAAAGAATTGGGTAAAGTTATCTATGAAACTGGCCATCTAAAGATCAAAAGCAACTACGCCGAAAGCATCATCTCAAGGTACTTTGATTGATGCATTTGGGGAACTTGAAAATCCGCAAAAATATAATGTCGTTTTTATTTTGCTGTAACAAGCAATGAGTGTGACAGCTTTACGCTCGACACAAATGATTTCAAGAATGTCTGAATTTTGTAAAGACGATTGCTTCCAAAACTTACTATAAAAAGGCGGCACCTACCTTGGAAGCTTGAGTATATACAACTGTTTTTAGTGCTGGTAACTATGTACAAGAAAAACATTTCGGTTGCCAGTTTGAAATTATGGTATGGCTCTATAAACCGAACATCGCTTGGGTATTCTCTACGTTGAAAGCATTGACATCAACGAGTTGGGAAGAATATGTAGAAATGATACTTTCAAACCAGATAATAATGTCCAAAGAATCTAACTGAATATCTGACATTAATGGGACTTGAAATTTAAGAAAATCCCACCAATATTGGGACGGAACGAGCCTACCTTTGAAATTTATTATGGTTTTCCTTTTTAGATGCACATTGAGGATCCCATGAAACAGAAATCTGTTAAATGATATTATTTCGGTTGGATGTTCTAGACAGTCATCGCATAAGCATTCATCTGGTTTACACTTGCAGTTGCTGCTACAATGGGCCTCCCCTTCAGAGTTGGCCAATCGAGCTTCTCCCAAGTTGGTCAAGGGGACCCCGCTCTGTTGGATATAAGAATTAAGCTCATCCTCATTTCTATGAAGTAAACAATTGCCGCACAAGCAGCTATCATCAGCGCATGAACACTGTGTGCTCAAGTATAGCCCCTTATGAGTCAGTAGCTCCACCATTGGCTTTTGATTCAGCATGGCTTGTATAGAGGAAATATCACCATGGCTTGAACCACTACTGTGTACCTTGCCGCTGGCTGCGGCGTTGTTGAACATTATGCCACCTTCCTTAGCCCCGCTCCTCCCGTTGATATTATTATCATTGTTATTCGCGCTTAAATCAGACTTTTGACCGCTAGACAGTAAAGGGGTTTCAGTGCACTCAAAGTTAAGATTGGGTTCTTCGGTCTTGAAAATAGGGACCCGGTCAGACTCTGTGGTTGCGGCAGAGTCGTCAGATTCTGCCGCTATGATTGGTGATGATTTCAAAAGTTTGTTGCACTTGAAGGCTTTCCCCTGACACGAGCAAGAGTTTATAAAGCCATGGCTTCCTAGAGCGATGCAATGCTGTCGCAGGAATTCTTTTTCGGATATGTACTTATAGGCACCTTGAGCCTTGCTGCCATTGCCATTTTGGCACTTGGAACTATCGTTTTCTTCGACGATTATTTTTAATTTCCCGTCAGACAAAACTGCCCTTTGAGTTCTTACCGTCTTAAGAAACAGTATCGGCTGCTTATTCATTTTTTCACATTCTTTTGGATCGGTTGAAGCGTTGCTCTCACTACAGCTGTCGCACGCGGGGGAGTTCTCATCGGGCCGTATCTGCGATTCAGTATCGACAATTATAACCTTTCTAATATCTAAAGATCCATGGCGCCCTCTGTTTCGGACCTTCACTAGCATTCTATTCGCATGCCGGCACGTAGAAGATCGATGCCCTCGTATACAAGAAACGCAGGCATACTTTTCCCCATCATATATTATCATTACGTGGAATACGGAAACTGCCTGTTGCAGAGTAGTCTGTGCCTTGAATTTTGATGCCTTTTTCACTCGACTGCTCAATGGTGTGGGTCATCCTATTCTTGTTAAATAATTGAATTCATCGGGCAGGATTCGATCCGCGGCATGTGCGGGTAATCTATGCACGTGAGCACCATATGCGACTTGCCAGGTTACTGCCCTGTCATAAATTATAGAGTGTATCTTACATATTTACTAGTCGAATACCGTAATCCTGCGCTCTAGTCTTTCCTCAGCGCTTTATTATGAAGCGCCATTTTGCATGGCGCTCTTCCCTATAAGAGGCCTTTTAACTCTCCGAGTTTGAACTACGTGGAGTTTGAGAAATTCAACAGGGAACGAATAAATTTATACAAAGACAGCAGTCCAGCCCTGTAAAGTAGAGCCGATTAGATGTCCAAAACTGCCCAAAAACGTTTGCTTAAGGAATTGCAACAACTAAATAAGGATTCGCCTCCAGGAATAGTAGCATCTCCCAAGCATGAAAACGATCTGTTCATTTGGGACTGCCTGATTCAAGGTCCGTCAGATACACCTTATGAAGGTGGTTTATTCAATGCCAAACTCGAGTTCCCAAAAGATTACCCTTTGTCGCCTCCAAAGCTGACGTTCACACCAAGCATCTTGCACCCCAACATCTACCACAATGGTGAGGTGTGCATCTCCATTCTGCACTCTCCCGGTGATGATCCAAACATGTATGAGCTGGCAGAGGAAAGATGGTCGCCAGTACAGAGTGTGGAAAAGATCCTCTTAAGCGTCATGAGTATGCTGAGCGAACCTAACATAGAAAGCGGCGCAAATGTCGATGCATGTATTCTGTGGAGAGACAACCGTCCAGAGTTCGAAAGGCAGGTTAAAACTTCAATACTCAGATCCTTGGGGTTTTGAATCGAAATACCCAGACCCATATATACGCATATGTACTTATGAATATTAGATCTTATTCATTGATCTATTTGTCGTGTATAGCGATGCTCATTGGCGCTCGGTTCAGGTGAATAAAGAACGAAAGGTTTGCAAATGGCTAAACAAATAAAATAGATGGTAACGATAATTACGGGTCCATCGAGCTCTAATCCAGTACACTATTGAGGTCGATAGGATTTCACAAGATAGATGATTTTCTTCAAGAGTAGTTTACTCGGCCTTTGGCTGGGTCTGCTGTCATCCGTTCAAGCAGTTTCCTTGAATTTGAATGATACTACTTCTTTAGAGAATGCTAGCTCTTTGATTGCCGTCGGTCTTATGGATTACTATACAGGAAATCAGTATGGTCAGACGATTGGTATGTTCTCCAATCCATACTATTGGTGGGAAGCAGGTGGTGCATGGGGATGTATGCTGGATTATTGGTTTTACATGCAGAATGATACATACAATGATTTAATAATTCAGGCGTTAGTATATCAGGCGGGTGATCGCAACGATTATGTTCCATTGAACCAATCCACTACAGAAGGTAATGACGATCAAGCATTTTGGGGAATTGCCGCAATCACAGCAGCTGAAAGGAATTTTACCAACCCACCAGCGGATGAGCCCCAGTGGCTATATTTGGCACAAGCGACCTTTAATACCATGGCTTTACGTTGGGATACAGCTACTTGCAATGGTGGGCTGCGTTGGCAAATTTTCGTGTGGAACACCGGTTATGATTACAAGAATTCTGTCTCTAACGGTGCCCTTTTCCACCTTGCGGCAAGATTGGCACGCTATACTGGTAATCAAACGTACGTCGATTGGGCTGAGAAGGTCTATGAGTGGATGCTTGGCGTTGATTTAATTACTTCTGGTGATATCAAGTATGTTTATGATGGTGTAAAAATTACTGACAACTGTACGGGTCCTATCACAAAATACCTGTGGACTTATAATCAAGGACTGCTACTAGGTGGATGTGCATACCTATACAATTATACGAAAGAAGAAATTTGGATGAACAGAACTACGGAGTTCTTAGATTCTTCGGACATTTTCTTCAACAACAGTGTCCTTTCGGAGATCACATGTCAAAATTCGCAAACGTGTAATAATGACCAACGTTCTTTCAAAGCCTATTTCATTAGATTTTTAGGGGCTACAGCGCAATTACTGCCCCAGACAAGGAACAAGATTATGGATTGGATTGACACATCAGCATTGGCAGCAGCTCAATCGTGCAGTGGTGGTTATGATGGACACACATGTGGATTGGACTGGAGCCATGATGGCTGGGATGGCTATTATGGTTTAGGTGAGCAAATGGCCGCTTTGGAAGTAATGGTAAACACCAACTGTCTCAAAAGACCTCCTCCTTATAACAGTACTAATGGTGGTTCCTCGAATGGTAGTGGTGCAGCAGGTACAGAACAAAGTGCTACAAACTTATCTCCCCTGCACATAACCGCAGGTTCGCGGGCTGGTGCAGCTATTATCACTTGCGTTATCGGTATTTCGATCTTATCTGCTGGTGTATGGTTAATATTATGAAGAAAATATATAGAAAAAAATAGAGAATTATGCAAATCGTTTTCAGTACAACTTTTTTTTTGCCGCCACACATTGAGAGCACAAAGTGCGAGTTTTACCATTGCGACTCTTTAAACAAACTACAGTCTAAGAAAATCAGCACTTCTTGAATTTTGAGCCTTCTAGCAGAACGCTTTATAATAATCACCGCTTATCCGTACTTTTCTTTGGAACCATTTTTGTGCCAATCGTATAACAAATTCATGATCTTGTGAACTGAAGCAGTCTAAATCCATTTCACGCAGGGCCTTAAACGGGATGCTTATAACATCGTTGGGTTCATTTTCGTCAGCTAAGGTTATCAGAGCTCGCAATCTATTAAAAATATTACCCGTTCGATCGTGAAAGAAACCAACAATATCGATTACTGCCTCTATTTCATTATCATTGCTTAATGACAAGTCTGGCTTGATCAAGGTTTCATGAAATGAGGCTTTGATATAACCTGCGGTAGCCCACCAATACACGCCATCTATGATGTATTGCGACCAAGAAACGGGCTCAACTTGATTTAAATATAGGCTCATTTCACCGACAGAAATGTCTTCATGTAAACAGCGTTTGAAGAGATCTTCGATTAATTCATATTCAAAAGGTGTTGCCTTCAATTGTGCTTCAGAATTGGTAAAGAGCGTTGGGGTCTGCGTATTAAATTCATCTAAAAAGTCTGGTGGTATCCTGAGCAACTTGTCGTACATTTCTGTCTTATATGCCAAAATCTCATCACTAGTACAAGCAATGTACCCTTGCGTTTTCCGATGGTTTTCGGGTTCTTTGACAAATTCAGACATCAATTCGTTGACATCGGACACGCCAATAGTGAAAAGTGGACGAACGTAATAATCTTCTTGCCTGTTGACTTGCAAGATTTTAGGTATCAGTGATATTATTGATAAACAATAGCTTAAAGCATTACAGACCTCGAACAATCCTCCGGCGGGGTTTATAATGAGAACTCTTTCGTTCAATAGGCATGATTTCCAGAGTGTGAAAATTAAAGGCCCGAGCTTTCTTATCCAATATGGTAGATATTCTAACATTTGTCGTCTATTGGGTACTTCGATAGCGTCTTCTGACGATCGTTCCCCGAGGGGCAAGAACTCTCGAGCGTCTTTGCCTGATCTTTGTAAAACAGGTGATGACAATTCTGTCGTACTGTTGGTCAAGCTATTAGCGTCAAAATATTTCTCAAAGATATTGAAGTTTTCAAAGTCTTCGACTCTAAACCAATGAGAGAGTAATTCTTCAAGGTCGTTCACATATTCATTTGCGCTTGTGAATTGGCTGGGACCCCATTCATAAAACCCACTATTTGATGTATCATTGATCCTGTAACTCGGGTTGACAATCACACCGAGTGAATACATTCTTATTTGGCTTCTATCTAGTTGCTGGGAAGCCTTTGCCATTTCATGCCCATTTTGTCTAAAGTAAGCTACACCATAATAATAATCTTCACCACGACTCTTATTCTTCGATATAACAAAATTGATCACATCATCGGTGACTTCGTGGACACCTGATGGAATTGATTTCAGCTCGATATCTTGCAAGTCGACATCGCAATTGGTATCTGACCATTTCTTGGACCATACAATTACATTGCCTTTTTTCATCTCGAAGTGACTGAGAAACATACAACTGATGGGTACTTTTTGATTCGGTTTAGAGAAACGCGAACCTATACTGGCTCGACGACCATCAAGACTTATTCCACCTACGTAGTTCTTCCTCATATTCAAAGCATGCCTATCAGCATCATATCTATTAACGCCTCTATGTTTATCAGTCATTCTTGAATTTTCCTTTAAGCGGAAACGCACCAAACTTACTCGCACTGTGCACTGTGCACAAACATTAAACCATGGTGAACTTTAAATCCTAGGAAGAAAGATAATGCACACAAGGCTACGGGGGCTAGAGCTGGCGAGAGAAAACCACGATACAAATTATGAAAGATCAGGAAAGACCACTTCGTCAGGAAGTTGAGCGCTGCGTAAATGTTTTGCAAAATATCATTGACACTGAATCGGCGAAGTCAATATCAATCTTCAGCAACAAAACTAGTGAAAATGCGCAATGGTTGGAAGAAATTAAGCAGAAATTTGTATTGAAAGAGGGTCAGGAATTACAAAGATTTGAAGAATTAAAAGGTGAGCAAATTGATAAGCTCACTGAACTCGAAGGAAAAGTTGATTATTATGAAAAGCTATGTGATGAATTAGAGGAATTCCAAAACGAATTGGAGGTCAAGACAAAGTTAGAGCAAAAAAGACGTTCAAGGCTAGGTGGGACTTGAAATTTTTTATTTGCCAACGCAAAAATTCGCAAACACTACGCCTAGTACTTCTTCAACACCCACGGTCTCCCCTGTTATCTTCCCAATACCATCAGCTGCGTGAGATAAGCTTTCCGATGCCATTACTACGTCGTTGTCATAAGTTTTGACTGTGAGAAATTGGTCAAGACCGTAAACAACATCGTTTCTCAGAATCTCTTTCACCCTTTGGGAAACTGCAATGGGGTTAGAGTCATCATTACTCTCAGAAATCTTTTGAAATTTATCTGCCAATTTGTTGACTAATGTTTCTATCCCATCAGATGTTAGGCAAGAGACTGCAATAATAGGATGCTTTGGGCCTAAAGTCTTACCTAGGGATAGTTCAATCGATGCCAAATGACCTGGAGCTGTGATTAGGTCCTTTTTATTGATTACTATGATGATTTCTTTATCAATTAAGTGTGATGAGGTCAAAAGCCGTTTCATCTCCTCGCTGACCAGAGGCTTGTTTGCAGGGTCGATTAGTAAAAGACATACATCAGAATGATAACTCTTCCGTATTGCTTTCTTTATTCCCAAAAGTTCTATCTTATCGGTACTTTTTCCCCTTATGCCTGCCGTATCGCACATTCGAACTTTGAATCCCTTGACGTCAATAATTGTTTCGATGGTATCTCTAGTGGTGCCTGGAATTTGACTTACGATCGATACATCATCGTTACTAATTCTGTTAATCAAGGAAGATTTACCAGAGTTAGGCTGTCCTAATAGCACAAGCTTTATTCCACTTTGAAGTATGCTTGATTTATCAATTTTTGTCATGAAAGTTTTCATTTCGTCCTTCAAGTGCAGTATAGTCGCTTCTACTTCATTAAATATTCTTTCTATACCTTCAATCTCTGTTTCTTCACCAAAATCTATTATTGCAGTTAGCTGTGCAATATTTTTGACAATTTCAGCTCTCCACTTTATGAATTTATCTTTATTTTCTCCATTGAAGCTTGATAGCGCACTTCTTCGTTGGGATTCAGTTTCTGCGTCTATAAGCTCCCTTATACCCTCGATTTCTGTGAGATCAAACTTTCTGTTTTGGAAAGCCCGTCGTGAGAACTCACCCCCAACCGCATACCTTATATTTACTCCATTTTCTCTGTTATGCAATGACTCAATTGCTTTGAAAACACTTCTAGTTACAGCTTTACCACCATGTAAGTGCAACTCCAGGAGATCTTCACCTGTAAAACTCTTTGGCGATTTGAAAAATAGAGTTAAAGCATGGTCAAGCAGATTTAGCTTAGACTCCTTAGAACATGCTGGGGCGTATAATTTCTTCAAAATAGCAATCCTAGGCACTGGATCCTGCTCACTTCTGGTCAACTTGCGATATATATATTTGGCATGGCTACCAGATATTCTGACCACTGCTATAGCTGATCTTTGCCCGGGTGGAGTAGATAGTGCATATATTGTCGGCAGATATGAGATCGGCACTGTTGAGTAGCGACAGATGCGTCTCAAAAAGAGAGGACTTCTCATACTTTCACGATTCCAGATACTCGGCTTCAGGGCAAAGTACGACCTATGAGCAGCATAGCTAGAAAGCAAAGTAGTGAGATTAGTGATCGTGAACTATTCACGTCTTTAGAAGGGGAAAAAATATGGACAAGTTCGGAGTCGAACCGAAGACCTCTCCCATGCTAAGGGAGCGCGCTACCAACTACGCCACATGCCCAATTGATTACAATGAAGGTGAATATTTTTTTCTCTATAAGCTACTGACAATTTTTGTTATGACTACCGTGAAATGATTTAAAAGTCCTAATACACATCAATTCTCTTTCTGCTATCTGGCAGATTGAAGTTGACTTACTTTTACAGTGGTTGCTGGATTTATTGATTAAGTAACTTGACAACCCAATCATCAATCGAATTTTAATGGGCGGGTAGCATCTCTAGGAAAATTTTCACCCAATACGCATTGGAAGGAAAAAAACTAAAATGCAAATAAGAACAGATAAATCAATCTGAAAAGTGTAGAGGTGTCATTGAAAGGAAAACCACTGGTCTCTTTTCCTTTGAGTCAACCATATATTGAGCGATCTACCAATTGTTGTAATATAGTACGCTGGGTTGGAGAAGCGTTGGAACAATTCATCATGTCTCAGATAGCTCGAGTGACCAGAAGGCTTCTCATAATCAATGGTTGCAATTCCTCTAGAATTGTGACAAGGAATCGACTTGAAGTCTTTCATGTAATGGCAAAGAGCTATAGTTCATCAAATCTTCAACACAACACATTTCAAAACTCACAAGTTATTGAAGATCCGTCCGAATTTAACAAGTATAGGTCATATTATCAAGAATTGAAGGATATTATAAACGACGTTCCCGAAGAACTATCCCGAAAATCACCGGGCTTAGCTACATTGCATAAGAGATTATCCCTACCGGAGGAGTTCTCGTTATCTGTATTAGCGAGATGTCTAACTTGTCGTTCCTCTCAATTGCCAAAGGATATCACCAATACTCGTCATGGATTTGTAAGCACTGTCCCCACAAATAACTTTTTTGACAACCATGGACTAAATATTTTTGGGAAGAACTTACTAAGCTATCACGTAACGCACAAATTAATGAAGAAATATCCTCGTTTGCCGACGGTGGTACTAAATGCTGCTGTTGATGCTTACATATCTCAGGATGTTTTGGCACATATTGGCAAATCATGGGGTATAGAAACCGAAACCACTCCAGTACTGGAAAGGTATTTGAAACAAGAGCCAAAATATGTAACTTTGGGAAAGCTGAGATTTTTCAACAACAGCCTGAACAAAGTAGACGGTGTCGAAATGATCTCTTCTAAAAATTTCTCTGAACATGCAGCATATTCTCTTGCAATTAGAAGTATTATTGGTGCATTGTGGGCATCGACTCAAGAAACAAACTCAAATGCTGCATTTCAATTCATTGACGATCATATTCTGAGCAGAAAACTTGACATTACCAGAATGTTCCAATTTGAACAGCCTACAAGAGAATTAGCAACCTTATGCCGCCGTGAAAATCTAGAGAGACCGATATCAAGACTCTTGGCGGAATCAGGTAGATTATCGAAAGCGCCGGTTTTTATCGTTGGTGTGTTTTCGGGTTCCGAGAAGTTGGGTGAAGGCTTTGGCTCCTCTTTGAAGGAGGCAAAGGCTAGAGCTGCTACGGATGCATTGATGAAATGGTATTGTTACGAACCTATGCAAGATCAGGCTCCTGTGATTGACCATGGCGCTGTTATTGTATGAATAATTACCCACCCCCTATAGGCGCCTGACGAGCGAAGCATCCAGGTCAACATATACTTTCAACTTGTACATAAACATAGTGCGTCACGTCTATACAGATAAGTAATCTAGATAAATTTCAATCGATTAGGAGTTCGCAATGCGCATGGAATAAATGGTCGCCTCGTAAACTGAGCATGGTAATCCGACGACCTTCATCAGAGTACTATACCAAGGGCTTCTCTTACGCTTTTTTTGAGATACCCTAACTCCAGATTAAGCACTCGTTTTTAGCAAGCCGCAGGGTTAGGGTATAGCCGCCGAGACTCTGTAAATATTCGACGTTTGCACCATTGCCCTGGTTTGGTACTCTGCTAGGAGACATGGTTCTGAATCTCACTTCTGTTTATCAGCTGCGGTCTTTAAAGCTATAAACTAATTTGAGGGATGTCTTCGAACGCATCTAACACTAAATAGTTGATTGTAATCAATTACTATTTTCCCCGGGACAATTAGAGCAAGTATAAGCCAAAGATGATTTTTTTCAGGCTGTAACACGAGTCCAGAAACGTTAAGGTAGAATTCAGGCACACTTAAAGCAGCGCATGCCTATTCGTGACATCTCACTCTTCTTTCGCGCCGACAGATATGCTTCCATCCCTTCACATTCTACCATGCAAAATGTTACTCACGTGGTTATTAGCGAGATCGCGGAGCTGGCCATTCAACATCTAGAACCGAACAAATTCAGTAAAGGCAGCGGGTTAACCATAGATTGCAAGGCAAAACAAATTGGTGAGCGATGGATATCAATTCTATTGGAGAGATAGAAGTCCATCATTTAATTTTATTGGAAACAAACTATTATTATGAATTGTTAGCTCAAGATGACAATGTTCGCCATGCACAATGTATGTTATTGTTTGGTAGTAAATCAGACGAAAATACAATTCTGTTCGAGAGATCCCTTGTCTTACCATTAACTTTGAATTTTAAGAATGCACTGGAGGCAAGCTTTGAATACAGCACTGAGCAACTCTGTAGGCGAATTGATTTGATTGCAGAAACGAATCCAGATCTGAATCCTTATGGAATTTTGGTTCTCAACGAAGATATATTCGATTACTCCGACGTTGTTCAACGTTTAAATAGCGAGCATAATTTGAATATATTGTTCAGCTATGAGCCTAAAAATGCTGCCAAGGATGGCCTAAAATTAAAGGCATTCCTTATACACAATTACGGTGAGGGGGAACAGCTCGGATTCAAGAGAATTGACTTCAAGCTTCAGAATTCAAACATATTGCTTGGTGATGAAAGCGAGAAAACGCTTGATGAGACATATCTAGAGGGTCCAGATGATGCCAAGGAGGAAGCCGAATTTGTACGAAGTTTGATGAAGCAGATCGATAGAATGGTTGCATACCTGGAAATTCCGGAGAATAATAATTCGGAAATTCTGAGGCATATATCTTTGCTTGTGTCCCGGTTAAAAAGAGAGGCTGGCAGAGACATAGAGGAGGAAATAATGAATAAAGAAAGTGAAATTAATGCATTAAATATAATATGTGAACAATGGGAAATAGGGTCGTCTCAGTTTAGATAAGTTTTCATACCAGCAGTTTTCGTACTCCCGTCAAGACGCTCCATTTACCCAGTATTTGATCATATTGACATCCCAATAACCTTTTATTCGTTACGGGACATCTACCTTCGTTCATTGGTAAGAATTCTATGGCGCATGGATAACATGCAGCATATCCGGTCTCGAAAACACATGGATTCTGGATCTCCTTTTTGCAAATGGGGCAAATGTTAGTTGATCTGTATTTCTCTCTATCACCAGGATGCGATCTCGGGATGTCTTTATCAACATCGTTCAATTTCCTTTGTAGTTTTGCACTTAAGTCTTGGGTTGTCCACCATTGGTAGACTCTTAGCATAAAAATAAATGCAGGGAATAATTGAGAACCAGAGTAAGATAACAAGAGATTTAGTTTGCTCCAGGCTCTCGAGCATTCCCTCGAAAAGGCATAAAAATTTGTTCTCGGAGGCCGACTGGTAGGGATCACATTGCTTTTCTCAAGAAGCGACGATTGTAAGGGTAGTGTCATCCTTGTATATTCGATTTTAAACATAAAATCAAGGAAGGTAACAGAGCCTATTTTCCCGCTTAAAAATGCCAATTTAGTTAGAAGATCTAGGATGTACCATGTTTTTTTAACGACTGGATAGAAAACTTCAAGCAACCATTTTCTCGCTTTTGAAAATTCCACGTTGGAAAACGTAGATTGTGCAATGATTCTCGAGTGCATCTCATCCAATTTTTGTCTCAAGTAAGGTAGAATTATCTTCTGTATAAAAAGAACCTGCTTCTGGCTACGAGTCAATTGCAGACCCTTGGACCAGTATTTCATGCCAGAATTGTTTTTCGCGATGGAGTGAACCTGTGCATTCATCAAGACTTTGTTGGTGCTGTTAAATCGTTGCAAGCCGTAAAACTTGTCGATAAACGTCGAATCATAACAACCAATGTGGTACCATTCTACCAAACCTTTCAATCCCAAATCAAACCATTCTGGAAAATAATTGTTCACAGCTAATGTAAATCTGGATGGAAACCTTGCGACCCAGTAATTTGTCAGAATGTACCGAATAGATGCCGGCAGCAGCGCGTCAATCTCTTGAGATGAGAGGATTTCAAATATGGTTGGATAGAGCGACGACCGACTGATGCCTTCAGTTTGGCCAGTCGGCAGGTTGGAGTAGAAACTCATTGCAATTCACGCTCTTTGGGTTTCTCGATTCCCTCCGCAATGACTTTAATTGTCAGCCTGTTCATCCTTATAGTTTCGATGTCTATCTTCATCACCTATCCCTGAGCGCCGGGTAACACCTGCGCGTGTACCTTGATATGTAACCTGGAGAAACTCCCAACTCTTCACCGACTTGCAACGAAAGCGAGCGCAATGGTTCAAAGCACAGCATAGGGGAAATGAAGCCTCGTCACTTGTTATGGAATGCTCAGCAAGGTGCCTGTACTTTTCCAAGACTAGAGAGGTAAGTTTTTGGCCTGCTTTAATCAGAGCTCCTCATGAGATTTCTCCTCTTCTTGTGTACTCTGAGTCTAGCGAAATGGGATCTTTGATGTCATTGATGCAACAGTCTTGATTCTCTCACTACTGCTGATTTTTTCAGCGCCTTCGATGACGTTCAATTCAGAATCATAGCCCGTCATGAACTTCGAATGGCGGGTCTAGCGTGCATCGTCTCTTCTGTCGAGTAGCAATCACCACATTAAAGCCCTTGAGAGCAAGTGGAAGGCGAGTACCAAAAGTTTTCCAGGTGAATGACCTCCGTTTATTAGGTTTTTGTGGCAAAATGGGCAAAAGTCGAAGACGAAGAGCCAGTTGTCATATTGAGCAAGCTCTGTCGCAATTATTGGGCTATTGATTTAAGTTTAGCGCTTTACTGTGGTGTTTGCTACTTGCCATAACGCGTCGTAATTGTCGTGTAGTTTAGCCGCCGATGTGCTACGGCCTTTCAGACCCAAACCCAATATTTGCGGGCAGAAATCCTTGCAAGAATGCAAGATATCAAGCGTGAGCGAGAGACTGTGCCCATGGCCAGCTCGACTGTTCAAGAATCTGCATAAGTGAGTTAAAAAGCTATTTTAGAATGCATGCTTGATTAACTTAAGAATCCTGCTTGCATTGGCATGAATGAACGATAAAGGTATCATACCCAACAGAAGTAAAAACGCCAAGGTACTGTCAGTTTAAAATCATTTGGTGAAAAGCACATCATCTTCTGAAGCTCTTCTTATCGGCCAAGAATTGGAAGTAGTCACTAACGTGTATATTTTTAAGCAGCGTAAAAATCTCGAGCGAGTCAGCACCTGATCAAACCACAACAAAATACAAGGTCACAAATACAAGAAGTTGTGGGAGTAGCGTGGAGTGATGTTTACGCCTGAGAGAGCGAGGGGCGGTTTTTAGAGTATGCGACTACTTCGATTGACGTGGACGGTCCGCAATCGCAATTAAATGCGAGATAGCGATAGAACCCTGGGCTGGAGAAAGTGCCCAGAATGGAGGAATCAGCTGTCACGTCACATGAAAGTGAGCATGGTCGAATGCTTGAGCATGCTGTTCTCCCGCGAATTGACGTTTGGCCACTGAGGTTCTCGCCGTTCGAGGATCGAGCAGAAAATTCCCAGAGCAGCACCGAGCATCTCAATTATCTTTCAAGTTTGAATAGTGGAGATTCGCTTGAGTGTGCATCTCTTTCATCCTTAGCCCCGCAAAATTTTCCAGGACTAAGGGAGCGTAACATATGCACATGCTCAACATCTGAAGTTATGCTCCCTATGTGTGCATAGTAACGTCTAACTTTGTAGCATGTTGTCTCATAACCCAAAATATGGGTAGTAGCTTCGACATTAATAGTCAAAAGATAATCAGCCAAACCTTATCCATGCAACATCGACTCTCGGCTCACAAGAACCGATGCATTTTATCGCTTTTAAAACTGTCGATCCCGACCAATTCATATGCCACAAATTAATATATGCTTCTACGAAAGATATTTTCACTCAAATGTTCCTTTGCAATTTACAACGCAGATAAGTCTCGGGGCTTAATCTGCGCATCCAGACTGGATAGGCTCTCGAAAAGATATTGCAACTCACAACTGCTTGACAACTTCAAAAATGGAACCCGACTTTAACATGCTGACGCCCAAATTCTTGGCATCCGCGCCTATCACATCGCTGACACTGACATTTGGGTTCGTCCGGCGCGTTTCACATGAAGGTTTGTGACTGACATCCACGTGTGTGACGCGAACACAGGCGCAGACGCAGACACGTGCAAATCGAACCGAATAATGAATTAATAAGTGTAGACTTATCAGGTTTGAGCATTGAGTATATTGATTGCGACCGTGGTCATGGATATGTTTGCAAGGGAGGGCTAATTAGTCTATAGAAGCGCCTTGAGCCAATTTGTGGCCTAGAAATAAAATGAAACAATGTTTCACACGTGTGCGCACTTCTTTCGTGGCAGCAGGTATATAGTTGAGTGGAATTCAAGCATAGCTTCAGTTGATGCCTCTTGCTTAGTTACTACGTTGTGGGAACGTCTATCTTAATAGTCACTCCAGCACCGAAGACAAATAACAAAAGAATATGTCGCGTTTAATGGATATTGATGGCATGCCGGTTGACACCGCTGAAAATTGGGCCAGTCCCATTGATTCGCTGGCAGAGATGGCGACGAACATGGCGACCAATAATTTCTTGAAAAAGTATGTGGTATCCGTATCTTCTTCAAATTATGTTTCATCAAAAAACTTCGCAATCTCGCTGGCTGTTCTGGTCCTAGTTGGAGTATTATTTACGGTGAATGAAACATTGCAGTGCGTTTTACTATTTTCTTGGGCGTGTTTTATCAAACCGTTCCATGCCAAAAATTCCCATAGCGCTAGTAACCAACAAAAAAATTTGGAGGTGTTCTATAAAAATCAAGCCAAAATATATGACAAGACTCGTGAGGTATTGCTGAAGGGTAGATTCGATGCGTTGAAGTTAGCTTATGCTCATCTGCCCAAGGTATCCGGTGGTAGTAACAAGTTGGTATGGATCGATATCGGAGGCGGCACAGGACTGAACATTGAAAAAATGTCAAAAATTTGTTCTCTGGAGGACACTTTCGAAGTGATATATTTAGTCGACCTTTCTACATCGTTGTGTGAGGTAGCTCAAGAAAGGGCTGATCGCTTGGATTGGCGCAATGTTCGTATTATTTGTGCCGATGCATGTGATTTCCAGCTACCAGATCATGATGCTGCGGATCTCATCACATTCTCCTACTCCCTATCGATGATGCCACCTTATCATGCGGTTATCGACCACGCCTATGATTTGTTAAACGAAAACACTGGCATTGTCTGTTCGGTTGATTTCGGTGTTCAATCATCTGCCCATGCAACCGGAAGAGTCAACAATATAGGTGGATTGATCAATTATCACATTCCCTGGATCCAGAGGACATTTTGGAGAATTTGGTTTGAATGCGATAAAGTCTACTTGGATCCTTCAAGAAGAGAATATCTGGAGTATAGGTTTGGAACGGTGAAATCATTGAACTTGCGTAACAAAACTCTAGGGAACATTCCTTACTATATTTGGCTGGGTGTAAATAAGGACTACCACGATTCTTTGACAGATATAGTGAATGAACTCGAAAAATCAGACTCAGTCTCGAAAAGCAAAGACCTCACAATTGCTTCCAATAACCTGCGTAAAGGTTTGCCATTTCCTTCAGTGTTTTACCAGAAGGAAAACTGGAGGGTTTATTTTGATGAATTGAATCCACAATATGAGCAATTCAAAAATCAATATATTTATGCGTTCACTTGGGAAGATCCAAGAGAAGATGCAAAAATCCTAAATTTTACTCCAAACGACACTGTTTTGGCCATAACGAGCGCATGTGACAGTATATTATCATACGCTTCTTTGCCAAATCCACCAAAAGAAATTCACGGCGTTGATCTAAATCCCTTTCAAGGACACTTGGCTGAGCTGAAATTGGCGTCTCTACGTTGCTTAAACTATGAAGAGGTTTGGTCATTGTTTGGAGAAGGCAAAATTGAAAATTTCAAGGATATTTTGATGACAAAACTAGCGCCTCACCTTTCTTCTAACGCCTTCCAGTATTGGCTAACTCAAGGTTCTCAAACTTTTAATATGGAAGGCAACGGGTTATACGATACCGGTTCGACTAGATGGGCGTTGAGATTAGCAAAATGTATTTTCAAAATTCTAGGATTATCTGACAAAGTTGATCAACTGTGCAAAGCACGTACCATTAGAGAGCAAAAGATCATTTGGAACAAATACATTAGGCCGGCCCTATTCAACCCATTTGTAGGAAAACTTCTTGTAGGAAATCCGCTTTTCTTGTGGAAGGCACTTGGAGTTCCAAGCAATCAAGCAAATATGATGGATACTTCCATACTACAATATATCATTGACACGATGGATCCAATTATTGGAAAGTCCATGATTTCTTCGGACAACTATTTCTATTACTTGACTTTAAAGGGCAAGTACTCAAGAGATAATTGTCCTATTCATTTAACAAAGAAAACACACAAAATTCTCCAGAGCGCTTCCAGATCGTCATTGGATAATATAAAGCTTCACACGGATACTATGAGTAATGTTTTGAAAGGGTTTTCGAAGCAGACACTCAGTGTTGCTGTTATAATGGATCATATGGATTGGTTCGACCCAAAGGGCCAGGATGCCTCCGATGAAATTTCTGCGCTAAGCGGCGCTTTGAAAAAAAATGGCAGAGTTTTGTTGAGATCTGCAGCTACTCATCCTTGGTATATCAAGACTTTCGAGCAGTTAGGTTTTACTTGTGAGCCTGCGGCAATTAGAAGATCTGGTGAAAGTATTGATAGAGTAAACATGTATGCTTCTACGTGGGTTTGCCAAAAGCAATAGATGAGAAAATTATCACGTTAATAAAATCTTATCCATTCGTAAGTTGTTTAAATTCTAATATATCCACTAATTTAAAATCACCCTCTTATCTCTGCATTTCATTACCTCTTTTTTATCGATCGCTTAATTGTGGGTCACCACCGATTAACGGCTTGACTTGGCAAATTAAAATTTTATTAAAATTGAGCAATTGTCTGTATGGAGCAGCTCATTCATTTTTGCCGCGTTTCAAGCTTGCAGGTGACCTCTGTTCCATATTCTGTTAGGCTCTCCAAAGTTAGAGAGCTGAATAAAGTCGCAGCATCTCGGCGGCTAAACTTTACGGAACTGCGGCGCGTTTTAGCAGTAAAGAACTCTTTATTCCAACTTCACTGGCAGGCTATGATTGCAAGTAAGCCGTGTGTGAAGGTGCCAAACAAGCAGTCGCGGGAGTGAATCAAAGCTGTTGTATCAAAGACTGCAACTAGCTCAGCTTGCTCTGCCTCTAGTACACGAGAAGAGGCAAAGCCTCACCTATCTAGTCCTGGAAAATCACAAGGATGCTGCCCTCTATCGCTGCAAAAACTATCAGAATGTCTTTCTGCCCAAACTTGATTGTAGCAAGCGCAATGCAACTCGAATTGAGCCTGGCCAAAAGGGCTCATTGGCGTTCCACGATAGGGTGTTGAGGTTGCTACATCTAGTGTGCACGAGCATTACTGGAGTGAGGGAGGATTAGACGCGTATCAAGCAGGGGCATGCCGGAGCGTATATTGCGGTGCCGAAAGCCTGCTACCTTCGAAAAGAACTTCAATGCTATGGAAAGAGTCATGCGCATATACCTTGCTAAGCATTCGACGTCACGCTGGGCTCGAGCCGTTTTGCATTCGCATCCATTGCGGATTCTGAGTTGATTGATAGTTTACTTAGACTGAATATCTGTGTAGAACGTCGCAGGCAATCGAGCGCCTAAATCGGCGATGAGCCGAAAAAAATGTTGTAATTATAAAGAACATCCGTAGAATCGAAATATCCTTCTCCATCGAGGTATTCGTGATAAGCAGCTGATCCAAAAAGCTCTGGCATGGGTGTCGAAGTTTATTTTGCCAATGGTGTAAGAAATATCCGTCCGTATTATCATAGTAGAGCCTCTTTCGCTAAGGGTAGATGGTTTAGGAGGACATTGTTGGACGTTTTGGTGAACGAATTCAACGCTGAAAGTAAAGAAGAATATATCGACGGCATACGAAAGGGGCAGTACAGAATCATACGAGAGGGCAATGCCCTAGACCCAGAAGAAGTTCTCGAGTCGCCAATAGAAAACAGTGACATTATTGAGACAAGTTCGCATAAGCATGAACCGCCTGTTAAACAATGGTGTGATCAGGAAGTGGATGTTGAGGGAAAAAAAGTAGCAGGCATTGATATTGTTTTTGAAAACGATGACTTGCTAGTTCTCAACAAGCCTAATGGTATACCAATCCATCCCACAGGTCAATTTTATCAAAACACATTGACGGAGATCTTAAAAGCGCACAATAAAGAAGCTAGACCTTGTTATAGATTAGATAAGATTACTTCTGGCCTATTGATAATGGCGAAAAAAAAATCTGTCGCTAATAATATACAAGCAAAAATAAGGTCTAGAGATATGACAAAACTGTATCTGGCCCGAGTGAAAGGGATGTTTCCTCATCTGGATTCTCAAATGCCTCTTGATCTAGAGGACCTCTTAAAGGAGCCGTTCAAGGAAGAAGCCCTAACTACGACTGTGGAGTCCAGCACGTATACAATCGAACTCAAAAGATCATTTCCAGCAAGTTTTTCCACACCCAAAACGGCTTGCACAAAATTCTATCCCATCAAGTATTTTCCCAAATTGGATCAGAGTTTAGTGCTCTGCAAGCCCTTAACCGGAAGGACCCACCAAATTAGGATCCATCTTGCGAGATTAGGGCACCCTATTGTGAACGACCCTTATTACAATTTGGAAAATACGAAGTATCCTTTAAGGTCAAAGTTTATTTTAGACGTTGAAAATTGGGACAACTCATCCCTGTCGGCTAACGATTTGCGTCGTGAATACGATATATTTGAAGAAGAGTGTAAACTTACTCAATCCACACAAAGGAAACTTCAATTGGCTAATGATTGTTACAAGTGTGGTTCTGAAGGAATAGAAATTCCAGCAGTTCATGAGCTAGAGCTATGGCTGCACGCATGGAAATATTCTGACTCTGCCAAAACTTTTTGTTTTGAAACTAGTCCACCTTCTTGGGTGGACGAGTCTAATTTTTTACTCTAGGTGTTGACATTTGTTAAATAGATCTAAAATGTAAATACAAAGTATATTTACCATCCAACGTACTTCCTTCCGATGACCCTAAATACCTTTAGTTTGCCGCTTTTCATATTATCTAATTTGTAACTTGATTGGATAACCTTCCCATCATGTTCTTCGATAACTCTAATCTTATTCTTGTTCAAATCGAAATCTGTCACAATACTCGCATACGGAGCGACGTCCATCCCGATGGAAATAGTATCTTTCATTCCAAGCTTTTTGTGTGATTCAAATTTACCTTTTCTTATGACTAATATATCACCAGCTTGAATACTCTTTAGATCACCCTGGTCTATTGTTTGACCCGCTTTGTGACTAAACATAGTAATACCGAAGGTTCTTGAGTCTATGGGCATGATAATTTCGTTCCTCATTTTAGAAAGAATACTCTGAACTAGGCCACTTGTACGAGACTGAAGAAGTGAATGTGCGCTCTTGAGAATGAAGGCACCAAATTTCTCGGAGAAGTTATTAAGGAGTCTGGGATCGCCTTTCAGAGCAACAAACTTTTGTGATGATTGAACAGTGGCTTCAGGATTGGATTCATCGAAAGTGACAACCAGATGCAATTGTGAATAATCTTCGAACAAAAAGTAAAAGTCTCTCACAACGAATCTCTCGTGCAGTCTTTTTTCAATACGGTGATCATCGAATTCCATCAAGAACTTAAGCTTGCTGTTGAAGAGCTTTGAGGGAGCCTCCTTGTGAAGCCACCAAAGATCGGACGGGTCGAATTGCACAGTTGCTTGATGGGCAGATTCTAAACCTTCCCGTGTTGTGGTTCTTCTTATGAAAACTTTGGCACCTTCTTTTGCCATTTCTCTGGGAAGAGGCGGTGGAGCAGCTGGAACTCGAGGGACTTCTGGCACACTCTGATAGGGGACGGGTTCCGGGATAGGGGGCGGTAGATCATTAGAAGAGGTTTCAGGTATAGGAGGATGCGGAGGAGCAGCCTTAGGATGACCATCGTCATAAGTTGATGGTATAGGTGGAGGTGGTGCGTGTCGAACATCGGCAACCGGAGCTTGAGTTAACAAAGGTGGAGACGGAGGTTCGGCTTTTTTTACGTGCTTTTCAAAAGTCTCCGTGGGTAGAAGCCGTGCAATTGATGAGGGAGGGTGAGGAGGACTAAAGGGTATATCCTTCGGTAATGGTGGTAATGCGGAGGTGGGTGGTGCATCTTTCGTTGATATTTGGGCAGAATTGTCCTCTGGGAGCGGTGCCCCAGTTATTGATCCGGGATGCAACATTCTTTCTTCTAATATTCTTGATTCAGCGTCAAATGAAGACGAATTCTTCCTCCTTGGGGCCAAAGTTTGGAATGTTTCCCCATTGGTGACCGGTACTGGCGGAGCCGCATGTGAGGGGCTTAGGGGCACATCTTCATTTTGAGCTCTTGTGATTGCTGCATGAGGTGAAGGTATCACGACTGGAGCGATTGGAGGCACATCACTGGGCAAAACTTCTAGCTTAGAATTATTGGCATGAATCTCAGATAACTCATCAAGAGATTCGTACCCTTCTGCTATCTCCATTGGTATCTCTTTGTCCAGCCCGGATTGTTCTTTCAATTCCACATTTTCGATGGGATCTTGCTCAACTTGATCTTTCATGCCCTTATTTCCTTGACTCTCGACCTTGACAGAGCTAATAGTATTCCCTTCTTGCAGCTCAGAGGAAGACACATCTGTATTGTCCACGGAATTTGAAAATTCATCACTGGGCTCTCTGTTTAAGAAAGGAATAGCTTTGGGATCAGCAAAAGGCATAACGGGTATTGCCTGAGGAATACTGTTTTCTTCTGGAATGATCTCTTTTTTGCTGGTTTTGGAGTGAGATGCGCTTGAGACAGAAGCTTTACTGGAAGGAACTCCAAATGGATTGAAACCTGCTGGGCCACCAAATCTTCCAGCACCTGCCAATTTTGCCATTCTATCCCTCAGAGCAGCACGTCTATGATCTTCATCGTCATCGGATTCATCCAGTGCGTCAAATTCATTGTGGGATTCTTCTTCTTGCTCTTGCTGGCCTTCCGTAACGTTGACATCTGCGCCCTTGTATGAATCGTCTTTACCTGTTGCTTCATGATGGGGACCTTTCACGTCATCCTCATGTTTGGTGCTTGGTGCTGGTGCATTGTAATCATCGTCTTTCCCCTCCGAATGATGGACAGATTTGCCATCATTTTGCTCACCTTCGTTGCTTTCTTCTTCTATGAAATCATCAATGTCGGCGTCACCTAACTCTTCATGCTCCACCAATCGCTCTTCTTCTTTCTTGGCGGCCTTCTCGCTTTTCTCTAATTCCCTTTCAGCCTGTAATCTCTGCTGCTCTTGGAGCAATGCGATTCTCTCCTTCAAACTCATCTTTGGTGCCTCTTCCTTGACCTCCTGCACTGCCTCGCCATTTTCAAATTCCGCACGATTGATGGGCTCGGGAACGTCCTTTAGAGCTTCCGGCTGCTTATTTTCTTTAGGTAGTGGAGGTACATAGAATTGGGGAGGATTTGCCACCACTGTTTTCTTGACGGGAGTTTGCTCATAATCAAAAAACTCACTGGCTCTTGGCTTTGGAGCAGTGTTAAATTTGTTTTCAAACATCGACAACCTACGTTTCAATGCGGGGGAAGAGGGACTAGCAGCGTCGACGAAAACGTCATCGTCCTCTTCAGCTATATTTTTGTTTGTCGAGTGATCCTTAGTTTCGAGACTGCCATGGACCATAGAATCAAGCGGTTGATTGGATTTCTTGGCTTCGTCAAGATCCTTTGTCTCGTTAGCTTCCAGCACCTTGGTGTGTGCATCTGAAGGTGCCGCGGCAGATGCCTCGATATGGCGTAAGACAACAAAGGTTTTTGGAAATATACCCTCAATTAGGTCTCCAGTTGGACTTCGGAATTCACCGTAATACCATTCATCGTCTTCTATGCTAGTAACTGTAACAATTTGACCTTTTTCGAAATTCAGATCATCCTCAAAATCAGACTTATATGGAAATTCAGCGACCACTTCAAAAGGCACTTTAGGCTTCTCCATCTTGAGTTCAATTCTATTCAGCAGAAAAGATATTTTAGATGGCTTTCTTAGCTTTTTAATATCCAATCAAGTACTTAATTGATAAATGAATTGCCCAAACTACCCCTTTTTAAAACCGATTGATTAACTTTTCATCGCGCGTAAATTTTCGCTAATTATGCGAACAAAAACTTCATACTGGGTCAATTAGACGCCAGATGAGATACGGATGGTGTGTTCGCATTTGAGCCCTTACCATAGATAGAATCTATTTATTGATGGCATCCCAAACACTATCGAGGGCAGTGCGCCTCATCACTTCATCTCCCGACGGTGAAGGTAGCAGGTCATTAGTGCATAAACAAATTATTAGAAAAATCTTGGCGGTCCAAGGTATATACGGGATTGTTTATCTCATCAAACTCAAAAAAATTACTTCATCAAAGGAGAGATTGCTATATTTACGGAATTTAATTAGAAACTCTTTTTCGGTCTCGTTAGTTGCATGTCTGCACCCGATTCTGCAGAGCCTATTCCCAGGTGAACTTCCTCATAAATCGGTCCTACTATGGTGTTCAACTATATCCTCTGCGCTTCTGGTGGCTAAGGATGTGCCAAACTGGCTGGTATCGTATGTCGCTGTTGAATCGATATCTGATCGACTGTTTTCGATTGAAGGTATCAAAGCCTTCGTTTCCGAATTAGAGGAGTCCACTCTGACACTTTTCAGGCAGGCTGGATTGTGTGCGATTGTTCCAATATTATACGCTAAGTCAAATAAAGACTGGCGATCCTCAGGAGCAGGCAAGGTTTTATTTTCGAAGAGGCCACTTCTACGTGATTTCATAATCTTCTATTCTATATGGAACTTTCTTTCGGTATACGATTTTGCTAAAAGACTGCTACTGAGAACCAAAAGGGACAGAAGTGATATATCGATCAGAAATCCATTCCATTATCCAGAAGAGTGGCCCATACGTTCTTCGAATATGAAGCCCTTGATGGATAAATTAACGGAAATCCATGAAATCACATTTCAAAATAGCTTTTCAATATTTGACAAATTCATGAATTCCCCCATAATTCAAAATGTCATACCGTGCTTCAAATGGGCACTATGGAGGCAGGTGTGCTACAAATCTTTGACTCATGTTCCGCGGAGCCACCACAGATCAGTTGTGAATTCAAAATTAATGCAATCGATAACAATGATGCTGGCATTTTTCGTTTTAGATGGCAGAGAAAGTAAAATGAATGTTAGGCCAGGTGTGCTCCGGTACCTCGTCCGATGCATTCTAAATCGCTATTCAGTGAACCTCAGTCAGAAATCTCTGAAAATCCAGTTGTTTGTTATGTCGCAACTCGCATTTTCAAACGCCAAATCAAACATCCCATGATTGTAATGCGCTGAAGAGCATTGGGGACAGGCCAGGAGCCAACCCTTTCGAGTGATGATGCATTTTAAATTTTAATTTATATTATATATACACTTTCCTTTTTGGGCACATATATACTGTGAATGATCAAGCGCCGGGCGCGTTGGTCTTACCTTTCAATCTCTGTAGAATTTCCTTGAACTTGGATCTATCTCTGTCTCCAAGCACATCGGCATCATCTTCATTAATAAGCTGCAAGGCACGATCCCAAGTAGTAGTGTTTTCTTGTGAGAAAAAATTCTCTTTTTGCTTTAGGAATTCTTCAGCTTCTGCCTTCACGGTCGCCAACTGTTGTTCCTTTTTTCTATTATAATTCTCATAGAAGTCGTCAATGTGTTTCACGGCCTCTTCTTTCAATTCCCTTTTGCCCTCTTCATCGACCGCATCTTTTTCTTCGATTTCTGCTCTATTTTTGTCCCTCCACTGGGCTATCATGGAAGCACTGGCATCCTCTGGATCTTCATTGATAGAGCTTTGAGGTGCAGAAAACTCCTCGTCGTCCACTTGGTCATACTGTTCTTCTTCGTCTCTAGTTTGAGATTCTGTAGCATCTAGCAAATCAGGTTCTACGCTACCCACGTCATTTGTGCTGTAGCTTTCCTCCTCCAATAGAGACATATTTATCAATTGTGCTTTGCGGGTGGACGACCTGGTTCTATGGCTTCGAATGCCAACGATAAGTGTTCACTTGTCTTCAACGGCGATGTTGATCTTTGAGAATCGTATCACCCCCACCCCCCCTTTCCAAACTGGAGGTGAAAAAATAAAGAATTTCGTATATAATTATAAATTCAAATACGTCAAGATCGCCGTTGAGAGAGCAAGATGTGCCATGGCCATGTGTCTTACCCCCCTGCTGCTGGCATGAATGCGTTGTATGTTAAGCTTGCGCTGATGCTTTGTCATCCTTTTTGAAGTAGCCGCTGTAGGCTGTGCGTGTTTGAGAGAGATGCTCCACAGCTGCGAATTGGCATTAGGGAACATAGTTTTAGATATTCTCTTTCTTAGTTTGAGCTCCGCATTCTTGGGCTCTACCTTGCAACTATACTCGATTATCAGAGTATTAGTATATTGCGAGTTATTTGATCAAAATAGACGCCCCCATTCCAATTTCAATCAACTCGTTTGTTTGTAAATCTACGATCTTTAAGCCAGGCAAGGTGGAATAATAGCCCGACATTATTCCGACAAAACATAAATCTACGTGATATGTTTCATTCGGATCGACTATAGGCACTTTGTAGTCATTAGACAACAATATTATACCCTCTGTTATTTTTTGGTACCTCATGTACAGCTGATACTGACTCTCCATTGAGAGCGATGCCGATTGCTGACTGGGTGGTGACAGCTTGTTGTTATAGTAAATAACCATGTCGAGAGGGGACGACGATGAATTGATTATTTGCAATCTCATAGTGAACTTTTCGCCTCTACTTGCTGTAACTCTACTATTCGTAAATTTAAACTTAGCATTGCTTAATTTACTATTAACAAGTGAGCTCGCCGAGCCCATGAAATTGACACGTGGAGACACGCCGTAAAGCCTTGGTGTTGACATGCTAGATGATGCTTGTGATATTGCCGAATTGCTCATTGGCCTCTTTAGTGTGACATCGGTTTCCCATGTTGTAAGCACAGGAATTGAGAAGTTCATTTGAGGGCATGCACTTGTTAAAATATATCGCAGAGTAATTCTGGCACGATTTGTTGCTGTGTTGTTGCTGCTTCCAGGTATCAACGGTAATTTGTATATTACATTGAATCCATCGTACGCATCGGCTCTAAATGGAACTTCAAAGGGGCAGACTGGATCCAACTTTATATGAGAACCTCTGTCTACTAATTCGTATGATAACTCATGAAAGTCAAGATGAAAATTTTGAACATTAGCATCTGAACTTAGAAATCTATCGGCGAAATGAATCGATGCTTTTGAAGTTTGAAAATCGAGAGATGAAACAATGAAACCAGGGGATTTTTGTAAAGCGTTCCTAAGTCTCATATTCAGCAGCGAGTATATGGGGTATTTGAATGTGATGAATTTAAGATTCTTTAAGTTTTCGGTGACCTCACATTTTTTAGTAGCGTTGCATTTATTTGTTGTTTGAGATGTCATCGCTTCGAAACTTGTTAAGTAGTTATCCTTGTCTTCGACACTCTGATCATTTTCAGTAGAGCTTTTTTCGACCTTATTTTCGTATTCATTGTCTAGGTATTCAATGGAAAACTTGATCTGATTATTGTATCCATTGTTCATGACTACGCTTGATCTAAATATGCTTTGCGAACATATGACAGATTTCAGATCCAAAATTTTCCCATCATCATCCACCTTTTCGAAGGCCTCAGTTCCTATAGATTGATGTACTTTGGCATCATTGATCCATATTGAAAACTTTCGAAGACTTAGCTTTTTTTGATCTGCTGAATGCAGCACTAGTTTTAGTTCTTCATCAAAAATCATGAATTTTCTCAGCCTGTGGGACTTTTGCAAAGAAGGAACATCGCAGCTTGAAATTGACCTTTCCAATGGTATATAACACTCCATGGTCGTACGAGAGCCCCTTGCCTCGGACTGTTATACTTTTTTGTTTTGTTCCTTTACGGTGTATGTTATCCTTCTACGATCTATCTTAAAAATATTTAACTGAAATAAAATAGTTGTCGTGTAGAAAACACACAAAAAGGCATTATTAAGTATTTACGTGACTACTTTACCAAAAATATATACAGGTGACACTGATTTGTTTGCGTAGGGTTTGGAGATTCATATATATATCATCTTACCCAATTCGTTGAATCCAATTTTACGATCTTTCTTGCTATCACGATTACCACTGCCATAGCGAAACCCGACTTTCCCTACTCTAGCGTTCGTAAATTTCAAGAGAGATTTTTCGCCCGAAAGAAGTTCTCCATACACTACTTTGACATTTCCTGTCTTCTTCGTAGTATGCCCCAAGGAATGCTCTCCTACCGCCGATAGCTTTTCTAAAGTAGTGGCAGCGGGTTCTAAATCCAGTATTTTGGCGGCGTCAATAGGGCCAAATGGTTCAGATTCCGCTATAGTCAGGAAACGAGATGACAAGGCTTTTTGTGGGACAGGGATTTCACTCAGATTTTCTCTCGACTTGGAAGAGTCCGAATTGAAAATCGGAAACATTTTGTACAAGGTCGACGACATGGCCTCGAGGTCTTTTTTTATACGGTTCTGCTGATGATAAAACATGTTAGTAAATGGTAATCGTGAGTGTGTAAAGAGAGGCGTAAATTTTTGAAGTGTTGCTTGTCAGAGATTAAATTTCTAACCATTTAAATTGTCTTCAAGACTAATCGAATAAATTTTTTGTAAAATGTTCTCATCATATATACAGCACTTGCAAATTTACTTGTCCCTCTTCAGATTAGACGGTAACATACGTTTTTCTCCCACCTTTGTTCAATGCTCATTAATTTTACTATGGCCTCAATTCTTGTAACTTTCAGGCCATAATTTTGGGAGACATGCTGCGTCGAAAGCCCTTCAATTTGGATATCATTAAATATTTTCATCTTAAGATCTTCGTCAATTACGGAATTTGTGCGGCAATGCGGATTGCTTGGAAACGGTTGCAAAATTCTTTTCTCCGATATATTTTGTAGCCTTCTATTCTCTGGTGCAGGGCCAAATGATCCGTCGTATCTCTGCACAACAGATTCGCCTGTTATTGGATGGTTCAAAGATTGACCTCTCTCCAAATCGGGCGTAATATACTTCGGTTCATGGTTTCTTGATACATCGTGGTATTTGTTCATAGGATACTCACCTTTGTAATTTCTAGGCCCCAAAAACTGTCTCATTGCCGATTTTAGGTTGGTATCATGGGTTTTAGGATGTTGCCTACCAAGTCTCTTGAATGGGTAAACCGGATATGCGATTTTTCTTCTTGATATTTTTCTGATCTGTTGGCATACAACAACAGACTTTGGAAACCCTATTGAGTTCGTAGCTTGGATAGGAAACATTATGCACTAATGGATTCCTAGGCCTCGGTCCAAATCCAATTTTTTTTATTTGTTAAGTCGAGTGAGTGTTGTCGAGGCGTTAAAATCTTTTCATTTGTCGACTTTAGCATTTTTTTTCACCTAGACAAGCATGTCCGGCCGTAGCCAAAGGTAGAGCAGGAACTTGACGCGTTCGGACAAAAAGAGGCTTCTGGATAAACATTTAAATTAGTGAAAGGATTTTGAGCTGTTCGTGTTAGTATTTTGAAGCTTGTATCACTACTTGCTAACTAATTTAAGAGTATACGGCGTCTGTTGAGCTTTCGAAGGTTGCTTTAGGTCTGTTTTCCATTACTCTTTTGTGTTATAAAGCGTTTGGGGCAAGGCCAAAACGCGCAGCACGAAACAATAATATAACCGCTAACTTCACGTAGCCTAAGTAAGAGCACTGCGGTTGAGAAGCAAGAGCAGGGACGCTTGAATACGATGAGTACCGAAAGAAGCGCTCACGGGGCCAGCGCTGAAAATCCAACGTACAATAAAAGTATGAAAGATGCTTACGCGGACCTGTTGATGGAGAGAATGAGTAGAAATGGTTCGATGGCGGTTGACAGTGATGATAATCTAGAAGAATTTGAGATGGGGATGATTGAAGACTATGACGATGATAGTGATACTAGCTATTATCGTAAATTCAAGAGGTCTGTGCTGCACGATACAGGCCTTGATAAGAATTCGGCCCTTCAGGAGGACGATGACGATGACGAAGGCGACGACGATGCTGATGGCGCGTGGCTCGATGACAACACAACACTAGACCAGGAATATTCCAGTGAAGCTGATAGAAGCTTTTATGAGGATTATGAGGATGACAACGATCATTTAGCTGACTTGGAAGATGAAAGTGATACATATTTGGATGATGGAACTGATGATTGGCATATGAATTCGAAACTTATAACTATCGTTGTGCTAACTCTTCTCGGTCTGATCTTTATAGGGCCCCTTTTCAATCACATCGCATTGTCGCCGTCCTCCACACATACTTCGGTAAGGAATCCATCCACGATGCCAGCTATTCAGAAACAAATCAATCATCTTTACAGCGAGATCGATCACAGGGATCAAAAATCCAAGTCCGATTTTGACAAGACAATCAAAGTTATTATAAACCAATTCGAGAAAAAAATTAGAGAACTACTGCCTTCAAATGTAGCAACTTTGAAAACGCAGCTAGAATCGCTAACCAAAAAAGTCAACCAATTATCTAATTCTCTATCAAACTGGGAAAGGAACTCCAGTCCACCTTTTACCCTGGATAATGTCACAGAATGGCAAGTACAGCTTGCAAAGGAACTGGATTCTCAATTACCACAACAGATCCCCGTGGTAATGAATAATAGCTCGGCAATGATGGTGATACCAGAACTAGGCGATTATTTGGAAAAATTGATAGGTGGCCTGATTCAGCATTCCAAATCACAGTCTGATAATTCGGTATTAGAATACGATTTGAATCAATATGTCAAAGAAATATTAGCAAATCAATTTCAGTATGTTGATAAGGACTATTTCATAAGAGAGCTTAATAGGAATTTGCAAATGAACAAACATGAGATATGGGAAGAAATGTCAACAAGGTTGGATAAGTGGCATAAGGAACTGCCCAACGGGAATACCTTACAAAGCGTTATACCGCAGCAGTATTCCAATATTCTCTTAAAGAAGCTCATCAACCAAATATACAATACAAATGTACACCAATGGGAAGATGATCTTGACTTCGCTACATTCGCTCAAGGAACTAAATTGCTGAATCATTTAACCTCCGCAACGTATAACCAAGGTACAGGAGTACGCCCCGTCGAACTTTTGCAGGATTCGAGATATGGCTCCTCGACGTATTGGCAATGCGGAGACTCTCAGAAATGTTCATGGGCAATAAGGTTCAGGGAGCCTCTTTACTTGACGCGTCTTTCATACTTGCACGGTCGCTTTAACAATAACTTGCATGCTATGAATTCCGCCCCTCAAACCATTTCAGTCTACGTGAAATTTGCAAAGACAAGCAATAACGTTGATTTGCAAAAAGCAATATCTTTGGCTCAAAAGTTTAATCAAGGGCAAAGGTTCAATCGTGATAACCAATTTATTAGAATTGGTCAGTATCGATACAGTCTAACGGATAACAAGATACGGCAATCCTTACAGTTGCCTTCATGGTTCATCCAGCTGAAGCCTTTGGTGCGTTCAGTTGCATTCGAAATCGATCAAAATTATGGTAATAAACGATTTACCTCCTTACGAAAATTTATAATCAATGCCGTTACCCAAGAAGATTTACTAATTATGGAAACCAACACCTTTCCACTGAGGTTTAATGACCCCCCAGAATACGCTAGCACCCCCACCGCTCATACTGTTGAAAATGTAAAGGAACCTGTTCAAGGGTTCGATGACGCAAATTCCAACAAAAACAAGGAAAACATACCATCGTTTGGCCAGGATGAGTTAATCTCGTGAATTCGACGCACAGCCCTCAAAGCGCGGATTGCGGAAGTCATTTAAGTCGCTTTCGTTGTTTTCTACGACACCTTCAAGCCATAATCATAAGGAACGAATAATTTGCCCGTTTAATTAGCTCACGCTGAAAACGTCATAACAGGTTGCAAAAAAGCGCTAAACTGACTAGCTCGGTTCGGTAAGTGCTTATTTCTTCAAAACCCGTTGGGAGGGTAGTTAGTGGCTTAGGAAAATGTTTATCCTTTTTTTATCCAAATTCAGCAAGGATTGCGGAATACGCTAAAGGACAATTAAAGTTAATCCCTTTATGGAAATATGAGAAATTACCTCACTACCGCCCTTGAACAGGTTAGGTCAATTCAAATTCCGCACCGTGAATGTCTTTTAAGACCTATTCCCAGTCGCCAGTTATTTCAAGTATAAGAGACTTCGTATGTGATGGAAATAAATAGGGTAGCGTCGCTTTAATTGCTGTGCGTAAGAGAAATTGGAAAGAAGACTGTTCGAGATTAAGCTCTCCCTTGTATTTTAAAGGCGAACGAACAATTTGCTGTCAAATTGGGACACAAGAAGTTTCTTTAACATAGATTACCGTTTTTTTGCTATTTTGGCAAACTGTTATAAAGCTTCAATCTAATTATCCTTAAACGATCAATATTCAGCGGGCGCAAGTTCTTTGATATATATTCGAAACAACATACCTGTTTTCGCAATCCACTCTTAATCTCGTAACCTGGTTCGCAGGATAATTTTTTGGTTTTTGTGGCTAATAGCAAGTGGACATATCAAAATGGGTCTACTAAAGAATTTAAAAACATCAATCGCCTCCTCTCATGAGATTTCAATACTCAAGCAGAAGGAGATTGTTGATGAAACCAAGAGGCTAGATGATTGTATTACGGCTCCAAAATTACTGTCTCCATATACAGGGAACCGTGTACCGGCGGATACCATTATTGGGGCAAATCCAATATTGGCACTTCTGCAAGCACAGGCGAGCAAAAGATACTTTGAGTGGGAATTCAACCCTGCTTCTGATATGGTGTGGCAAATTGCCTTCAAAGAAGCACCGGCGAATTACGTCGTCGTCGAAAGACTGATGCTGATGGGCACGGATCTTATAATCGAAAGCTGTGATGTCGGTATTTTCAAGATCAGCTTAGTAGATGAGTTTGGCAGCATTGCGAACTCCAATGTTGAAGTGATGGGTCAAACTTTAAACATAAATTATGGCACTTTGTTATTAGTGTGCACCAAAGATGAACCTTTAAGACACCTGGCAAAGCTATGCCTACTATCTATCTTTGAACATGATTCGCTCTATAAATCTCTGACAGGGGCGATCATTTCGACTTTTGGACTACAAATGTCTGATATTCATGTGATATTAAACTCTTCTTTTAGTTTCAAAGACTGGTGTGAAATTTATCTGGAGGATGAAGGCTGGGTTAAAGTTTGGTGTCATATTGATAAAGTTTCTAAGAAGTCGTCCTCGCATCAAAACCTGAAAGGTCATTGTCAAATCAAATTTTACAGAAATAATAAATCGAAATCCTCAAAGAATTTACTGTGTTTTATACCTGATTGTGCATATGTTCAAGACATCTTTTTCTACAACAATTGTCAAGAAAATCGTAGACTATCCCCAGAAACAACAACGGAAAAATTTCTCAACGACACAAACATGATTAAAATAGTTGGTAACGTTTCATTCCCATTGGAAGGTTTTTCAAAGAAGAACAGGTCTGGATCTTCCTCAAGTATGTCATTTTTTTCAAAAAACGAAAACAGAACGAGGTCAAGTTCGTCTGTTTCTTCAAACACATGTGCAAGCCCAAATCAAAGCCCGAATCCAAACCGCTCTCCAAAATTGAGAATGTTCTCGCCTACAAAGAAACACCAAAGAAGTTCCTCTCAGGTAAGCACAGATTCGATATATTCCACCTACAAAGATTTGGATAACTGCAATATTAGCCCAAAAGGCTTGATGATCCGACCTCTAGCACACAATGGGGTGAATCATCTCGAGTCGATGATCAGGTTTGCTATTCCCATGATGGATTGCATGAGAATGTATGGTCGTCCAAATCGTTTCAAAACAGAGAGGACTGATCCAGACTCACTGATGTTTGGTCTACCGAAATTGCCTACGATAGATTACTTCGCTATCGAAGAAGTAGAAAAGCTCCTGAATCCTGAAGTTTTTATAGAGTTCGCTAATACAAACGATGCTTCAGCCGTTGCCATGCATTGGTTATCCGACTTTCTAAATAGAAGAATGGCGGAGGATACTACTAGAGCAGAAGCCTTGACGTATAGCACGCTGGCCGACGTAATACCCAAGAAGCACGATTGCTACTCTTTCACCGAACATATAAATGAATCAGTTACGACGAGGAGCTCGCCACTTGTATAAATACTTTATTGTTCAAATAGTCTATTCATGATATTCATAATTTTTACTCAAACTTATCACGGAGCACGACCGTTATTTTCTAGGTTCAAATAAAAGTTAGGCGAAGAGGGTTAATGAAAAATTATGATGTGTTGAATCGCCACCATTAACCGTTCTAAGGCTAAGGATATTCAAGGTCTAGTCATTGAGAAATTCTAATCTATGCAGGCGCCAAATCAAGCCCCCGTTGTGTTCATGAACACATCGCAAGAAAGAACCACTGGGAGACAAGCTCAAATATCTAACATCACCGCCGCTAAAGCTGTTTCCGATGTCATCCGTACATGTTTGGGTCCCAAGGCAATGTTAAAGATGCTTTTAGATCCTATGGGTGGTTTAGTTTTGACGAACGATGGGCATGCCATTTTACGTGAGATCGATGTTGCTCATCCTGCGGCCAAATCAATGTTAGAGCTCTCTCGTACGCAAGACGAAGAAGTTGGTGACGGGACTACAACTGTTATTATCCTTGCTGGCGATATCTTAGCACATTGTGCTCCTTATCTAATTGAGAAAAACATTCATCCAGTTATCATTATACAGGCCCTAAAAAGAGCTCTATCAGATGCGTTGGAAGTTATCAAACAAGTCAGTAGACCTGTCGATGTTGAAAATGATTCTGCTATGAAAAAATTGATCAAGGCTTCTATTGGAACCAAATATGTCAACCATTGGTCTGAAAAAATGTGTGACCTAGCCTTGAGCGCTGTTAAAACTGTTCGTATTGACTTGGGCCAAGTCTCAGAAGGCGAGCCATCTTTTGAAATCGATACTAAAAGGTATGTCCGTGTGGAAAAAATTCCTGGTGGAGATGTCTTAGACTCCAGGGTTTTGAAAGGTGTTCTTTTAAACAAAGATGTTGTGCATCCAAAAATGTCACGTATGGTTCAGAATCCAAGGGTGGTTTTACTCGACTGTCCGTTGGAATATAAAAAGGGAGAATCTCAAACAAATATAGAAATTTCTAAGGAAGAAGATTGGAATAGAATCTTGCAGATTGAGGAAGAACAGGTCCAATATATGTGTGAACAAATATTGGCAGTTAAACCGTCTGTTGTAATTACTGAAAAAGGTGTTTCCGATTTAGCACAACATTACTTATTAAAAGGTGGTTGCAGTGTGTTGAGAAGAGTGAAAAAATCTGATAATAATAGAATCGCTCGTGTAACTGGTGCAACTATTGTTAATAGAGTTGAGGATCTAAAAGAAAGTGATGTTGGAACTCAATGTGGTTTATTCAAAGTTGAAATGATCGGTGATGAATATTTCACCTTTTTAGATGAATGTCAAGAACCAAAAGCATGCACTATCATGCTTCGTGGTGGATCTAAGGATATTTTGAATGAAATCGAACGTAATTTACAAGATGCAATTGCAGTTGCGCGTAACGTCATGCTCTCACCATCATTATCTCCAGGTGGAGGTGCCACAGAAATGGCGATTTCTGTAAAACTTGCAGAACGTGCTAAACAACTAGAAGGTGTTCAGCAATGGCCTTATCAGGCAGTTGCCGATGCCATGGAATGTATTCCTCGCACTCTTATACAAAATGCCGGTGGTAATCCAATAAGAGTGTTGTCTCAACTAAGAGCAAAGCATGCTCAAGGTCTGTATTCTACTGGTATTGATGGTGATTTGGGTAAACCAGTTGACATGGTAGAATATGGTATATGGGAGCCTGAGGTTATCAAGCAACAAAGCATTAAGACAGCCATCGAAAGTGCCTGCTTACTTCTTAGGGTGGACGACATTGTTAGTGGTGTCAGAAAACAAGAATGATCGAGAACGCCATTTGAATGGGCTCATTAGTCGAGCTATTATATATGTGTGTAAATTAGCTGCTCGTAATAGTTTTTATTAACCATCAATATTTCAATAATACATAACATAACATAACATAACATAAGTGTTCAGAGTGGATTATCTTTTTTATTACTTTTTAAACCTCGACAGGTCAGCTTCCCAATCAAATATGATGTCTCTCAGTTTATCGCTAGCATTGCATTGCAAATAATTCTCGATTCTATTTCTCTCTTGCATAACTTTTGATGTGATAGGTAGATTGTTCTGCCTCCCGGCGTTCAGTAATGTATCGAAAACAGAAGTCCATATTTCTTGGCTCCAATATCTTCGAAGGGGTTTTTTCAGTATAAGCGTACCATCTGCTGTTTTCGAAGTCTCTATAAATTCCCCAAACAACATTGAGTGCACGATTCCAGCCAAGCCATAATAATCAGCTTCATAGCTCCATGACTCGCCATGTCTCATCTCATAGCAATCTTGCTGATCTGTTTTCCAATCTGCCCTAAACTTACTGCCTGGCGGTAGCAGGCTCATGTCGAAAGATCTTCCAAAGTCGATAAGATAAATACCTTTGTTACACCAGCCATAAGATCCATCGGTATTGAAAGGGCCTAAGTTACCAGCTTCAAATCTTACCATACAGTTATCAGGCTTCAGGTCACCATGAATGATTCCAGTTTCATGTAAAGCTTCCACAACTTTTAACAACTCTACAGTGATGAACATACATAGCAATTCCTCCACTGGGCCATTTGATTTTTCTCTTTGGAGGTTGATGAGATCAAGAATTGTACCCTGATTCGCATAGTTTAATACCAAATAACTCTCATCTAGAAAGCAGTGCAACGAGCTAGCATTAATTATGGAACGCAGAACGCCATCATCCTTCAGACGTCTTTCAATTTGCTTCAATATATAGAATTCCCATACGCTTGCAGGCTTTTCAACTTTCAAAGCCCTTAGTTTTCCGGTGCTTGATTCTGCAAGATATACGGTTGCATAGCCACCTTCCCCAAGTTCAGCTCTGATACAATAAAGATCGCCGGTTTTCTTGAAATCCACGATAGGATTTTTGTTTTTAGATTTTGAGACACGATGAATCTTTTTCAGTAGCGAGCTCATTTTTAAAGATTGATTGTATCGGTAAAAGGTATCATACCTATCTAACGGTGGCTGAATGGTTTCTAATAGCTGTTTTCTCAATCGCTCATCCATTGGGTTTTCTATAACAGGAGAATAGCTGTCTTCAATGTTCTGTTGTTCTGTAACATGCTGTGGTTGCGTAAGAAATGGAGAACTCGGTGCAGTATCGCTTCGGTTTTTGACGAGGGGATCCCCACGAGCGTTTCCCTCCGACCCAGCAAAGGAATTCTCGGTTTTTTCCGGAATAGCTGTCATGAACCCTTGGTGTCTCGGTTTACCATCAGACAAGGATGGCTCTATTCTGAGGCGAGCTTCGACATTGTTAGATTCAGCGAGATGATCATCAATTGGGTGATTTAAGTTCTCAACGTCGACCTTTTCGTCAGTGTTTTGTGTCTTGACCTCCGTGAGATCATCCATGTTCTGCCTTGTAAATTCCTGAGTGAAATTATCAAACAGCGCAAATTTATTTTTCGTATCATCGTTTTCAGTTGTGGCATTTATTTCATTGTAGTTTTGATTGAACATCGAATAGACCTCATTCATTGCATTTTTCGAAAAGTATGTGACCGTCGGAGAATTGGGGGTATGAATGTTCTTTTCATTTTGTATATTCGCATTGATTTCGCAATCTGTTATGTCATTCAAAGGTAGTATTGAAGTTTTTGAAGAGATTTTTGTTTCGTGAGAATCAGTTACTTGATTAGGTGAGGCCAGCTTTGACCTAAGATGGTCGCCTGTTTTCTCTGATAATGGCCCTTTTTTTCGCTTCCTTGGTTGCGTGTTATTGTGACTCGATTCATCACAATCAGCTCTTGATTTATCATTTATCTTATAATATGTTCTTCTAGAGATTGCCAGAACCTCTTCGATGCAAAATTCCTCGTTAGGACTAGGGTAAAGTAATTTGAAATTGCAGTCAATTTTTTCCGGTTTTTTTCCTGGTACTTCCAAAATCTTGTACACTGGATCGCTCTTTCCAAGGCTGTCTTTGAATATAGGCAACTTCTCCGTAGCAGGCTTTGCAGAAAGTAATGATGAGCCTTCTTCTTGTCGCAGCCTTCCCAAATTGGAGCTGGCGGCCAGATTAGACGTTACTAATTTGTTTTCTTTGTTCTTATTGGAGACCGCATCGAGGACATCCCATCCTTCGTTGTGTAATCTGTCATTTTCGTCATTAAAACCACCCCCATCATTGAATATTTCGTATTTGGACGGAATGTTGTTTGAACTGTCTGCTTGTGATCTTTCATGGGACGCGCGGTTGAACTCAGCAGGATCAGATATGATGGATGAGCGTTCCCTTCCCAGTATAAATCCAGGGGGTTGAGACTCCAGAAAATGAGTATCAGTCAAAGGACCATGAATGTCAATGTTTATTTCTCGAAGTTTTACTTCAAATTCGTTCAATCTCCTCAATAATCGACTCTGTGGTCTCGCATTCTGATTAATACCTAATTTCATTATATGGTATGCCTCTTTGTATCTCTTCATCTCGAATAACAGTCCAGAAAACTCTTCGTAATACAATGATAATTTACTACCGATCTGTTTTCGAAGCATATAAACAAAAATGTCACTACTTTCCTGATTTGAATTGGGGGAAAACAACTCAATGTACCAGAGCCATAATCTGAGAAGTCGGGGGTCGTTCTTGTATGTTTCCATGTCTCTAAAATACATCAAGCAGCGCTCTATAATATCTAATATACCGCTCTTTCTTGAGGTTCCTCCTTGTGGAGACACGTCATTCAACCATGTAATATAATCGAGGAAGAGCTCCAGAGGATCATCAAGATCTTCCAAATCGTCTAGCAATCTTCTTTCATAGGTCAATCTGGTGCTGTTTAAATCGAAAGAATCCTGCTGTAGTATTTCCGAAAGGCGTTTGGCAGATCTGCCATCCTTCAACGGGAGAATATTCTCTTTCTCTAACTCAATATCAGCAAAGTTCGTCGGCCTTGCTATATCGCCAGGGTTGAACTCCATTGAATCCTATCCAATTATTACCCAAGCTAAAATGTTGATCGCTTTCTTAACTGCGATTATAGCATTTCTGGTAAGCGATGATGTATGTTTGTATTTACATTGAGCCCGGCCAGGTGCCGGGTGACCTGACGCGTCTACAGAGATATTTGTCTACGTAAACTTTTGATCCATCAGAATTTGGCAATTCACGCGAGTGAGTAGGAGCTGGATCCCAGAGTGGAAGAGGCTGAAAGTCCCGCCACATGCAGTCTAGTGCTCAGCAAAGTCTTTGAGCATGAGGTATTTTCAGAGCGGCCGTCCTGTGCATTTCGAGGACTAGGCAGGTGATTTTCTTGCCTACTTGGCCAGCTCAATGATTCTACCTTTTCTTGTGGGATCTGAGTTTGGCAAGAGGCGCTGCAGCTTCGATGCCTTCGCGATACCTGTCTTGCGACTTCGACCATATTTAGCTCTAAATCATAGCCTGCAGGGATTATCCGTATTCCGGAATTGGTGAATATGAAGTTGGCGCGGCAGTTGGGATGGCCTGTGGGAGCGGAACGAAATTGTGTATTCCCGAGCGAGTTCATGCGTAGACTATAAAGAGTGGTTGTGATGCTCTCATGGTGTTAAGTGAGAAAATAGTGCAGTAGAAGCTTCTATTCGTCTTGTTCCGCTGATTCTTTGACGCTGTCGAGCAATAGGACGACGCCTTCTTGGACCTGAACTCCGGCGTGAACGGCTTCTTGATTTGCTTAGTTGCCCTTGTTACATTCATAACTTTTAAAGATGCCATGGAACGTATCCTTTTTCAAGCCATAGTGACAGTGTCAATTCAACGTTGCTCTGCGGAAGAATTTGTTTGAGGATGTCACGCAACGCCTTTGTGAGGAAATCATTTAAGTAGCAGATCAGAACATCGATTGTCATTTCAGCGCTGAGGGCCGGGCCGTTGGCACGAGGTTTTCTGTTGACAATGTTCCATGATCGAGAAGCACGAGAGCATAGCAATGCCTTCGAGTCAATTAGCCGCCCGCGCTTCAAACATAACCTAAGGATGATCGTTTTGAGATTGTCGTGGCCCGTTTGTTCCAGAAACCTGCAGCGGCCTTTTCTGTTGGGCCAGCGAGTGGTGTATCTTCGGAGCACCGTCGTTACCATCTAATCATGTTTGCAACATCTTTCGGTGCGAAACTTTGGACTTTGTGAGGCAGAAAAGATTTGTGCGAGTCCATTATACGTAGAAACGCATAGTAATCAAAAATATTCCTAAGACATGAGCCGCTATTTGCACGTTATTGTTGAAAAGTTAGCCGCTTTCGGCAAAAGGTCTCGCTGCCATACTATTCAATGTCTTTCAAAATTGTAGAGTAGTGATGCATATGACATTTTATTTTCTCGCTAATTTACTGACAGCTGCCGGAGAGTTTAGCCGCCAAAGGCAGTGACTTCTCCTAATCGAAAACTAGACATATACGACTTGTAACTGCAGCAGGAGGCTCGGGGGAATTTTAACTGAAACGGTGAGCTATGGATAAAGATATCGGGTATTAGCATGTGTAGCGGATAAGCCATGGGCGCGTGCATTACAGAAACGAACCACCGTCTGCAATCGTTCACGTGTTTTCCATAGTCAATGAGAAAAGTCATTTTCCAAGCAAAGCCTTCCCTATATTGAAAAAGTACAAGAGAGTTTATGAGATTCAGAGATTATTAAGACACACATATTTTTACAATATTTATTTAGTGAGGTTAAAAAATGTTGTGAGCCGGACTAGACCAAGTTACAGAAGAATGAAAATGCTATCGAAAGCATCAAAAATGTGCAGATCATTGGAGGTCCCACTCTGTCTGCATAATCAATTGCCTTCTTCTGCCTGATATTGACGACTCTGCTTGCGTAAGTCAGCACGGCGTGCGTGATTGTAATTAACGCAGTGATGAAAAACCCAACTGAAGTAATCATCGTAGTCGGAGTGCCGTAGGTGACAAGCGTAGTTGCAACACCGCCCAATATTATCGCAATAGACAACCAAGAAAGGAATGTCCTTTCTGTCGCAAAATATACTTTTGGTTCAACACGGACTGGAACACAAATACTTTTACCAGGTGGAGCTTTGACTTGTGTGTCAAAGACTGTGCCTTTGGGAATCTTACTTATTTGGTCACCATTTAGATAATGATCGAACATAGCAGCTGCCTGATATACTTTTTTGATTACTGGGTTTCTAGCAGTATTGACTTTACTCCTGTAATAATCTGCATTCAAACTTTGGCCTGCATTATCGTTATTCTGAGTGCCAGGACGAGATGTTTGCCTATTTTCGATGGAACCGTAATTACCTGCCCTTTCTTCGAGATCCAAGTTGTTGCCGGTGGCAGTCATCGCTTCGACTAAAGCTGCATCTTCTTCGTCCTCCTCATCCTCGTCGTACTCATCATCATCTTCACCTTCCCTGTCAGGTCTAGTAATATTGATATTATTCTTAATTGGTGGCTTTTTAATGTCCACGCCCATTTGAGGCAGCCAAAATGGAATAGATTCAACCTTATCATTCAACAAGCTCGCAACACCATGAATGAATTTAGAAAACTTGGGAACCGGCTCGACCAAATGAGATCCACATAGCTCACGGATCCATTCCGGTGGTTCTTGGCCTAATTGAGTTTGCAACTTAACCTCTAAGACAGCATAGGGAAACCTACAAACGTCACGATCATCCAGCTGCTTAAACGGCCAATCAACGCCAATGTCCATTCTTCTCCAATTATCTTTTGTTCTGTTAACACCATCAAAATTGTCTTCTCTTACCATTGTCAGTTCAGTATCAAGTGAAATACGGACTCTTGCATCACCTGGTAATTGGAATGCAGTTCTATTGTAGAAAGATCTAACTACCGGTCTTAACTTCTTCTTCAACATCGTATATTGGATTTCAACAGCCAAAGCCTCTAGACTTTCGATTTCTTTAACTGATTTTTTACCCTCTTTGCGCATTTTGGCAAAAGCTTGTTCGACAGTATATTTCCCGTGCATGAAGTCATTGACGTATCTTTCCTTTAGCGCAAATCTGGCCTTGACGGACTTTTCACCCGTCCAGTCTTCTCTATGAGTTTTCCTTTCCACGAAAATGGTGTCAGCAGCCATGCCACCATACCATCTCAACCTGTGTGCTTCGGCACCTTCATCTTTCCTTAGACGTCCATAATAAAGATCAAGATCCTCATTGTCATAGTAAATAGAAGTAATCGCAGAATCCTCTCTTTCAAATTCCTTGTTGGTATTAAACACTAAGACGGGTAAGTGTTTCAGGATAATTAACTTCAATTCTGTGATATAGTCAGGATGGACCCAATATTTGGTCGTCTGTCTGACGAAATTTTGTTGCTTACCACCAGCAGAAGCATCACCCTTGATTGGATTACCCCTTGTTCTGACGATATCATAAAGCTGAGAGATTTGTTGCACCAAATCGTCATAATTTTCTTTGAAGAACGGTTTCGCATCCAATCTGATTTGGAACACTGGTTTCAGGATGAATTTGGTCTTCTTATCGTGCTTTTTGATGATTTTTTGGAAACCTGTATAGTTTAAAGTGGAGAATTTTGCGATATCATGAACATCGGCAATAATGTCACTCAACTCTTCTTCTAAAAGGTCAAAATCCAATTCGCTAGGTGGATTGTTCGAGTTCAGAGCACGCACAGTATGTTGAACTTGATCGCGGGCCTCTTCGACACGTCTGACAACCTCACTATGCTTAACCTTACAAAAAGTATAAACCTTGTCCAATTCGACCTCCAGAGATGACAAAAATTCAGTTTCCAAATCTTGAGACCATTTACCATTTGCCTGCTCCAGGTTTTCCTCTAACTCGGTCTTCAAATCATCGTAGGAAATATAGTAATAGCTGTATTGCCTGATCAAAGACCTATTAAGCTGTTGTCCGAATCTCATTAATACACAAAGCTTCTCTCTGATGGACCAAAGCAACGAGTATCACGCACCAAAGTGAAGATAGTTGCAGATTTTGATTTTCCGAACTTCCCCTCTACATTGGTATTTAAACCTTTTATCAGAATTTTCAGAGACCCTTTCTTCCTTGGCGAAGTAAATGGTACATGCACGTGGCGAAATAATATGATGTTTTAGTATAAGGTGATGTTGATCCTCCAAGTGCTGAAGAAATAAGATGTCTAAACATATTAAATACGTAGATAGATATCAGCTGCAGGTCCTGATGTTAGACCATTTTTAAATTTTGGTAGGCAGTCACTACAGGTAATCTTTTATTATGCTTAAAATCTGCTCGATCTGCTCAGATGTAAATCTTGAATCGCACTCTTCGACAACAGAGTAAAGATGTACCATAGAGGACGGCAGCTGGTTCACTATTTGTAGCTTTTCAGCCTTGAAAAGTGCCAAGCCATTGAGTCTTCTTACCAAATCGCTGAACTGGTCGTCATTCAATCTGCTCAAAGGTGATTTTTGGGACTCTCGTGATTTTTCAGTAGACTGCTCATCTTCTTCTTGTACTAAAGGCATCTTGTTGGTATCAAGATATTCTATGGTTTTCCTGGTCACTGACTGCAGTTCGGGATGATTATAGGGTCTCTGAGTCTTTATTTTCTTTCTTTGTTGTTGATTTTGTAAAATCGATTCTGGATCCCAATGGTGTTGTCTCTCCAACTTTGTTAGAAATTGCAAGGTTTCATAATCACTGAAAAATGCGTCTCTTGTCTCCAGGATCTTCATATTGTGATGTGCAGAACCAACAGTGGTGGCCGGCCTGCTTCATAAACTATTTCTCAATAATTCAACAAAGCTCATCAAGTACAAATTTTTCCAGTACTATTAAATTTCAAGGAAAACAGATTGTGATTTCAGACATTGGGTTAGTAGTTTCTCTCGTTTCAATTATTCATCAAGTTTAAGAAGCCTTGTTGGCGCAATCGGTAGCGCGTGTGACTCTTAATCACAAGGTTAGGGGTTCGAGCCCCCTACAGGGCTTATTTTTTAAACAGTTGGCACATCTACGCAAACTTTCGCCAAGGGTATGCAGTGTACTCTCATCAATGTGGACAGATGATTTTTCGCCCAAATTAGCTTGTGCTCTTGGATGCTCCTGCATCTGTATATGCCTTTGGCTCCGCTTCAACTTTTACTTGTTGGCTAGCAGCTTGGAAATATGGCATTCGTTGCTGTTGTCGGCGCAGAACTTTTAATATCCTGACCATTGTCTATATAATAACTTCGGCCACGTCGTGTTTTTAAGCACAGCCTGTCAGGAAGGCTTGGCATGCGAGTATTGAGCAATATTTAGTCGATGTATCGCTTCTCTTAATTTGGATTGGCAAGTAGGATAAAAGCAAAACAGCATTTCCTCGAACTATTTGGAGTCTGACGTTCACGGCGAGTTTTGGGTAGCGGTTGTAATGCTCTCATGATGGCAAGCGAGAACATAGTGCAATCAAAATTTCTTCTTCTCCTGTCACGGTGCTTCTCCGGCGCACTCAAGCTCCTCAAGGGCGCTTCCTGGGATCTAATCCCGAACGTGAAAGGCTTCTTGGATTTCTGTAGTGGGCCTCGATACATTTATAGCCTCTGAAGAGTCTCTAGCCGCATCATTTTTCAAATCACGATGATAATCATATAGCCACCTGCTCGGCGGTTAAACATCAGTTTCGTGATTTAGCCAATATCTCGAAATGACTTTGTTGACGATTCTGATGCTATGCGCAGTGGCGCCACACAATGTTTGTACATGTGGCGCCCAGTTTCAATTCGATGATGCAGAATTTACTTTCAACTGGTGGCCGCATGGATTTACTCTTTTTCCAGAATGCGAATTGCGCCCATGACTTCCGTCATTTCCGTTTTAGTTCCGCAGAACTCCTAAGATCCAAGGAACGCGATACCGTAATCATACATATATAGGTCGACCACCAGAGGATTGTGACATAAATGATGTTCTATAGGGTTCCTTGTAAAGCTTCTCGCACATTTAAAGAAATAAAGAGTTAAGTAAATGTCTGTCTTAGTTAGTGGTGCAACAGGTTATATTGCAAAGCATATCGTCAACGATCTGCTAAAGGAAGATTACAAAGTAATCGGAACTGTTAGATCCGAGGCAAAGGGTGAGCAGTTGAAGAAGCAATTTCACAACAACCCAAAATTCATAACTGAAGTTGTCGCCGACATCGCTGCCCCCAATGCTTTTGATGAAGTCTTAAAAAAGCACCAAAGGGATATCAAGGTTGTATTGCACACCGCATCGCCATTTCATTTCAACACCACCGACGTAGAGAAGGATCTATTGCTGCCAGCGGTGAACGGTACAAGGAGTATTCTAGAGTCCATCAAGAAGTATGGTGCCGAGACCGTGGAGCGGGTTGTTATCACCTCCTCTGCCGCAGCAATGATAGACATACGAACAGTAAAGGACAGCTCATGGGTTTTGACCGAAGAACAGTGGAATCCCGACACCTGGGAATCCTGTCAATCCAACCCCGTTTCTGCTTACTTTGGATCGAAGAAGTTTGCAGAAAAAGCCGCTTGGGACTTTTTGGAAGCTAACAAAAACGCTGTGAAGTTCAAGCTAAGCGTCGTCAACCCAGTCTACGTGTTTGGTCCTCAGATGTTTGATGAAGATGTCAAAGAGCATTTGAATACATCTTGTGAAATTGTTAATGGTTTGATTCACTCTACACCAGAAACAAGTCTTGATCCAAATATCTTGGGTGACTACGTTGATGTTCGTGATGTTTCTAGGGCTCATCTCCTCGCGTTCCAGAAGGAAAACACTATCGGACAACGGTTGGGCCTGGCAGACGGGAAATTTGACGCGCAAGATATTGCCGATATCTTGAACAAGGATTTCCCACAGTTGAAGAATAAGATAGCCACTGGCGATAAGCCAGGCCAAGGTGCTCACGTTACGAACGCCAACTCTACGTTTGACAACTCAAAGTCTAAGCAAATTTTGGGCTTCAAGTTTATAGATTTGCAAAAGACCGTTGACGATACTGCCGCCCAAATTTTGAAGAGGGAAGGTATATTGTAATGAGTTTTGCTCTCGAGAATACCTGCCCAGCCGGGACTGGCGCGTGTAGACAGATATGTATATAAGCTTTTAATCCACTATAGACTAAGCATGTAAATGCACAGGGTTAAGTCTACCGTCATATCACTCGTGTCCTAAAGAACTGCGCCATGTGATAAGTACTTTCCTTAATATAGGTCCTAAATGGCGTTATGAGCGTCTTTCGTAAGTAATTACTGATTCACCTAATTTATTGGATGAGTAATAAATTAGATGTTTTGCTCATAACTAATATTTTATAGGGTACAGAAAGCTCTATTCTTCTACTGCCCTTTCCTGGGCTCGGGAAATATTTCCCTATTTTTGGTATTACGTTCAACTGGGCATCAACCGCTGCACGCCACCTGTCATACAACCAGCGTCAAAGATTAGCGGATTATTCGTAAGTCATCGATCAATTCCGACTAACATATATGTATATAATTAGTATATCTAGAGGATTCTAGGAAGAATGAAGACCAATCACTACGAGAACATCGTTTTTTCTTGCTTCCTTCTATAAAATAGACAGTTATTTTTCCATGGTTCAGTTTTGAATCTTTTTGCTTTTGTGAACCCGCATGATTAGAGAAAAGATAAGAATTAGAACAAAACAAAAAAAATAAATATCACATTGCGGCGCTTCACTGAGAGTTCAAAATTAGTCTCCCATTCCCGTTCATCCAATAAACCCTGCTCCCTCAAAAAACAAACATGCAATGTCAAAATAGGTTAAAATGGTTTCTCTAACTGAGCGCTGCAGTTTTATTTCAGAGGGGCCTAGAAACGCGCCAGGCGACCTCGCTCAAATTCATTTGTTATAGCAACAACAAGAAGAGGCTATAGCAACTGCCAAAACTTCATTGACTTATAAAAGACACCATTTTTTTCCCTGTTTCCCATAACGTCACTCTAGGGACCGTGACCTCCGAGAGACAAATAGCCATGAAGTACTCCATTAGTTTTATCATTTTGTCTTGCTTGTATATCGTTTTAACGACAGCAGCTGTCGCCAGCCCACAAGCTGGTTCATTCCGCCTGCAGATCGCCGAAGAAGGCAGAAATAACTTAGAGGAAGCAGTCCCAAGTGCCAGTATTCCAAAGGGGCCTTTACCTGTTACAGTAGACCAGAATGGCAACCTGGTAGTTCAAATCCCCGAGAATGAATGGAGTTCAGTATTCGCTATCACAGAGGAAGGGGCTCTGGTCAATCAAGAAACCATTAGCAGGATTTCAGTTCGACAAGTGGGAACTATCATTAAAAGTGGCGTTTCCGTTTCATCCGAAGGACATTTGAATTTCGAAGGACTTGATGGTTGGGTCGTCAATTGGGATGGACCGAACTGGAACGGCCCTAATTTAAACTTCAACTTTAATCTCCCAGGAAGCGGTGGAGGGTTAAGTGCTATCCCCTTAACTGTTGTTCCTGTCTGATCAAAATTACCTTTGCTTACTTTATAATAAAAAGAGTTGCTTCTCTGGTAATTAATTTTTTAGTTTTATAACAATACTTTAGCTCGGCGGCTAAACGGCCGGGTAGCTGCGACCGGTACAAATGATAAATACAAACAATTTTGTCGGTTTTATCATTACGACGCTCCAAAAAGTGCTGTAGGCCCTAATATTGCATGGCTAGCTCTTGAACAAGAAGCATGTTCAAACTATCAATTTCATATCATTGACAAATCCAATGATTTGCAGCTCATTGCTGCAAAATTAGTCTCCAAGGAGTCGTAGGTGTTTACACCTGCACTTAGTGGAAGGGGGCGATTTTTTTGGCGTATTTAATTAGTAAATACGTCACGTTATTTTGATATTGCAGTTGAAGCTGGCGGCTAGCAACAAAGGCGGCTAGTCACAGGAAGCCACTATTGCTACAGCTATCGAAAGTGAAGATGATGTTATAAAAATGAAATATTGTAAGATAGGATCCTCTTAAATGAGATGGTGAGCGGTCGAACGGACAAGGTAATATCGAGCCCTAATAACGTATCAATCGGTAGGAAAAAGTGAACATATATCGGGTGTTAACTAATTGCGAGACGATTACAAATCAGGAATCTTACTACGAAGCAGTCTATGGTCGCCCAACGTCAGTAAAAGTGGCACCACTTATTATATCGGATCTAATAAATGAATATGTTATGTTTCAATATGCGCATTTCACCAGGTATAAATACTGGCGATACTGCCAGAGATGAATACCTTTGGATTCAGACTTGGTTTCATTTTATAGGAAGAGCGAGGATTTATATATCTCTATAATTGAACAATCACCAATTAACTAAGCAATGTACGGTACGAACAGTTTCGACAATTCCACTAAGGAACATCTCCTTCAACAAAATACATGTAGAGGTCACTAACGCTTATCTTATTAGAAGTGCATGGACGATTGATAATTTGAGCAGCTATAGTATAGTTGTGGGACCTGTATTAATATCCAATAGTATGGGGTGGTGGCTCAATGGTAGAGCTTTCGACTCCAGTTAAATCCTGGGACACCAAGGAATTGCAATCGAATGGTTGCAGGTTCAATTCCTGTCCACCTCATATTTATTTTTTCTTATTTTTGGGACCATATAATTTATTTTTATGCCAGCACCACGCGTAAACAATTCGCGTGGCTTGGCAACCGAGCGGCCGCTTTTCTATAATTAGACTCGATGAGGCGCGAAATGCTTCTGCAAACAGACTATACACACGAAACGATACCAGTAAGAAGTCGTTGCATATCCTATATGGGTATCGTAAATCGAAGATCTATCAGCAACCGCAGAAAGAGCTACGAAACGTAACTAAAACCGTTCCATTGTGTGGATATTTTTCCATATATAGAATTATTTAATTGTCAGGGTTGGTCAATTAATTTATATCCATGAATATATAAAAGGCGAAAAATTGGGAAGATGTGTAGGTCAACAGATTGGAGTTGGCCAACAGTGCTGCATATTGTTTAAAACTCACGATGCTTCAAAAAGGTGGACTAGTATTGCTCACTTCCTTGCTCGCACAAGTTGTTGTTGCAGATGGAACAACAACCACTTCTTCAGCTGCAGCTGCAGCAACAGCCTCAGACTGTAATCCATTGAAGTCGAGCGATTGTGCTGCCAATAAGGCACTGGCTGGTAGCTTTGCAGAAGACTTTACATCAGAATCCAAATGGTTTAGTAGCATGGGTAACCCTGGAAACATAACTTATGGGTCCGAAGGTGTCTCTTTGACCTTGGGAAAAAGATACGATAATCCGGCTCTGGCATCGAACTTTTACATCATGTTCGGCAAGATCGAAGCAGAATTACAAGCAGCTCCCGGGAAAGGTATAGTTTCATCCTTTTTCTTGCAGAGTGACGATCTAGACGAAATTGATTTGGAATGGGTGGGTAGCGATGATACGCAGTATCAGTCTAATTTCTTTTCAAAGGGTGACACGACGACTTACGATCGAGGTGCATTTCATAGTGTTGATTCGGCAGTAGATAAATTCCACAACTATACGTTGGATTGGGCAATGGATAAAACAGTTTGGTATTTAGATGGCGCAGTTTCCAGAACCCTCTTAAATTCTTCTTCTGAGGGCTATCCACAATCGCCAATGGCTCTCAAGATGGGTATTTGGGCAGGTGGGGATCCAAGCAATGCGCCTGGTACCATTGAGTGGGCTGGTGGTGAAACCGATTATACGCAGGCTCCGTTCTCGATGCACGTCAAGAGGGTTGTCGTTACAGATTATTCAACCGGTACCGAGTATAGCTACAATGGACAGTCCGGAACCTGGGAATCTATCGAAGCGAAGGATGGATCTGTCTATGGTAGATACGACCAAGCTCAAGCAGACTTTGCGGTTTTAGCTGATAATGGTGAAATTTCCTCCACTGCAAGTGCCGCATCAAGCTCCTCGACCTCTGCATCCTCTACGTCTAGTATGTCAAGCTCCAGCTCTGTCTCGAGTTCCACAAGCTCCAGCTCCAGCTCCAGTTCTGTCTCGAGTTCTACAAGCTCCAGCTCCAGTTCTGTCTCGAGTTCCACAAGCTCCAGCTCCAGCTCCAGTTCTGTCTCGAGTTCCACAAGCTCTAGCTCCAGCTCCAGTTCTGTCTCGAGTTCCACAAGCTCTAGCTCCAGCTCCAGTTCTGTCTCGAGTTCCACAAGCTCTAGCTCCAGCTCCAGTTCTGTCTCGAGTTCCACAAGCTCTAGCTCCAGCTCCAGTTCTGTCTCGAGTTCCACAAGCTCTAGCTCCAGCTCCAGTTCTGTCTCGAGTTCTACAAGCTCCAGCTCCAGCTCCAGCTCTATCTTAAGTTCGATGAGCGCCAGCTCCAACTCCAGCTCTAAAGTCTCCAGCCCTAGCTCTGCAAGCTCCAGCACAAACGCAATCACAAGTTTTACAGGCTCCGCTACATCTGAGCCCGAAATTTCTCACATGACAACGTCAACCGCCGCCTCACAGAGTGGCTCTGACATAAATGCTAGCACTACTACAAGTGCCACCATGAACGGTACTGCAATCTCTTCCACGTTGGCTTCTAAGGCTAGTACGTCCGAGCAGCAGCCATCATCAAGTGCATCGCTTTTGGTAAATGAAAACAAAGGCGCCAATTTTGGCCTAACTCGTACGTGCTTCAGTCTCTTGGCCATAGTCGGTGCCGGGATTGCATTCTAAGTGATTCTATAAAAAGCTTTCTGTATAATAAATAAATAATGAACGAGCATATTTGTATTAAATATGAGGAAAAACATAAGAGCCATGTCTTTAAGTCGCGAGCTTCTTCTGGCGGCAGTGTTCTACTGAGGCACGCTCTTTCGACGAGCGCCATGTTCCTATCAGGTATAACAATCAGGGAAAAGTTGCAGCGCGGGGCGCCTAAACTCTCAGCTAGCTGCCACCATTCTAACCAAACATAAATAGTATACATAGGTGACAACCCGAAGTGCTCGTCGATTCCTCCATATATCTCATGCTTCACGCTCAATGAGCTGGATTGCTTTCGGCGGCTAAAATTTTTTCATATAATTCACGTTCACGTTTGCCCATTTTTGGTACTTCAAATACTGTGAATAAATGCAGATTAACGAAGCCGCGGGAATTTCAAAAGAGTGCAATTAAATGGTGTAAGGTGTAATAAACTTTCAAGCTCAAAGATATAGAAAATTTTAGACTTAATTAGAACTTCTGATGCCTTCACCGGCCCGCTGCGAAAACATCAAGCAGGATACCGAGCGCATCAAAGCGTGGCCGCTCAGAATGAGGATTCACTACGCACAGGCCCTTTGATGCAGCGAAGAACTTGATGCTGAGGTACTTATCTGATCCAAGTTGTCAGTTAGATCATGCTTACCATTGACTCCATTTTGGGCGCGTGTACGCGCATCCATCTCAGAATTTAAAAGTTACGCAGATCAAATGTCTGTTCAGACGGGACAATTCGCCCGGGGCGTTTTCAAAAATTTGAATGGCGACGTGATTAAAAATTGCCTTTCGCAAGGCATCTATGTTTAAATGAGTGCGACGCAAGGAACTTTTAATTTATTCCAACGCAAATACAAGTTCTCTGCGTTGCATTATCAAATATTATTCCTGAATAAATTGGATCTGTCGCATGCACTATAAATGATATTTTTCGTCTGGGAATAAGATATTTTCTCTCGAACTGAAGTCTGTTTTAAGATGAGGTTTGAAGCTGGACCAAACAGATATCGAAGTATTTTGATGCTTATAATATGATGGCAGCTGACTCTAAAATTAAACACAGTTGGTCAAATCTCACAGAGAGATTTCACTCCAAAGAAGAATATTCAATATCATCAAACGAACAAAATGTGCAGTCAGAGATAAATTTGGCAAATAGTCAGGAAGACATTAATAACACGCATTTGAATGAAGATCTCTCCATTCGTCATCTACTTACGCTTGCCGTAGGAGGCGCCATTGGTACTGGTTTATTTGTGAACTCCGGTTCTGCATTGAACACTGGTGGTCCAGCAAGTTTAGTTATTGCGTGGGTGATTGTGAGCACCTGTTTGTTTACCGTGGTCAACTCATTAGGTGAACTTGCGTCTGCATATCCGGTTGTTGGAGGCTTCAATGTTTACATTACAAGATTCGTCGACCCATCGTTTGGGTTTGCAATCAATTTGAACTATCTAGCCCAATGGTTAGTATTGCTGCCTTTAGAATTGGTTGCCTGTTCCATTACCATTAGATATTGGAATGACACGATTAATGCAGATGCTTGGGTTGCGATTTTCTACGTTGCCATTGCTATGGCAAATATGCTTGACGTCAAGTCATTTGGTGAGACAGAGTTCATTCTGTCAATGGTTAAAATCCTTGCCATAGTAGGATTCAGCATATTGGGTATTGTGCTAGTTTGCGGAGGAGGACCAGAGGGTGGCTACATCGGTGGTAGATATTGGCATAATCCTGGTGCCTTTGTGGGTGGGAATTCAGGATCACAATTCAAGGGTCTTTGCTCCGTCTTTGTAACGGCAGCATTCAGTTATTCAGGCACAGAGCTGGTTGCAGTTTCGGCGGCTGAAAGTGTTAATCCAAGAGTCACAATTCCAAAAGCGGCAAAAAGGACCTTTTGGTTAATCACTTTATCTTACATTGTCATTCTGACCATCATTGGCTGCTTGGTTCCAAGTAATGATGTGAGACTATTGAATGGTTCAAGTTCTGTAGATGCAGCCGCATCACCCTTGGTTATCGCGATTGAAAATGGTGGTATCCGTGGACTTCCCTCCTTGATGAACGCTATCATATTGATTGCGCTACTTTCTGTGGCTAATAGTGCTGTGTACGCATGCTCCAGATGTATGGTTTCGATGGCTCATATTAATAATCTTCCCAAAGTATTAGGCCATGTGGATAAGAAAGGAAGACCTTTGCATGCAATTTTTTCAACTCTATTTTTTGGTTTACTATCGTTCGTAGCAGCCAGTAAAAAGCAAGAGGAAGTTTTCACATGGTTGAGCGCACTTTCAGGTCTATCCACAATATTTTGTTGGATGGCGATCAATATTTCACATATCAGACTTCGCGGTGCAATGAAATGTCAAGGCAGATCATTAGATGAATTGCCATACTTATCCCAGACAGGTATCATTGGTTCCTGGTATGGATTCATTGTATTATTCTTAGTTTTGATTGCATCCTTTTGGACTTCCTTGTTTCCAGTGGGCAGCAGCTCCGCAGATGTAACCTCATTCTTCGAAGGGTATCTATCTTTGCCAATTCTTGTTGCATGTTATGTAGGCCACAAACTGTACACCAAAAATTGGAAATTGCTTGTTGGTTTCAGTGAAATGGATTTAGATTCGGGCAAAAGAGAACTGGATGTTGAATTGAACAAAGAGGAAAAGCTTCTAGAGAAGGAAAACTTTGCGAAGAAAAACATATTCATCAGACTTCTAAGCATATGGTGTTAAGGATTCTTAGTGCAAATAATATACCACGCCGTAGTTGCAGCACTTGCGAGTATTACCAGCCCCCCCTTGGCAGATTGAAGGCTTACTCGTAATTAATATCTGTTTTAAGTAGATTCGCCCCAGCCAAACTTCGCTCGCCTGGCGCGTAATGAGTGAGAATTTCCAAAATGATAAGTTTCCCAATGGCCATAATGCAGAATAAAACCTAGTTACTTACATGTTTAACGAATTCCGTAATATTCTATTCAATGCCTGGTCCCACTTATAGCAAGGAAAGGTATAGAGGCGATATCGATATTCTTCGAAGTATCTCCAACTCGTTTAGACTATCTTTGAACAACAAAAAGCTACCGCCCCCTCAACACGAGGAGCATCAAAACGCCCGGAAGACCAACAAAACATACCTTTTGTTACTTTTGAAGAAGTTAGGTGATGAAACTAGTAGCTATGAAGAAAGAGCACAATCTGCGGTGGAAGTACGACAACTGTTAGATACTTTCGAAACAGAATCCATACCTGCCTTGTGGTACTCAGCACATGATCTTATTGACTCAGAAGTGCCGCAGCCGGCAAAGAGGGCAGCTTTGGAGTTACTTTATGAATGCGTAATACGATGTAAGGAGGCCTCACTGAAAATGATCTTTTTCCATATTATTGTCGACCACATAGTGACTTTGGTTGGGCAAGAAAAGTATAAAAGTATTAGTCCTGTTATGGCGCTCTTTTTGGCCTGCCTAAACGCGAGTGTAGAAGAATCAAAACAGCTTTTGAGCACTGATGAATATTTTTCATTATCAGAAATCGTTGGTGATTCAGTCGCCTTGGTAAGACAAAATAGCTTGGATAAGGTCTGTGCTGACGTCGTCTTACAGCTAATGAGGCTTATCAAGAATCTGGTAGAGCCCGTGCAGCAGATTACTCTACAAGAATTGATAGAGCTCATCAGTATAACCATTAGCGAGGATTGTTCAATCGACAAAGAATTTACCAATGGAGTTATAGATTTTACTTCATTCATAATAAAGAATCCAGACTATATTATTTCCAACAAAACTCTTCAGGGGTTCTTGGGCCTACTAGTCAACCTATCGGGGCAGATTGCGGAAGGAAAAGGAATAAAGTTTGAACCAAATTTTGAGCAGCTTTTGGAAGATATTTCATCATCTAGTAAGAATGAGGCTTTTTTAGAACAGCTCTATGCCTTGGATAGTAGCGGAAGTGAAGGCTCTGATAGAATTGTGGAGACTTATACGGAAAAGTTCTTTTTGAACGTCAGATATCACTCGACTGACAACGACATCGCCTTGCTTGAAAAAAGGCTGATTCTGGCACTAAATGCGCATCAGCAGAAGATGAAAGATCGCACTTTGTTAATGACACTTTTACAGCTTTGTGTCGCTAGCGCTCAGTTCATAGAAAAAACGGCAGATTATGAATTTTGGCTCGCCAATAAAAAGAATGAATTGGGCCTCTGGGCATTACTTAAGCTAGTGCTGAAAAGAAATGAACAAAATAAGAATATTTTTGGTCCTAAAATAATGAATGCTCTTTTGAAAATTTCCTATGACAGTATGCCAATACCGGCAAACGAATTAATTCAATTTATTTGCGAGGAAAATATAGCTGCGCAACCAGAGGAGATGATAAAGCTATTGGATATGGAGAAACCTGCCGGGCTGCCATATAAAACCTTTTATCTCCTATTCAATCATATTTTGACACCAAAAACTTCGATATTGGGACGTTTGGAGCTCTGGAAGTTCATCCTAAATCTTGTGCGGAAGAATCATTCAATATTCACATCTATGGTTGTCAATCAACCCAGCTTGTTGTGGCAAATTTACGGGAAGAGTGAGACGCTTGAGATGAGTGACGAAGAAGCAGCTACTTTTGGAGATGTGATTTATGCTCTTGTACAAAAGCTGGAGATAAATGAAACAAGAATTTTGGTGAGGGACCGCATATTTGCTGATATTTATCAAATACTTGGGACTACTAGGCGTAGGAAGAGTATCGTGGGGGCCATTGGAAATTTTGGGAGAGGGAGGCAATCTACGGAGTTTTTGGTCAAAAGATTGAATGCTTTGGTATGTGCTCTTGTCAAGGCATTCATATGGAGTGCTTCCGACTGTGATGGTTTTAAGTGCGTTTTGTTATATGGAGTTCTCACAGAAGTTTACGAACGTGCTGAACGTTGTGCGCACGCAGTGACACTGCTCAACGTTGCGCGGGCGCTGGTCAGAATTAGGCGTGATACCAATGGCAATATTTACTTCAAAGACCCATCTGATGCAGTTGGAATAAGCTCCGCTTTTGGCAGAAACAAGAGCCAAATGACCGGAATTACTGAAAAATTTGAATGGACATTCCCAGAGAAAGTTAGTGTGATAGATGAGTCATTACTTGAAAAACACAATTGCCACGTTCAGTTTACAGAGCAAGATGAGGATGTTGAAGGTAATATCAATATAGGAGGGTGGCTTTCGCTTGCCATTGACACAATAGAATCACCTGTTGATCTGGAAATATACTCTTATTTATTGACTCACGTATGCGGGCAACTTTCAGAAGTTTCGCTGTTTCAGCATCACTACAGATTAATAGATAGATTCAAGAAGGTAATTTGTTATCACCTAACTAGTGCCATTCCTTCGAATATACTCCTCGGCGATAAGATAAGCCGCTCAGATCTTCATTCAGCTTATGTCCGCAACTTATCTGCGGTACTAGCTTACCATCCTTACGAGCCGAAACAATTTGCTGATGAACTAATTAATGCTTTGGTGGGTGGTCTCTCATCTTGGGAGAAAACGTTGATACCCATTCTACACATTCTGACCGTGAGTTGTTTTGAGATTCCTCAATCTATTCAAAGATATCTTACCCCCATTTTGCAACACATTCAAAAAAGGATTACAAGTTTGTATGCTATACCATCGATTCTGGAATTCTTTCTTGCTCTGCGAGACTCTCCAAGTGTTATTTCCAATTTAACTTTAGAGGAGATCAAGCGCGTATTCGCTATTATATTTAAGCTTATTGAAAACTCTGTTGATCTCAAAATAAGATCTCAGTTGGAGAGTCCTGGTGATGAAATTGAAGCTTCGAAATCCCCCACAAATATGTACTTGGATTATGAGGTAGATACTTCCCCTTCCACCGAATCATTCTTAATTAGGGAGTCATTGACAGAATTTTTTCAATATCAATCATTTCGAGCACTTTCATGTTGGTTCTTACGATTGAATCACAATTGTAAACTAGAGCTAATGCCATTTATTATGAAAAACATGATGAACTTAAGCTCTATTGAATGTCTCAAGTATGATGCAATGGCTTATATGGATTTTTTTAGCAGATCTCGCTTTGGCCCTCAAAAGAATGGAATTGTCGTTGACGACCAGATAAACACGTCAGATCTTACTAATTCAGGAGAGCTGGACAGATGGATTCATGGTAATACCCTGATATCAATTCGATCCTCCACAAATAAAGCGATAGTGAGCATCAGAAAGCCTTCATGTAACCGAACATTCGAAATGACACCTCTCAGAACTGTCAGTTCGCAACCCTCATACAATATTTTTCACTTTTCAGAGACGGAAAATAGTACTAATCAAGTTAGGAAAGCAGACTTAAGAGCATATTCTGAACCGGAGCAAATGCTCTTGCAGCTGCTATATGTTGGTGAATTGAGCACCGAGAGAGAGAATTCTTTCATGAAGGTTCCCCATGACATTGCTTTCAAGCGCTCTATTGGTATGCTTGACAGGATACCAGACATTGAGTTCCAAAAAGCAGGAATCATATACATCGGGCCCTCTCAAAATACCGAATCTGACGTTCTAAGTAATTCAACAGGTTCTTTTCAATATCATTGGTTTCTCAATGAAATGGGTGACTTTGTCAAATTAAGTGAAGTCTCGAAGCTCTTCTACACTGGCGGTTTAGAAATAAGCATCGACGGTGAATTTGCGCTAGTGTGGAGCGATGAAATCACTCAGATTACGTTTCATACGGTCACTCTCATGCCTGCAGACCACGATATATCGATGAAAAAGAGACATGTCGGTAACGATTTGGTCAACATCTTTTATGATGAATCGGGCTTACCTAACTTCAATTTCAATATTATTAAGAGCCAGTTTACTTTTATTAGTATCGTCATTTGCCCTCAAACCAGTGGGCTCAAACAAGACATTTCTGAGCATTACAAAATTAAAGTTTACAGAAGAACGGGAACACCGGGTCTTTTATCATGCACCCACTTTAAAATTATCAGGAAGCCAAATTTAGCCAGATACGTCCGCCATGTCTGTTTGATAGCCAACGCTCTTGCACAAAAATATTATTATAATCACTCACCCGACGCTTGTTCGATATGGGGGATTCGTTGTAAACACCTTACGACAATTAGAGAGAGGGTTACTCACTCACGTGCATAGCATGGCGCTATTTACTTCCTAAAAATTGATGACCTGGCTTTACCTGTTGCAATCACTACCAAAATAAAATGATTTGTTGATTGTGTACATTTTATCTTGTCTAGAGTTGCAGGTTGGAAACAAGAAGCAAACGACTTTGCCCTATCCCTGAAACTGGACATACAGGAGAATGTTTAAATACATGGACATAACATTTCAATTGTCCTGTTGGTCATCCTTCTGAAAAATACAGCCAACTTGACCTTATCTAATTTCTCTGTTTGATTAGCGATATGACCTAAAATTCTTAAGGGCTACCTTCACACTGAAATGGCACTTTAGTGGCTTTCAATGCAGTACCAATAGCCACAAGAGTTCTATTTTTACAACGTTGGCACGGAGTTTATACTGCGAAGAAATAAAGAATACTTGTGGTTTTGAAGTGAGAACTATAATTCTAAAGAGTGCTGCACAAGGATTAGGCTTGGATCGTTCGCAGGATGGATGGTAAAACAATCTAGTCGTTGGCTCGGTCAATTAAAATTTTGGAATTCCTGCTCTTTCGATATATGATAAGATTCAATGATAGGGCAATACCTTTGATGCACAATAATTTGGCATCAACCCATCTCAGGCTCTTGTCCAAAATGATACAAGTGACTTTCTTGAGATCACATGTAGTACTCGACATCTATCATGTTTTGCGCCTCATCATGGCGGCTAAACTTTCAACATCTCCTACTTTGGTTCGGTATACGCTTTTGCCTCCATAGAAGCCTCGAAGCTTATTCCAAAGAGAAACCTGACCGCATAGGGTCGTTGGCCTGAGGATACGGCTACGATTCAAAACCAGAAGACCATCCCCGCTCCATTTCAGGATCAAGAATTCGCCATTGCGGTGCTTGAGAAACACTGAGCAAAGCGAGCAAGATAATATTTACTAAGCATCATCCTCAGAATATTTTCTCGTTGGTTCGAAGCTACAGCGGACTCACATCTAGTCTTATACGGGGAATGCGCAAGAAGTCGACGTTTTTAATATTACCAGAACATAAGTCGCCCTAAAACTAACTTCCTCCAAGTGTGCCCAGCTCAAACGCAAAAAGAAGTCGAGCATGGATCGTTGGCATATGGTGCACCTGACGGCGGTGTACCGACGAAGCCATAACATATGGCTGTACATTCAGGTGAGAGAAGACTGGACGTCTGAACTGCTTGACCAGTGAGGAGTTCTGAGCCTTGATTGATTGTGCCACGGTATAGAGCTGCTTGAGATGCAATTCCACCTCCGACAGCATCTTCAATACAGCGAAGCATCTTGAGCTCCCGAACCATGAATGGAAGTAGAGGGGGCCCTCACCCTGGGGCTGCCCCATGTGCATTGCTAGTTTTCTAGCGGATTAAAGCTATACATAGGTTACATATCTCTGTAGACGGGAGGGCTCGCCGGACTGGCCTGGCGCGTTTTTGAAATCGTGAAAAAATTTTTCAAACATAGAAATCAAGATGTCATACAAGTAATCCAGTTTTAACAATCGTCCCAACTGAAGCTAAGCATCAGCTCTATTTCAAATTCAGGACCTATAGTATTAGGCTATTGTGATTTTTGAATCGGTAGAAAAATTCAGAGAGGATGTCCACCACACACTGTAGATTCTATGAGAACAAGTACCCAGAAGTTGAAGACATTGTCATGGTCAATGTTCAGCAAATCGCTGAAATGGGTGCCTACGTTAAATTATTAGAATATGATAACATCGAAGGTATGATTCTGCTCAGTGAATTATCCCGTAGACGTATAAGGTCCATTCAAAAATTGATTAGAGTTGGTAAGAATGATGTTGTAGTTGTTCTTCGTGTAGATAAGGAAAAAGGTTACATTGATTTGTCAAAACGTCGTGTCTCTTCCGAGGATATCATTAAATGTGAGGAGAAGTACCAAAAATCCAAGACTGTACATGCCATTTTAAGATATTGCGCTGAAAAATTTCAAATTCCACTTGAGGAGTTGTATAAGAGTATTGCATGGCCTTTGAGTCGAAAATATGGCCACGCTTATGAAGCTTTCAAGCTGTCCATCATCGATGAAAGCATCTGGGAAGGAATTGTACCTCCTTCCAAGGATGTTTTCGAAGAACTGAAATTATACATCTCCAGAAGGTTAACACCGCAAGCCGTCAAGATTAGAGCTGACGTTGAGGTCTCCTGCTTCAGCTACGAAGGTATTGATGCCATCAAAGAGGCTTTGAAGGCCGCCGAGTCTTTATCAAGCGAACAAATGCAAATCAAGGTAAAGCTAGTAGCCGCGCCATTATACGTTATTACAACACAGTCCTTAGATAAGCAGAAGGGTATTCAGCTCTTGGAACAATCTATTGAAAAAATCAATCAAGTCATTGCCAAACATAACGGTGTTTGTAATATTACGATGTCACCAAAAGCCGTCACTGCTACTGAGGATGCGGAACTGCAAGCTCTTCTAGAAAGCAAGGAACTTGACAACAGAACCGACTCCGAGTCTGAAGATGAAACTGATTCCGAATAGTCATCTCAATAATATATATTTTTGTAAATATGAAAATGTATAACATCATGAATGTGTGCGACAAAAAATAATAGGCTACTATTATCATTTAAAGCGATTGCGTAGCTTAAAGGGAAGGGGTAAGGAGGTTAAAAAAAAAAAGGATATAAGAGCATATAAAGGTGCTGTGCCAAAGTTGAAGTCATGGCACAACGGGGGTAAGAGGGCAAAGATAGAGAACGATGTCAGTACGTATTGCTACACATGCGGGATCATGGTATTCAGACCACAATGACGAACTTTCTTCGCAGTTGCAGGGTTATTTGAATGAGACAGGTAGGACAAGCGGTTCCATACCAAATGCACGTATAGTGATATCCCCTCACGCAGGCTACAGATATTGTGGTCCAACCATGGCGCATACATATGCGTCCATGGATATAAATGCTAAAACCAAGAAAATATTCATAATTGGACCTTCCCATCATGTATTTTTTAAGAACAAGGTGTTATTGACCAAGTTCAAGAGACTAGAGACGCCCCTAGGAGACTTAAAAGTCGATCAGGAGACCACCGAGCAGCTATTGAAGGGTGCAGACAAAGAATTTTTTGGCTTTATGGATAGCGACACTGATCTGAACGAGCATTCACTAGAGATGCAACTCCCCATGTTGTTACAAACTTTAAGATGGAGGAAAGTAGCCCCAGAACAAATCAATGTGATTCCACTACTGGTATCTCATAATAGTACTGATGTGGACTATGCCATAGGGAGAGTTCTTAAAAAATATCTTGCGGATCCGACGGTCTTGTTCATCTTGAGCAGTGACTTCTGTCATTGGGGTCGCAGATTTGGCTACACAGGATATTGTGGCATGGAGACTGAATTGAATGAAGCGATTCAAGAAGAAACAGAGATTGAAATGCTGACGTCCAGAAGCAAACTGTCACATCATCAATTGGATATCTGGCAATCGATTGAATTAATCGACCGAGGTGCAATGAAGGTGCTAAGTGATAGCAAAAACGAATCCAAATACAGTTTGTGGAAAAAGTATTTAGAGATTACAGGTGACACAATATGTGGTGCCCATCCAATTGGAATAATTTTAAGCGGAGTTTCGCTGTTTGAAGGCAACGTAAAATTTCAATGGCCGCATTATTCGCAAAGTTCCAAGGTTCGTAGTCTGGGTGAAAGTAGCGTTAGTTATGCAGCTGGGTATGCTGTACTTTAAAGAGGGGTCAGTCAGCAATTAAGCCGTTTTTCAAAATAAGTAGACAATTTAAATAATAAAAACATATTCAATTTCTCATAAAAAGACTAACTATATATCTTTACTACATAAAAAAATTTTTATAATCTTGAAACATTTGTAAATTGTAAATTTGTCATTAAGAAAAAGAGCTTGATACCCCTCTTCATAAATTCATTTAAGCGGCAACGTGTTCTAACAAGTCAATGACTCTGGTAGAGTAACCGTATTCGTTATCGTACCAGGAGATCAATTTGACGAAAGTTGGAGTCAATTGAATACCAGCGGAGGCATCGAAGATGGAAGAGTGAGTGTCACCCAAGAAATCGGAAGAGACAACAGAGTCCTCAGTGTAACCTAAGACACCCTTCAATGGACCTTCAGAAGCAGCCTTGACGACCTTCTTGATTTCATCGTAAGTGGTACCCTTTTCCAAGTTAACAGTCAAGTCAACAACGGAAACATCGACGGTTGGGACTCTGAAAGCCATACCCGTCAACTTACCTTGCAAAACTGGCAAGACCTTACCGACAGCCTTGGCGGCACCGGTGGAGGATGGGATGATGTTACCGGAAGCGGTTCTACCACCTCTCCAGTCCTTGTGGGATGGACCGTCAACAGTCTTTTGAGTAGCGGTCAAAGAGTGGACAGTGGTCATCAAACCTTCCTTGATACCGAAAGCATCGTTGATAACCTTGGCCAATGGAGCCAAACAGTTGGTGGTACAAGAAGCGTTGGAAACGATCTTTTCACCAGCGTAGTCGTCAGAGTTGACACCAATGACGAACATTGGAGCAGTGGAAGATGGAGCAGTGATGACAACCTTCTTGGCACCAGCATCAATGTGCTTTTGAGCAGTGTCTAACTCCTTGAAGACACCGGTAGAGTCGACAGCAATGTCGATCTTTTCCTTACCCCATGGCAAAGCAGCTGGGTCTCTCTCTTGGTAGACAGCAATTTTGTGACCATCGATGATGATGTGTTTGTCATCGTGGGTAACTTCACCAGCGTATCTACCGTGGGTAGAGTCGTACTTGAACATGTAAGCAGCATATTCAGTGGAGATGAAAGGGTCATTGACGGCAATGACTTCAATGTTCTTTCTGGACAAAGCGATTCTTAAGACTAATCTACCGATTCTACCAAATCCGTTAATAGAAATTCTAACCATTTTTGATGTTGTTATACTGAAAGTAATTGAGTGATGAAACTAATTGATTGTTCCTGGGGATTTATCAAATAAAAATCTATAGAAAATAGAAATGGATTCAAAATAAAAGTGGAAGAATAGGTACTCCTTTATATATGAATTATGCTCAATTACAGAACACAGTGTTCAGGCTGGTGTAATATTTGGTTGGGCACGTAGTTGCTGCCACAATGAAAGAAACACCCTACGAATTTCGCCCATAGAACATCATAGGCCTCTCCACTGCACTACAGAATACAACCTGATCTCATATGATATGAGATGATACGATTTAAAAGATGATATGAGATGATTTGGTTTTACAGTGAATCAACCAACATCTTTTGATGCAATGGAAGCTGTAGCCTGGCAATTTTTTGCCAAAATTACCTCGTAGGGGACCACGTACTGGCACGCTTCCTGTACTGCTCGACTTAATAGAGGATCCCGGGTTTAGAAGAATCCCAGAGGAATAAAGAGGAATCCAGCAACTTGGGGGACGGATGCTTGCCGTGCTTGATGAGATACCCATGGAAGCTTCTAGAAAGAAACATTACAAAAGAACCCGGTAACGGACATCGCCCGAATCGGGACACCAAGACTGCTACCACGTGACGTGACAGAATGGCAAGAATTGCACGTGCTAAGATTTCCGTTAAACGCGATAACGCCAATGTAACGACGAACGAAAGCTGGTGATTCCTCAACAAACAGGCAATATGAATAGAAAAGGTCAAGTTGGCAGAGTTTATTCACGATTTATTCCACAACTGTGGCTTATGTAATGGCAGCAGACTTAAGCGGCTGTGTTTTATTCAAATGGGCGCATTAGCTGGTCGGTATATAAACTTATGCATCTGGTTAGTGTGATCTAGAGGGTTCATCTTACCCAATGTGTCCCGTCAGTATACACAATGCCTGCTCCTCACGGTGGTATACTACAAGACTTGGTCGCTAGAGACTCCTCCAAGCACGATGCTTTGCTAAACGAATCCCATACTTTAACTCAATGGAACTTGACTGCTAGGCAAGTTTGTGATTTGGAGTTGATCTTGAACGGTGGATTTTCTCCATTGGACGGGTTTCTCGACGAGAAAGATTATTTGTCTGTCGTCAATGAATCCAGACTCGCTAGCGGTGCTCTTTGGACCATTCCAATTACGTTGGACGTACCAGAGAAATTTGCTCAAAGCGTGTCCAAGGGTCAAAGAATCGCGTTGATCCAGGATGACGAGATTCCTTTAGCAATTTTGACGGTTGGCGACGTTTATAAGCCAGACAAGAGTTTGGAAGCCCTCAAAGTTTTCAGAGGTGACCCAGAGCACCCTGCCATCAGCTATTTGAACAACATCGCTGGTGAATACTATATTGGTGGTAAGCTGCAGGCTATCCAGCTACCCCAACATTACGACTATCCCGGTCTAAGAAAGACCCCTGCTCAATTGAGGTTGGAATTTCAGTCAAGACAGTGGGATCGTATTGTTGCTTTTCAAACACGTAACCCGATGCATAGAGCTCACAGAGAGCTGACTGTCAGGGCCGCTAGAGAAGCCAATGCAAAGGTTTTGATCCACCCTGTCGTTGGGTTGACCAAGCCAGGAGATATTGACCATCATACAAGAGTACGTGTCTACCAAGAAATTATCAAACGTTATCCAAGTGGTATTGCTTTCATGTCATTGCTGCCTTTGGCAATGAGAATGGCTGGAGATAGGGAGGCCGTTTGGCACGCAATTATCAGAAAAAATTATGGTGCCACGCATTTCATTGTTGGTAGAGATCATGCCGGCCCTGGATCAAACTCGAAGGGTGTTGATTTTTATGGTCCATACGATGCTCAAGAATTGGTAGAATCTTTCAAGAATGAGTTAGAAATCAAAGTCGTTCCATTCAGAATGGTGACTTATCTGCCGGATGAGGACCGTTATGCACCAATTGACGAGATTGATCCTTCGAAGGTTAGAACTTTGAACATTTCAGGTACTGAATTGAGGAAAAGATTAAGAACTGGCGGAGAAATCCCTGACTGGTTCTCATATCCCGAAGTCGTCAAGATTCTAAGAGAATCAAACCCTCCAAGACCGAAACAAGGTTTCGCCATCGTGTTTGAAGATTCTTTGAAAGTTTCACGTCCACAGCTTTCGATTGCCTTACTATCAACCTTCTTACAATTTGGTGGTGGTAGACACTACAAAATTTTTGATCATAAGAGAAGTGAAGAAAGCTTATTAGACCTTGTGCCTGACTTCATTCAATCAGGTACTGGTTTGATTGTTCCAAATGAATGGTCTGGGAAAGTTAGTGCTTCAAATATTTACTATTTGGGGCTATCTGAGAACGCTGATATCAAACTGAAATCAAATGATGAATCTATTTTCTTTATCATTCAAAAGGTCGTCTTATTCTTGGAAGACAATGGTTTCATTCAATTTTAAATTTAGAAATGTAAATAATGCTTTATACATACTCTAATTGTTTCAAATAGTTAATAAATCTTTGTGATTTATCCTTAGAATCCGAAAATTTTTCGTTAACTTGAATATCAATATTCAACACATACTCGTTAGTTTTAATTTCATCTGATTTTTTTAGCGGATTTTTTTCATTTGAGCCTGACAATAGGTCAAAAATGTCTTCTTCGACATTACTTGGCAGCTCAGCGTCTAGCGAGATCAATTGATAATTAACTTTGAATCTTGACGCATTCGGAGATTCAGTAACCAGATTTTCAAAGAGCGGGTCAAAGTAATCTGAACTTGAATTGGTCAGCGGCTGGTCATGTGTGTAGCGGTATGCTTCTTTGACAAACGAGTCTAATGATTTCTCTAATTGTTCATATGAAACATCACTAGGAACTTTTAACGAAAGTTGTTCGCTTAGAATGATTGGCTCTGGTTTGACCGAAACGTGTTCCACACTGTCCTGCTTCTTCTCTGGAGAAGAATCAGCGATAGGCTCTTTTCTCAATTGAATATTGGACAAATCCAGGCTCATACCACTCTTTATATATTTGGCAATCTTAACAACAGACTCTTGAGATATCAAACCAAAGTATGCTAATACATCGCCCTTCAGCAGTCTACCATTTTTACCGGAGCCCTTAATCTTCTCGATTGCTTCGTCTTTGGAAATGCCCTTCTGGGCCAACAGCTGAGCCACGGAAGGTAACAGAGTTTGAGTTGGATCAGCTTTCTGTAATATGTCAGAGGGAGCTACCTTCGTTTCACTTGTTGATACCTCCTTGGGCTCTTTCCGGGAAGATTTACTGGCTTCTTTCTTCGGTTGAGACTTCTTCTGAGGCTTCTCCTTTGCTACTTTCGGAAATTCTAGAGTAGATAAATCATCATCCAATTCAGCTAGATATGCAATCGTTTCCCCCACAGGAATATCCTTAGCGCCGTTTTCTATCACGATCTTAGCCAGTTTACCATCATCTTGGGCTTCCACATCTATTTGTGCTTTATCAGTTTCAACCTCCAAGATAACATCACCAGCCGCAAAAGTATCACCGACTTTATATTTCCATTCGACGACACCTCCTCTCTCCATCGTAGGTGACATTGCTGGCATGGCAAATGGCTTTGCATTTAACAATCCCATTGTCGTATGCATATACCTTGCCGACAGTTGCTTTAGCAGGGCGACCCTGGAGACCCTCAAAACGGTAGAGCGCAACATTTTTTCCACAGATAAGCTCTTGCAACAAAACCTCTCGATTCTCAGAGGATCTTACGTCTCTAAGTGTTCTTAAAACGCCTTCGCAGAAGCTGTTTAACTCGTCTTTTTTTTAATCGTGAAATTTTGACGCTTTCACATCCTTGACCTCCCCGCCATACAATCGGACGAATATGTCCTTTTGCATCCTGACGTACTTTGATATATATAAACTATCAGTAAAAGATGTATAAAATGTCTAGAAAGTTCAACTATATACAGTTTATCCTCAACATAAGCACATCATCATTCCAAGGTTGCTTCTAATTGACTTAGAGGTAATATCTTGTTGTTATAATGTTGCCATGCATTAGCATCAGAATCACAAACGTATTCAAGGTCGTCCCACGGGAATTTCTCGCTCAAAAATTGATCATAACGTTGATCTGTTTGCTTCCTGTGATATAGATCAGACCACACTGCCTTGTAACAGCCCCCTAGTGCACAAGAATTTGGGGTCTCCAATCGGTAGTTACCGTCAGTGGCACCGATCACTTGCGCAAATTTCTTCACTATAGCATCATTCTTGGAAGCACCACCGACAAAGAATGCCTTATGGGGTCTTTTGCTGAAATACTCCCTCAAGGGAATATCATCATAATCGAACCTGACTTTCACATTTTCGTTCTTTGAATTCATTGTGACGACTTCAGATGTGATTAATGGTGATATGCGAACACGACAACTCAAAGCCTGTGATTCAACAATGTTTTTAGCATCATGTCTCTTGTCGCTGAATGAACCTACAATTTTGTCAATTTTACCGGTTTCAAGATTGAATTTGGCTCTCTTATAGACCGCGTTGACACTTGGCACTATTTCTCCCAGCGGAAAGTAAATTCCAACTTCATCGTCATTAGGCAGCTCCTCATCTAAAAGGGCTTCGTTGAATTTTGTCCAATCGTGACTTTGAGATTCTCCATTCAATTCATCACGAATTTTCTCCCTGGCTAGTGACCCATTACAATAGCAAATCATTCCCATATAGTGTTCTGGAATGGTTGGATGAATAAATAAATGATAGTCGGCCGATGGATGATATTGATCAGTGACCAATAAGATGGTGGTGCTTGTTCCAAGCGACACCAAGACATCATTCTTCTTCAAAGGCAAAGAGCAAATAGTCGCCAGATTATCTCCAGTAAACGGAAAGACTGAACAGTCGCTGCTAAATCCATATCTCTCAACAAAGTAGGAAGAAACAGAAGAGAGACGAACGGGCTCATCACACTTGATGGGGGGAGATAAAAGTTTTTTTTCGATATTGCTTGTATCTCTATCAATCAAAGACAGTAGTTCATTGTCAAACTCACGTTTTGCAATGTCATACAAGTTCATACCGCATGCGTCAGCTTCCTCCAAAGCTGTCAGCGAACCACTTAGGACCGATGCGACAAAGCTCGAGACTAGAGAAATTGCCTCAGTCTTGGCATAACACTCAGGCTCCTCTTCAGCAATCTTTAGGATTTGAGTACCGGTAAATCTGAAGTGAGCCCTTGATCCGGTAATCTTTGCCAAGCCTTGGGGACCGCCAGCTTTGTTTTCGAAATCTCGACACTGCTTACCGGTGCTGTGGTCCTGCCAGTTTGGAGCAGTAGGTCTTGAAAATGCCCCCGGGACTAATTGATCGAGCAGAGACCCACTACTTGAGCTCAAATTACTCAGTAACTGTTCAGCGGAACTGGACCAAAACACCGAGCCGTGCTGTTGACACGAGCCGGAGATAGCCTTCACTTTGCTCAGATCAAACCCATTTTTGACGAACTTCTCGAAGATTAAATCAATGGACTCGATCCACATGGCAACAGGACATTCAATCACATCCCCCTTGATGTAAACCCCCTTTGTAGTCCTGTAGTTGGGGAAGTCCTTCTCGAAAACTATTGTTTCCGAGTGAACAATTTTGAGATCCTGGTTTATGGCCAGACATTTCAACTGTTGAGTAGACAAATCAAAGCCTAGGTAGTATGAATCCATGGCTTAATTGATAAATACTTGAAGATCTAACAATGCCGCTTGTTTCTGGAGAGTTTCAATTAGAGTTTGGCAGAGATCCCCAGATTTTTCAAATTTACCCCCCTTTTTATATGCAGACTCTCGAGGAGTATACGAAAACGTCAATTTAAGATTGCTCCTTGTTGTGTTTCGATGCTTCGCAATTTTCTATTTATATTGATTGCACTAGTTAAATGCTACATAACCCTATTACATATTAATCTGTGGTTTGACCCATTCAAGCTTGTCTCTTGTGTAGTGAGGGTATGGTGGTAATACCGTAACCATAGCTACAATGACAGCCAAACCATAAACTATCACTGTATATAGAGGTGATTGTGAGAGAAAGCCGATAATGCATGCGAGAATGGACCCTACCAGAAGTATGACCTGTTGATACCTTTCGGTTCTCTGTTGACTGGGAAAGTCAATGGGTAAGATAAGCTTCCTGCCAAGCTCATGAAAAATCTCAGACATTGAGGCCTATAAAACCTAGATAATATTCAATACTTTGAGAGTACACGCGTCGATGATCCGTATACGAGGCCGCCACTTGCTTTGATTGATGTGCTTAAAGCTCTGCCGGAAGGCTTTCTTCACTGAAGCGCCTTTTAGCGGAGGGACTGGAAGTCTCTCCACACTGGGTCGCGGCCCCTGTGGTGCCGCGTGCATTGCGTGTCCCCAATGGAAGTGAAAGTTCACGTAGAACGTCTATCTGTGCACGCGCGAAGGGGTCACCCGGCGCCCAAGTTTTAATGGGAAAGCGTCACATTCAAAATGGACTTAGACGTTATGACGATTAGACTTGTTTATATAGTTATTACATTATGGCATGAGTGTCGGTCATTCCGATAATGGCAGGTCTTTGAGGATCTCGTCCTTTAACCAGATTACGTACGGCAAAAATGTGTCACCTTGCGTGACATCTGTTTCTTGACTTCCCGTACTCTCTCTATACTTTTTAACCACAGGCTCCGTTTTCGCTAATCGTACGAATATGGCGACGTTCAACTTATCGATCTGAGATTTCCAACTCGGTATCAGCTCCTTTCCAAGTGCTTGCAACAATATACCAACCTGTGGCTTGGTCAACTTGTACTGTGTCTGCAAGGGTATTTTCCTCAAGAAATCATATAGGTTGACGAATCCGAGCATACAGTTATGCAATAGAATTGCCAATTCTGAGCCGACACTTTTCATTTCGGTGAAGATGATTTCGTTGATTGTTGTCAACAAACGAACCAAGTTCTTGTCCACTATATTACGATATTTATGTGCTGAATTTCCATTGAAAAGTTCACATCCTTCTTCGCCCATCAGGTCATGACAACTAATCTTTAGCTCAACGATGAGTTCACATAGTTGAATTCTTACGGCAGCCAGTTGCTCTTCTAGAGTCTTCGCATCGGTAGTGTAACCAAACAAATTCCTTGTGTCGGATGAAACATCATAATATGATAGGTAGTATAGGAGATATATGATATCGGTCATAAACTGTAAAGTGTTATGGATGAACGAGATAATCTCTAAAGATAAAAGGAAATTTTTCTTTTGGTCAAATGTCGCACACTTAGTAAACTGACCGACCAATGATTCCTGAATCCTCGCTATACTCTCCTGGATGTTGGTGTCATCAGATGTGTCAGTCGTGGACGTTTTCGAGGGTCCAACGGTGCTGCTCATTTTTGTCACTGTATACCTCTAAAGTCTTAGCTCGAGATGTTGCTCATGCCCCTTAGTGCAATATGGTTTGGGCTATTTATGCTTGATCCAATATTTCCAAGAAATGAAAACACGCAACAATGTCCGATGTAGTTTGATGCTCACTTCATCTACTCTCATATGATGTCTGGGAGCTAGTTTTTTAAGCATCGCACGCTGCTTAGAACTTTGAATCTCAAAAATGAAAAATATGATGAGAGATTTAGAAATTTTATTGTCTCAATTCACTATAATAACTGCTGTCTCTTTAGTGTGAACCTATTGGATCGTTCATATTCTGGCAGGAAATAATAATTCCAAATTCAAGATGTCACCGCAAGAGACAGGTAAAGCAAGCATAATATCTGATGAAAATTACTCCAGAGTGATGGGATTCGTGGCTGGCGTGTTCTCAGGTGTCATGAAAAATACTGTCGGACATCCGATGGATAGTATCAAGGTGAGATTGCAAACATCCCAAGGAACAGGCAGATTCGCAGGTCCCCTTGATTGTGTTAAAAAAACATTCCAGCAGCAAGGCCTTCGCGGCTTTTACCTCGGATTTACACCTCCATTGGTCGGCTGGGTATTGATGGATTCTGTTTTATTGGGTAGCTTACATAATTACAGAATGCTATTGCATAAATACGTCTACCCCGAGCATGACAATTTGCCGCTATCAGGTTGCATAATAAGTGGTGTCATGTCCGGCTGGACCGTTAGTTTCATTGCAGCTCCCGTTGAATATGCAAAGGCAAGATTGCAGGTCCAGTATGACCCATCAACTACGAAATATAAAGGTCCAATCGATGTTATTAAGAAAACCTGGAGCCAATCTGGTGTTAGAGGTCTATATAAAGGTTTGATCAGTACCCTAATATTTAGATCAAATTTTGTATTCTGGTGGGGGTCATATGAATTAATAACACAATGGTTCAGAAAAAATACCAAAATGAGCGATCCTGCCATAAATTTTTGGGCCGGGGGCCTGAGTGCAACCTTCGGATTTTGGACCTTCGCCTATGCTAGTGACGTTGTTAAGCAAGTTGTGCTTTGCGATGACAAATACACCGGAAGTTTCAAATCTTGGAGAACCGCTGTTAAAGATATTTATCAGCAACATGGTATTAAAGGTTTCTTCAAAGGGTTCACTCCCAGTTTTTGCAGATCATTCCCTGCAAATGCAGCAGCCTTAGCCGCTTTCGAATTCGTTTTGAGGACTAGCGGCGCAAAGCCATCCTAGTTGTGTCCATATTGTAAAGCTTATAGATCATCAAACATTAACATCCTCAAGCAATATATATTCAAATCTTATCATCATTTGTACTATTTTTTATGGCAGCATCGAACTCAGCTTCTCTGGAGCAGTAACTTGAGATGGGATCTGAGTTTGACTGATTTATAATACCTTCAAAATCACAGGATGGCTCCTCCATGCTAAATTCTGAGTTATCCAGCTTGCTATTGCCGCCAGGTGGGGCATTAGTTAGCTCTCTCTTAAGCTCCCAGGGCTTACGTCTTGGTTGCATTTCCGATTTAGTTCTTGATGATTCACTCAAAGTTATATCCGGGACAGGTACAACATTGGGTACAGGCTTATCGCTAACGATGTGATACACTATTTCCTCATAACTTAATTCTGACATCCGGATGCTTTGGGGTGTAAAAAAGAGGTATTATCCCCTATGATTCTTATCTCGTGTTATTTTTATTGAGAAACTATGTAGTCGCCAAATCCTGGGCAGTGCTGATGATGAAAAATAAAACATTAAGCGGTTGGTATTAAATTATACGTGTTCCGGTGGAGAAGGCTGCGTCTTATCGAGCATCGAAGAGCTAATAATGGTGAATGCTGATACATGTTTGATCATTGTATCTTTTCTGATAAGGCTGGTGTTCTTTTGTTTTGGGATATATCAGGACGCTAACTATAAGGTGAGATATACCGATGTAGACTACTTTGTGTTTAACGATGCAGCAGGATACGTGTATGAAAGAATGATTCATGGTGGGAATGGATCTCCTTATATGAGAGACACCTACCGCTATACACCGCTGCTTTGTTGGTTGTTAGTTCCGAACCATTATTTTAAGTGGTTTCATCTTGGCAAGATGATCTTTATTGCATTTGATTTGTTCACGGGAATAATCATACAAAAACTTCTAAAAAGATGCTTCCGAGCTAAAAGCTCTCTTCAATCAGTCTACCTTAATAGTATTTGGATGCTAAATCCAATGGTGATAACAATTAGTACAAGAGGAAACGCAGAAAGCGTGCTCTGCTTTCTTATCATGCTTGCACTATATTATTTGGAAAGCGGCAATCTGCTGATAGCTGGTTTCGTTTACGGACTCTCTATTCATTTCAAAATATACCCCATAATTTACTGTATCCCCATCGCCATTTATCTTTATCAAACAAATAAGTCTGGTAGATGGATTAGTAGATTATTCACTTTTGGCATCTCTACGGTTGCAGCTATCCTTATCAGCAGCGGATTAATGTACATGCTGTATGGTAACGAATTTTTAAGACAGGCGTATTGGTACCACCTTTACAGGACGGACCATAGGCACAACTTTTCCGTTTGGAACCTTTTGCTATATTTCGACTCTGCCCAACAATCCACCGAATCAATACTATCTAAGCTTGCATTTTTACCTCAACTACTCATTATATTGGCGTTGTCAGCCATGCAGCTGGCCAGACCCACGTTCCTCAACCTATTGAACGTGCTATTCGTCCAAACATTTGCATTTGTTACGTACAACAAAGTTTGTACTTCCCAATATTTCGTCTGGTACTTAATATTTTTGCCTTTCTATGTCTTAAACAGCACAATAGGCTGGAGAAAAGGCCTTCTTATGATAGCCGTATGGATTTCTACACAATCGTTTTGGCTACTGCAAGGCTACATGTTAGAATTCGAAGGTAAGAACGTTTTTTACCCGGGAATGCTTTGTGCAAGTGCTTTGTTTTTCCTTGCCAACGTCTGGTTAATAGGTGAGTTTATCACTGATGTTAAGTATAGAGTACATGTCATAACCAAGAACAAGAAGAAAAATTGATTCTACACCTTTTTGTATAGCATTATGTAGTCTACCCAATAGTAGTACTTTTTGACAGATGCGGCGCGGACTATGTGACAAAATTTTTAGTCTCAGTTGGGAAGAAAACAAGTAACACACCATCGAGCAAAACAACTAAAGTGTTATTCAATATCTCAATGTCGAGACTAGAAATATATTCTCCGGAAGGTTTGCGTTTGGATGGTCGTCGTTGGAACGAACTGAGACGCTTTGAATGCTCAATAAATACTCATTCACATGCTGCAGACGGCTCATCGTACTTGGAACAAGGTAATAACAAGATCATAACGTTGGTTAAAGGTCCACAAGAACCTACTAACAGGTCCCAGATAGATACAGCCAAAGCTTTACTGCGAGTGACTGTTAACTTGACTAAATTTGCAAAAAGTGAGAGAAGTAAATCGAGCCATAAGAACGAGAGGAGAGTGTTAGAGATGCAGACTGCATTGGTACGTACGTTCAATAAAAACGTCATGCTACACATATACCCGCGGACTTTAATAGATATAGAAATACATGTGTTGCAACAAGATGGTGGAATTATGGGATCACTGATCAATGGGATTACATTAGCTCTAACAGATGCAGGTATAGCCATGTATGATTATATAAGTGGTGTCTCCGTTGGACTTTATGATGAAACCCCACTGCTGGACACAAATACTCTTGAAGAAAATGCTATGAGCACAGTCACCCTGGGTGTGGTAGGCAAATCTGAGAAATTGTCCCTGCTTTTGGTGGAAGATAAGATACCTTTAGATAGGTTAGAGAGCGTGTTGGCCATCGGTATTGCTGGTGCACATAGAATAAGAGATTTGATGGATAAAGAGTTGAGAAGACGCGCAGAGAAAAGGGTGGCAAGTGCATTATCTCGGTGAGCTTGAAGTTTCTTATGGTGTTAAAATATACAGTACTACATACGCATTAATTCCACATCCTATTAAACTTTTTTCTTGCCAATAGAGGAGAATAAACCTCTTGATTTCCTTGAGTGTGATATCACCTTTTTTGTTAAATGTGTCATATTCTGGTTCACACTGGCAACTGTGTTTATAACCGAATGCTTTCTACTTAGCTCGTCCGCATGAGCGTATGCATCTCTAACGTGATTGCTTACTTTATATTCATCGAAGAGATAATCTCTATCAGATTTCGACGATGATTTTAAGCTATAGCTCAACCACGTTTGTATGCCTGTATCGTAATTTTGCAGTTGCTGTGAGTAATCTCGGAGCTGTTGAATCTTATTTTCACGAGTACTTTTACTGTTAAGCACCTTATTTATGTCCACGAACGGCACCTTTTTTTCCTGTGATAATCTCGCTATTTCCTCAGAGTCAGGCTGCTGAACACTAAATATTTCTTTAAAATGAGTTTGTATGGGACCTCTTTCTCCTTCTAAAGTACTTGTAGTACCTGCAGTTCCAAAAGATTTTGGATCGTCGGAACTATCATTTTGACTCATTTGAGTACCATAGTCAGGCAAAGGAGGTGCATTTTGGTTATTGGCAATAATTCCCGGCACGTTAAAGACTGTATTGTTGTCATATATTGTCTTCGTATCTTTGATAGTTTCCAAATCATCCATTCCTTCGGAGGGAAAAGCATTCCAAGAGCTTTCCGCTTCCGTGTAGGCAGAAGGGACACGACTTTTCATACTCGATGGCGTTAAATTGATTAGCTTCCCATTTTCGTCATAAACGTATCCAGGGGGAGCATTGTTTGATGTTTCTTCCACAAATCCATTTCTAAAAGCCTCCGTATCAGGTCGCCACTTACCAAGATTAATTGATTCTCGAGTAGATGATGGGTTCTTTTGGCCATCATATTTGTGTTCCTTACTCCCATTGATGCTCGATCCCTCCTCGGCATCGTATCTTGCACTGATGCTTTGTCTTTCCTCAGCGCGGCCTCCTTCACTCTGCTCTTTAACATCATGCGTATTTACGAGTTCTGTACTACGAACGCTCCTGGTATCATTATCTTTCTCATTTATCACCCCTTTTGAAGAGGTGCTTTTATCAGAGCCGAGGTCCCCATTATAATTCTTTTTTGTTTCCTCTTCGCTGGCTTCTTCACTAGAACCCTCTTGTTCATCGATATCTGCACCACGAACCATCTTGTTGAAATATCCAGATTTAGAGATGTTCAAATGTTCATCTTCATTTGCATCATGTGTAGACGAAGATCGCCTCTGTTGCTGCTGCGCATTATCTGACTTAAAACTTTCTTTGTCATTAGGGGGACTTAAGTTTGAAGCCAAGTCTTCACCGCTCTCAGGCCCAGAGCAATTAGCCTGATATTTGATCGAGTCTGTGTATGAAAGGCCGTCGTCAACATCGTCTGTCGAATAATCATCATAAAGAGATTGCCCTGCTTCCGAAACGTTATTACTTAAATCGTCCCGAGATCTCTGTTCATCTTCGCTAGCACTTTGCTCATCATCTATGGAGGAGCTGTCGACGTGATCACCGTGATACGGAGGCGCCATCACTCCCTCTGGAGCTTGCAAGTCTGGAGTGGCATAATTTTCCTCTGGCTCAGTGGAGTCTTCCTTCTCCATCTCTTTGTTTTCAACCGCCTGTGTCTTCTCTTGCTCCGATGGCACACGCGGTCCGTTATTTCGTTCATTAGCATCTCTATTTTCCAAACTTTTTTCTTCATCGATCAACTTTGAATCGCTAGAAACAGAGTCTTGATTCTCATCCTCAGAACCGATATAATCCGCGAAATAACCTGTTCGAGACACTCTGTATTCTTCATTATCACTACTTTGATTTTCCAGCTCTTCATGATCAGCTTTGTGCCCCGTATCTTGAGAGTTGACGTCACTATCTTCGTTTGTTGCACCATCATTATGGTCTATGACTGATATTCTGTCATCTTCGCTGTTTTGGGCAGCGATGTTTGATTCTTTATCGAAGTTTTCAAACCCTTCAAATCTTTCAGCCTGCTTTACATCCGGCGACATTTCTTTGGAAATTTGGGCCATTAGATTTTCTAACCCTGCATTTACTGGAGTTCGTCTATTCTGCATAGAACTTCTTGAACTATTCAATGAGGAGACTTTTGCCAGACTTGGGGAATCAAGCGAGCTCCGACTCTCCTCCATATGCACAGATTGGGAAACAATTTTTTGGCAAGTATCGGCCTTCGATTCAACTGAAGAAGCGGCTTCTCCCTTTTCAATCGATTTATGTTCTTCTTTTTCTGCATCCCCGTCTGCTCTTTCTCTTTCAAGATTCTCTTGGGTTCCATCATCCTCATCGTACGTTAGTTTGGGTAGCTTGGGTAACTTCCCAATAGTTCCTCTTCTAGATGGTTTAGAATCTTTTTTATCGCCATCAACATCCGAATAATCCTCGTCGCTGCTATCCCAATCAGCCCCATCATAGGAAGCCTGCGAGGCGCTTACCCAACGGTAAGACTTTTTCCTTTCCACTTGGTCGCTCATCGCCACTAAATCTGTTCAAACAACCAGGTAGCACAGTGGGAAACACTATGCGTGTTTAATCTAATCTCTTTATTATTGTGGAAAGTGAGAGATTGATTCATGCACATAACCAATGAAAACTTCCGTCTTTAATGATATTTGTAGTGCATTTCATGGTGGCGCTTTATTTCAACTAAAATGGCAGGACCTCTTCGTACCCACCCCACACACTTCGTAACAGATTTGGCCCCATCTACAGTAATTTTATTGGCTAAATTCAAACCATAGTAACTTCGCCTTTCTCAAGCATCTTTGCCCGGATTTGTTGATATCCACACCCAAACATATTTTACATTTTCCAGAATTTTTCACGATGTGAAAAACATGAAGTGAAATGCTTATTATACAGTCGAATTTTCTGTCCTGGAGTAAGAGCATTAGCTTAGAAAGCATAGTTAATTGAAGATGTTGAGACAGGCTGTATACTGTGACGTTTGCTCTCTGCCTCCAGAGTACTGCGAGTTCACCGGTAAATTGAAGCGCTGCAAAGTATGGTTACGTGAGTATCATGCCGATCTGTACGACAAGTTATATGGAGGCGAGGACGACTCTGTGGAAGCAAAATTAGCCGAATCTAGTATTGGAGAAGCCAGAGAGGAGAAATTGGAGAAAGATTTGTTAAAACTGCAAGCTAAACAAGAAAATAAAGAGCAAAGAGAACTGCAAATGAAACTGTCATCGAAGGTCACCATTAGAAGAGAAGCAAGAACTAAAAAGAAATCTGTTGTGGCCATTTCAGGGCTAGAAATTTTTGAAATTGACATGAAAAAGCTGGCCAAGACCTTTGCTTCAAAATTTGCAACTGGTTGTTCAGTGGGTAAGAATGTAGAGAAAAAGGAGGAAATCATTATCCAAGGTGATGTCTTGGAGGGAGTTGAGAAATACATACATGCATTACTAGAAGAGAAGGGGATGAAAGATGTCAAAGTCGAAGTGATCGATGCGGCAAAGAAGAAAAAGAAGCCTGAGACCACTACCGAAAATTCAAAATCAACTGGTGAAAAGTCAAAATCAACAGGCGAAAAAGCGAAATCAACTGGTGAAAAGTCAAAATCAACAGGCGAAAAAGTGAAATCAACTGGTGAAAAATCAAAACCAACTGGCGAAAAACCAAAATCGACAGGCCAAAAATCAAAATCAACTGGCGAAAAATCAAAATCAAGTAGCTATAAATCAAAATAGTTAGTATAAGCGTGTATTGGGTTAACCCTAAGGATTATGTGTAGCCATTCCTTATTCGTATATAATTCGCTACATATTAAGAGCAAAGCGCTGGAAGACGACGTCATTAATGAGTTGCTCAACTTTTCTGAGCCTTCTCCGTCACAGCATTGGCCGCAGCAGCTTGTTCCCTTTGTTTCTTCATCCTCTGACCCACGATTTTCATAACGAATGGGAAAAGCGCTGTGTTTAATGCCACCCATGCGATCAATACACCATAGTTTCTTCCCATTTTATGTTTTGATAAGTTCAAGAAAACAACCTTGAATATATCCACTCCATTATGAATAGGCATAGCGTAACCATAACGATAGAACTCGTTGTTCAAAACCATTGGATAAAACGAGCAGGAAATGTTCAAAACAATCCAAGTCATTAACCAGAAGCCTAAATACTGTGGACCGAATGAAAAAATCAAACTTATCATGTTTTCATTTGCTCCTCCAAGCGCCATCATAAGCAAGCAAGTTGAGAGCCAATAAACGATGAAGCCACCTCTTCCAAAAGCCACGGTGAAGTTGATTTGGAAAATTGCGGAAACGGTGCAGAAGAATAAGGAAAGAAGGAAGTATGTAAACCACGATATGCCTATTCTGTAAAGTATCATTTGTTTCGGCCTCAGAAATTGTGCAATTTCAGCATGCAACGGACCGAACAATGACAACTGGAAGAAGGTCAGCAGCAAACAATAAATCAAACCAACTTGTAAGGGACTTAATAGAACGTAGTCGTAAAATGGTCTATAATCAATGTAGGAAAATTTCATGTTTGAGACTTGGATTAACACATCAGGCGAGATTGAACTAGCATTGCCAGAATTTGTTATGTTGGTTATCAGTTGCGGGAGATATCGCGTCTGAAAGTAATTTGCATACAGACTTTCCAGAGCCTGCATGTTTGGTAGGATTGAAGATTTGACACTAGTTGGGTCACGGCCGCTCATGTACCAAACATCATAGTATGCTGCAGGCACAAAATCGTTCGTATTATCGGACAGGGACCTGTACAAATCATTTGTTGCATTCGGTCTGGCATTTAAGGCCATCCAGTATTTTTCCTGGAAGACCAAGTCTCTTATCTTATTGCTTATTTGACCCTCCGTGACGTTATATTTACTCATAAACTCGGCCTGAGTGTAGATGTGCCAAGTACACGGAACCTCAGAGATGAGCGCTGGTAATTCATGCGCTATAGTTAAGGGCACCAGGTCAGATTCATCCTGGATTACGCTCAGAACGCCCACCTTGAACATATAATGGTCTCTATTATATGTGGCGCCCCAGTAGATCGATAATACGACCATGCAAAACGCTCCCAGCAATGCGTTTATTCTCAAAAACATCAAAAGAATCTTCTTTCTATGGTTTTTAAGCCTTGGAGAAAAAATTCCCGTCTGGAACCTCTTCAAAGGGGGGCCATTTTTTTCAACATCTTTGGATTCGCTAGTTGGAAGATCTGAATCTTCTTGCTCCTTGGCGTAATTTTGTATGGAATCAGCACTCGAACCAGAATCGTTAATAGCGCCATGGCTACTGCTGTTGACACTTTGGGCTGTTTTAGCGTCACCAAGTCTTTGCTCGGCCTCCATTTTTTTCACTTCTGCTTGTATGTCCATCACAGCCGCACGTTCCAAACCCTCGGATGCGCTCTGTAAAAATGCTTCGTTATCTGCCATTTGAAATACAGGTGCCACTGCGAGACCGATTTACTTGTTGTACAATTACCTTTGAGTATTCTTACAACTAAAGTCATCATCTACCGCAAACCAGCGGTCCTCTCTTATAGGCGACCCTGCATATAGGAAATACTAGAAACCTCTTGCTGCGGCGCGGATATTAGTCATTACAAAAAAATCGAAACCACCAGAAAAAACGGAAATTAGAGCAAGCGATGCTACGATTAACCTCGTGAAGAAAGCTGATTAATTAAGCGCAACGAGGCTGCTAAAGAGGTTGATAGACTACATGCAACCAAGGAACTGTCTATAGGCATTTCATCAGCCTCCGGACTTTCTAACCTGGAACCAGAGATTCTATTCTCAAAGTGATATGCCTCCCTCTTGCAGAAGCATTGGCTTGCGTAAGGGTGAATTTACGTGAAAGTAGGCCTGTTTTATAGAGCTAGGACTCCGGAAGATCCTGCTTGTTCTTGAATCATGCGGCTGAGTGGGTTACCATGTGCTCCACGCTTGTATTATAGCATGCGAGTTCAACTTGTCGGTGTGCTATGCGGAAGCGCTACATAGGGGATATATGCGGCTTGAATCGTCGTTAGTGATTTACACGATTTTCTTTCCAGCGCCATGACTTGTCAGAGGTACAACAAAGTAGTAAGATCTGGACGTTAAAGGGTTGAGAGCTATCTGGAGAGGGTCGCGATTGCTTGATATATATCGAATCAAATGGGACTGGTTGGTGACTGTGTTCAGGAGGCTCTGGAGTCGCGTCTTCTGGGATCCGGTGATTTTGACACAGGATTCAAGCCACTTGATACCGCCTTAACGTTACAATTCAGGTTGCACTATCATCTTTTTGGTAAGGGTGTTAGTACCGTGGTGGCTCACGTATTGAGGGATGAATGCGGGAAGCTCAAGAGTGAACTGAAGTCAATTCATCAGCGGTCAATTGACCAGGACGTCCATAATCTTATTCTCAAAATAGTTTACAATGTTGGAGGAATGATAGAGTACCATTTAGACAACCTCGAGGAGAGCAAGAGACTGCTATCCAAGGGCGCGGAGCTGGAATGTGTGTACGAGGATTTTGCGATATGTTTGAACACAGAAAATCTTTACTATCAGGGTCTCTGTGATAATGACACTTCCGTTTATGCCCAACAGTTGCCTAAGATATTGAGACATATACCACTGGAATCTCAGGGTGTAACTTGGCATTACCTTCAACTAATTTTTAAGACTCTAGGCGAGGAGGAACTGAAATTGCTACCCGGGCAAAAACCCTTGACGTTTCTGGCCCATCTGTTTGCCGGCTCTTGCGATGAATCTCAGCTGCTGGATTTTGCAGCGCAACTTTTGAAGGTCTCAAAGTTTCCTGAATCGAGCGAGTCGAATAATAAGGGCCTTGTCCAGTTCCATACTTTCTTGCAATACTTTTTCAGGGAATCCAAAACGATATCGAGCAATTGGAAGTCTTTCATGGTGGCTTCCATGGAGAAAACATTCCAAAGTGTCGAGGTTTCCAAATCTGCAATGATTTTTTTTGCCAAGCGCTCCTCCAAGCCCCCCATTGACAAGGAGTCGCTGCTAAACTTCGTGAATTACAAGAGATACACGGAGAGAAATTTTATCATCAAAGGTGGAAAGTACGACGACGTAGTTTCCTTTCTCGATTCATACGGATTCATCCTGGATATGGTTGACAATGGTTCGCAAAACGTAGAAAACGTTTTCAATCTAGACGAATCATTGAAGAGTCTACTGAGCTTGTTGAAATCATTTTATGAAAAAAATCACTTCTCAATAATGAGCGAAAACGATTCTTTGAACTGGCTGGAAAATTCATCTAAGCTGGTTCTGCCAGCGACGGTTTCAAGGACCCTTTCGAAGTCGTGGAATACACTATATGAACATCGTAAAACCTCTCTGCACCATTTACTGGAAAATCAATTGACATTTTACGTTTCGAACGCCATGTGTGTCGAACCAAATAGCAAAAGGCTCTGCGATATGCAGTTCCAGTATGCGTTTCTACTGGCGCAAAAGAGATTGGTCCCTCCTGCAGGCAAGATTCTGAAAACCGTAATACTGGAGGAAAACCCAGAATGCTATAAAGCTTGGCACCTATTAGCTCTTTGTGAATCCATCCGAGAAGACAAAGAATCATCGTTCAAGATAGTTTGCTCCGTGCTTGAGGCCATGAAGGAGAGCTTCGCAGAAAAGAAGTTGGCCAAGGTAGATAGATGGCAATATATCCAGCTGAAGCTCACCCAGCTGAGCCTTATCGAAGAGATATTCGGGACAATGGATGCTCTGGAAATGCTTCCCGAAGCTTTTGAACTCTACGCGTCTCTCTTTCCTGAGGGAATTAAGGAGTTTGATTCGATCGGAAATGCTATCAATCAATCAAAGGAGTATTTATTACAACTGATTTGGATATTTGCTGCGAATATGTACTTACGACTGAGCGATAAGACGCTCGACTGTAAGAATGCTATCAAAGAGGCAGATAACGTGACCGATTCTTATAAAAATTTGAACTGCAACATTGCAAATGGCTATCTATATTTAGTCGGGGGCAAGCTAAAAAAGTCTTTGAAGGAGTTTGAAACCGTTTTGTTTTATGATCAATATAATGTCAATGCCATGCTGGGTCTCGCTGAGATCATCTTCCCCAATGATGTAAGCCAGTCCGAATCTTCATTGCAAGAATACTATGAACTGGTACCAAAAGAGAAGCATATCGCCAATTCGAAAGTATTTGTCAATGCATTAGACGAATCGGCAGCAACCGCAAGATTGAAGTTTCTTTTAGAATATTCCACAACGAAGTCGATAGACGCCTACTATTCACCCGACGTTTGGTGGTATCTTTCCACAATATATGGTCGAATTGGTGACCAGGGCTATAAGGAATCGTTGCTGAATTGCATACGGTATCAAGAAACAATGCCCGTTAGGGAATTTAAATTTTGTAACTTTTAGCATATCAATCTGTCTGCAGTCTACATACACAGTTGCATAACCACTTTTACACATCTAATTCGTGAGAGATTTGGACAATGACGTCTTTAGCGATGTATTGCCCCGCCAATTACCATAAGAATGTTTTTGACGCAGTCAAATTCCTGTTAAAAGGTGCGCACTATTCCAAGTAGCTGCATGATAACTAAATAACAACATACCTATATTCTGAGCGAAACTATCTTAATCAGAAAACATTCAGTGTTCTAAAGTCTGTGAAGATGGGTAGTAACTTTCGTCGTTCAAATATTTCAAATCCTCGACTGGTCTCTCTGCTTGAGGAGTGATCCTGAAGGCATGCCTATGAATTGGCTCCTCCCAGTCAATAACGGCCGAATGCTGCACTCTACGATTATCCCAGATAGCGACTGTGCGCGGCTCCCAATTTGCCCTAAGCTGTAAATCTTGGGCGCTTTCCAACAAATTGTACAAGAAGTTCAACAATAAATCCGACTCAGCCCTTTTCAACTCAACGATTCTCCTGGAAAAGGCACGATTGACAAACAAGCTCTTCTTTTTCAACACTGGGTGAACTCTCACTAATGGATGGATATGAGTTACGGGAACTCTTCTCTGTATGCCACCTTGCACTTTCGAGTTTTGGGCTTGCTCCTTTGAACTGTGAACGACATGCAGCGTGCTCAAATAATCCTGGAATGATTTCGAAAGCCTTTCAAACACCTCAAACGTGTCCGCAAACAATGTATCACCGCCACCATCCGGGCCCTCAACCACATTGAAAAATGTGTAGGAAGGGGGCTGCAACTCGTAGGAAACATCTGTATGCCATCTGATTGAAGACGTAGAATCGTCGAACACCCTTGCAAATTCTTCTGCATCAGGCCTACGATACGTGACGTGCAATTCGGGCACGTTTTCCGGATGCCCACTCGTCTGGTGAATATGTAATCTGCCAAAATGCTTTCCGAATTCCGTGGCATATTTTGGGCCTTTTTCAGCGAGGTTCTGTTCTCTTAGAATGACAACGCCTCTTTGAGCAACCAGAAGGGCCAACTCATCTTTCCCAGCATCCGAGAGCTCGGTCAATTGGATTCCTCTAATTTCAGTGCCCAGCTTTGGAGTAACTCGCTTAGTGATAATTTCACTCTTTCTACTCTCAGGGAAGAGGTTTGGAAAGTGCGGATCTGCCCTCAACGCAGGATCGTTGTATTTGTGGAATTTGAGAGGTGGATACTTCTCTGAAGGATCCCAAGTGGGCAAAAAATTTGCATGGTTGGACTTTTCTCTATGTGACTGACGAATTTTCAGTAACCCGCTTTCACTCACTTCGTCCTGACCCTCCAAAAAGTGCGTGTCGAAGTTACCATAGGAACCTTGCCCTTCATAACTTAAGTGTAGCTTTCCAAGATCTCCCTCCGGTGTCTCCGTTTGAGAGGTAGTAGCAGATGCTGTTGCCGCCATTATCGAGATGTGTTGAATTAACTTTTGTTTGCCAATCCATTAGGACGGATATCTTGAAGACGTTGGGTGGTGTCTTTTATACCTTTCATCTTCATGTCTACTCCTTTCAAAGGAGCTAATCTTGCCAGAACCCGGGAATGGACCTGACGACTGCAATTTGAAACCTTCTTGGGGTCGCTTGAGCCACCACAATACGTCCCTGTCTTTCCTGACTGCCTCCCTGTCTCTCGAGCAATGAAGTAGTGTAACCATTAGTGTGACCGCTAGAGATATTACTCCGAAGGATTGAGACATGGAGGGGCTTTATTTGCCTGCTCGGGTAATACAAAAGCCGGACCGTCAGCAGCGCTTGGCTCCGAGCGGCGCGCCAAGCGACCACAGTTTTCAGTCTCATAATTGAAGCTGCAGCGAGATGCATACACTAAAGTCTTCCATGAACCCACAAGTGTGGGAGATATACTAGATCAACCGTCGTCCGATCTCTAGCGCTAAAACAACAGGACCTCAATTATCGGGCGAGTCCAGTACAAGTGACTGAAATTTGATCCGCTGCGACTTACACACTAGAGCGAAAAATGCGAGTCGCATCAGCTATAAAAGGCGGCTGTTGTCTCCTCTAAGTCGATAAATGCAGTTCCGTTACGATGAGGATCCAAAAAGCAAGTGTTTGGAGCTGATACGATCGTTAGTTCAATGGGTTTTAGTTTCTTAACAAGAAAGCCTGTGGCCGAAAGTCGCGAATCGCCCGAAGCCTATTATAGGGATGTATCTCACGAGCAAAGATCAGATAAGAAAAATGAAGGTGAAACAGAGGAAGTTGTACTCCGTGATGAGGAGTCACTCTCCTCGGGCTCCAGCAGCACCGATCATGTTTTCAAAGACCCTCATCAAGCCGAATACTACCGCAACTTGTATGAAAAAAGCGAATACGAATGTCGAGACCTATTCGACCCTGAGTTTACGTGGGCTGAAAAAGAGGAAAAAACGTTGATAAAGAAAAATGACTGGTATGTCACCTTTTGGGCCTTTATCATGTTCACTGCTTTAGATTTTGACAGATACAACATTAGTCAGGCGCTTTCAGATAATATGCTGGAGCATTTAAATCTGACCACCAATGATTATAACTTGGGAAATACCATCAATTTGGTGTGCTTCCTCGCTGCTGAATTGCCTTCTCAATTGGTTTCCAAAAAGCTAGGAGCAGATGTATGGATTCCTATGCAGCTTTGTCTTTGGAGTATTGTGTCGATGTGCCAGGCTGCTATGACTACAAAGGCCGGGTTTTTGGCCACGAGAGGACTTCTAGGTGCGTTGCAGGGAGGGTTTATTTGCGACGTCTGTCTTTGGATGAGTTATTTCTTTACTTCGAAAGAGCTTCCATTCAGGCTGTCTTTGTTTTATATCGCCAATCCAATGACATCGGTATGGTCAAGTTTGCTGTCCTTCGGCCTTTTGAAAATCAAGACAGGCGGGATCATGGACCAATCCTTTAGATGGCTGTTTCTTGTGGAGGGGATATTCACCTTGCTCATTGGCATTTTTTCGTTCTTCAAAATGCCAGCTTCGGCGGTTCAGACTAAAGCTTGGTATCGTAAAAAGGGCTGGTACACTGACAGAGAGGAGAAAATCTGTGTAAACAGAATACTCCGAGACGATCCTAATAAGGGCGACATGCATAATAGGCAACCGGTCTCGATCAAAGAACTCTGGAAAAGTTTGACCGACTACGATCTATTGCCGATATACATCATTAGACTGCTTGCTGATATCGGAACAACGCCGGTGAGTAACTACATGACGCTCACTCTGAGGAAGCTTGGGTTCTCAACCTATAAAACCAATGCTTTAACGATCCCCTACAATGTTCTTAGCGTTATAACTATGCTCATTACGGGTTACCTATCTGAAAAAGTTAAGGACAGATCTTTCATTATCATGACGACACCTGTGTGGATACTGTGCTGTTTATTCCCCTTGCGATATTGGATTGGATCTCAAGTTAATGTGTGGGGAACATATGCGCTGCTTACTGTTTTGTTAGGACATGCACCTGTTTGGGCGTTGACGATTAGTTGGTGTTCGGCGAACTCTAATTCTGTGCGTTCAAGAGCAGTTTCTGCTGCCTTGGTGAACATGTTCTCGCAAGCAGCTAATATTATAGCTGCCAATATTTATAGAGCAGACGATAAGCCACTGTACCGTCGCGGTAATGTTACTCTGATAGGTTGTGCTTTTGGTGCAGTAGGCGCCTGTATTTTCGCAAAGTTTTATTATATCTACAGAAATAAACAGAAAACTGGCAAATGGGAAGCGATGACGCCCGAGGAGCAAGAAAGGTACAGGATCGAAACGACTGACGAGGGTAATAAAAGACTGGACTTCAAGTTTGTCCATTAATTGTATGAATATTCTGCTGGTTTGGGTGTGACTTGTTTGAAGATTTGGCCGAAAATTAGTTACGAGTCAATTCTCGCTGCCTAAATAACAAATAAATAATTACTGAACTTCTGATCCACCCTGGATTTTAATCATAGGAACGTATTAAACTGACGATGTTTAAGAGACTACTGGGTCCGCCCGCTACGGCAACAAATGTTAACTTTGGTGGACTTGGCTTTGGGAAGAAGGATGCTGAAAGAAGCTTTAAGTGCCGACTCGATCGTGAAAGTAGATGTAGGGCGTGCGTTCCAAATTCCTATTCAGCGCGACACAATTGTCAGAGGTCCTGGCTTCTTCAGAGCGAAGTCCCACGGCATTGAAGGAATTCTCTGACGCTATTTAGCGGAAAAGATCCTCTTCCACAGATACAGATACTGCTGGGGTAGTCGCGGTATCTTGATGGTGTTGGCTCATCGTCCGCGGCTAATTCACCCGAAGAGATCTTGCCGCTCTTGCTGGGTTTCCATCACGAGACATGGCCATCCCACCTCCAACGTACCTTAGCTATGAAGCCTCGAGCAAAAGCACCCTGCGAATTGGTGAGTCCGTCCGCCACAGGCCACCTGCAACCCACGCATGAGCCGTTGGATAAGCAATGCCAAATCCACGACTGGGGCTCTGTTCTGTTGGGGCGTAGCAGAATGCACTCCATTGTGTTCACCGGCGCCTAGGTGAAAGATAATACTGGTCAAATTTTAATGAAGTGGGGCCTTGGCCCTACTTCTGGTTTTCGCATTACTTCGATTGATACATATCTATAAAAGGGAAACGAAAAAACCTAGCCGTCTAAAGGGCGCCTAGGTTAACCCCCTGCAAGTAACAAAGAGCACACAGTTCAAATGTATTTGTATGGATTCAAAATGCCGTTTGGATCATAGTGATGCTTGATGTCTTTCATAAATCTTATCTCAATATCACTTCTGGAGTAATGTAAATGGCCCCTCTTATGGAAGCCTACTCCATGCTCAGCGCTGATGGAACCTTTCTTTGACGCAATATATTCGTAAACAAATGGCTCCAGTAAGCCTTCAATCTGTTTTGTAAATTCTCTTACCGCGATGTTAAGATGTATGTTTCCATCACCGACGTGACCGTAACCAACAGATCTGACGATTGGTTTTGGCGCATCACCGATCAAACCAGCCGCATTCAGTCTCTTTGTCACAGCATCACATACCGAGTACAGATCCTTCAATTTGAGGGACATGTCGTACTTGTACATACCACCATACGAGTTGCAAGCTGTTGGCACGGATTTCCTCCACGTCCAGATCCTATCGTACTCGGCTTTGTCCTTGGCCATCACACCTTCGGAGACCAATTTGGAATCTAAAGTGCTTGAAAGGAAGCCACTTAATTTTTCATCATCGTGTTTTTTGCAGGATCCTGATGTTTCAATAAGGACGTAGAAGTTGTGTTCACCTTTCAAAGGGAAAGGCAAGTCCTTCAAGTATTCTATCGTGCACTCAATGGAACCACGATCCATGAATTCAAAGGCAGATAGGATTTCGGATAATTCGCCCTTAGCCTTGACAAAGAGTTTCTGAACGGTCTCAAAGCTGTCGATACCAAAGAAAATAGCGTTCAACGCCTTCGGTTTGGCTGCCGCAAGTATAGACACACCGGTGATGACACCAATGGTGCCTTCTGCGCCGATGAATAGTTGTTTTAGATCATAACCAGTGTTATCCTTTCTCAGGGCGTCGATGTTGCTAATAATTTCACCATTGGGTAAGACTACTTCCAAGCCCAAAACGTTTCCGTGCAGCGAGCCGTATCTCAGCAAGTTCAACCCACCGGCGTTTGTGGAGACAACGCCACCTACGTGGCAATTATTTCTCGAAGGCAAATCTAATGGGAAGATATGGTCATGGTCATGTAAGAATTGGTGAGCGTCACGCATAACGACACCCGCGTCGCACTTGAAGGTTCCACTAACGGGATCAAAATCTCTTATTTTGTTCATATTTCTCAACGAAAGAATGATCTCATCAAACACAGGAACCGAGGCACCGACTAAGTCGGTGTTACCACCTTGAGGCACCACTGCCAGTTTGTTATCGTTGCAATACTTTATAATCTTCGAGACCTTCTCGGTAGAGTTTGGCAAGAGGATTAAATTGGACTGGCCTCTATATTTTTTCATCCAATCCTGATTGAAGGAGACGAGCTCTTCGGGAGACTGCGATTCTAGAATTTCAGCGTTTGATAAGATCGAATGGAAATATGCCAAGTCGGCAGAATCGGGAACCTTGAAGTCATTGTTTCTTTTGACTTTTGGATAAGCCTCAGCGGTCAGCTGAGCAATAGGAGGTACTATAGTCATGGTGTGTGTGGATATGTTGTTGGAGAGCCCCGAAAGAACATTGGACCATGACTGCCTTTCGTCATTGTGTTATATATTGGTACGTTGTGGTCGCATTTGTCCTTCCTTTCAAGTCTCGCGTGACTTTGTTATGCAGGTCAAACCGTAACTGTGGAAGGGGGTGTCACACGTCTGAAAAATATTTCATTATTAGTTTGTCGACAGAGTCATTCCTTCATGACACTTTTGGACGATCATGCGCGGCCTACGAAACGATAGCTCGTATAGCGAGGAGTTTGATTACCGCTCTGTAGCTTTCGCTTCTTTTTGAACTGGGTAACCTGTGCTAACAAAATGCACTTAGGGCATCAAAGCTGTGTATCTCAGGGAAGGAACGTTGGAACGGTTGCAAAGGGAAACTGCTAACGAAAATCGGCGAAAGGCTTCTGGACCGGCGAAGACGGGGAGACACACATCGCAGAAGGGGAGACATACTTTCGCTGGCTGCCTCTTCTGGATTTTTTCGAATCATAGGAGACTATTATTACGGAGGCGGGAAACTAAAGAGGCATTGAGTTATGTTATCGGCTCGTTATTGTTCTCTTGGTAGGCAGCGCTCTGACGATTGGTGATATTCTTTACAGGACACTGTGTTTGTCTAATGGGATCACGAAATTTCAGAGACCCGAGCAGAGATAGGGGGCCGATCCATTTGTGAACTTGTAGTGCTCATCACTAGCCAGAGCTCCGCCGGTGTAAGAGGACGCGTGTTCCGGCGTAACCGTCTTTGTGAGGAGTTTGCAAGTCGTCCAAGAAAAGGTGGGCAGGCTTTCTCATGATCATGGCGCTGAAAGCTGCGCTCATCACTGACGCGTAACCTGCGCGAGGTCTGACTCCGAACCCGACGTGTCTGAAACGAATAGCCGCCCAGCCAACATTATAAAAATGTTTCAATCCCAAGGCCAAGTAAAGCACACACCACTTCAAGGGCAACCACCATGACCAAGAAGAAGACCAACGCGGAGTTCGTCAAAGAATGCAGCGCCAAGCACGGCGGCTTCTACGACTACTCCATTACGGCGTACACTGTCTGGGACGGCAAGATCAAGTACATATGTCCAGATCACGGTGTGCAAGAACAACGTGCTAACGCCCATCGACGTGGTTATGGCTGCGATAAGTGTGGAAGAGAAAGAACCAAAAAGGCATTTCTCTACGACACACAGAAGTTTATCAGCGTGTGTAACCGTTTGCACAATTCTCGGTACGACTACTCGCGCACTATCTACGCGGCATATGACGAGAATGTTATCATCGGATGCAAACTGCACGGCGAGTTTGTCCAGGTGGCAGGCCACCATTTGAGCGGCAGTGGCTGTCCAAAATGTGGTAGGATGTCGTGCAGGAAGCGCACAAGACCTCTCTCGAAGGCAATCACAAAGGGTGAGTTTATACTTTTGGCCGCCCAGGTTCATGACAACATCTACGACTATACCGGGGTTGTTTACAAGCAAAGACACATCGGTGTGGCGATTATCTGCAAGTATCATGGGCCATTTATTTGTAGTCCAGATAAACACTTGAAAGGCGTGGGTTGCCCGGTGTGCAAGAATTTCGATGCCTTCACAGCCACTGCCTCTGCCGTGCATCCAGACAAGTTCGACTACGACAGAGCATCGTACAGGAACAGCAAGACGAAAATGCGTATCACTTGCCGCGCCCACGGAGATTTCTGGCAGATGCCAGGAGATCACACCAGGAAACGTCGAGGGTATGGCTGTTACATCTGCTTCCTCGACAGCAAGAAAATCACGCGCGAGGTGGTCATCGTCAGGTCGCAGACCATACATGGCACCGCGTATGGCTACGAGGAGCTCGTCTTGGGCAGCACACTCTATGAGCATGTGAAAATATTCTGCAAAAAATGCCAGAAACACTTCCTTCAGAGGGCGATCAATCATCTTCAAGGCAAGGGGTGTGCAACGTGCTGCGAGTCCCAGCACGAGAAGAAGATCCGGGCGTGGCTCGAAACCACGAGTCACACCTTTGAGCAGCAAATGAGCTTCCCAGAATTAAAGCACAGGCTTTCGCTAAAGTGCGACTTCTACCTTCCAGAGTTCAATCTTGTCATCGAATTCGACGGTGTGCAGCACTTCGAACCGGTAAAAGCATTCGGTGGTGCTGAAAGGTTCGCCATCGTACAGACTCGGGACCAGATCAAAAACGACTACTGCGCGTCCCACCGCATCAACCTGCTCAGACTCAAAGACGGCCAGGACGTCATTGCCGAAATCCAGAAGACCATGGAGATCGTCAAGAATGGCGGTGGCTCCCTAGCTTTCCAGATCCTGTACGGTCAGTTCACCGCTCTTCCATAGCGGTCGTTGCTTTTATATAGCGCCCGATGCTCTTGCATAGCGTCCGTCCCTACACAGCATTAGCTAGCTCTACATACCCCTCTAGCCCTACATAGTCATCTCATTCGCTTCGCTCATCGACATCCTCGGACTTCATCATGCACGGCGGCACCCGCTCGGCATCAAAAATGAAATAACCAAAACGATTCGACAAAACTGATTAACAATTTAAACATAAACATTCCTAGACTAAACATTCCTAGACTATAGATAACGACGATCAGGCAAAGTGCTTCAAGATCTCCTCTGCTGCTTTGATACCGCTGACGGCCATGGCACCGAAGGTTGGGCCCATTCTGTTGCAGCCGTGCAACTCCGCGACCTCCATACCGGCAAAGTACATCGAGTCGACGCCCTCGTACTTACCAGCGTTCTTCACGACGCCTGCCTCGGCCCTGTTCATGTCGAGACCTTTCATGCCGCCCAGCTTTTGGCTGTTGTCGATGGACACGATTCTCTTGGCGCAGAAAGCGCCGAATGGACCATCGTGGCCGGTGGTCGACAAAATGACACCGTGCTTCTGCGACAAGTCGCGAGAGCCGTCGTTCTGGTACCCAGATAACTCGATCACGTTAGGGTCCATGCAACTCTGCAAGTCGTGGGCCTGGGTGACCAAGGTCCAGTTGGTCACAACACCGGCGACGGTCACTTCGCCGTTTGAGCCTTTAGGTCTGGTGACCAAGTCCTCGACAGCAGTAGCGTTGAACAGCTTGACGTTTGGAAATTCTAAGACCTTGGCGCAGATTGTTGCGGTAAATAACGCGGCGTGCTTCACAACGACGTAATCGCCCTCGTCCTCGTAAGGAATTTCCAAGTCATCCAAGAAAAGGTGAGAGGGCTTTCTCATAACCATGGCACTCATTAAACTTCCAGAAACCCAGCATCCTCCACCTATTGCGACGTTTGCCTCGACGATGGCGATCTTGAGGTCTGGTCTGTTCTTGGCGATGACATAGGCTGCGGAAAGACCGGAGGAGCCGGCGCCGACGATGACGACGTCGGAGACGGCGTACTTGTCGAGGTCCTGGAAGTAGCGGGAGGTCATGGCACGGGAGACGGTGGACTCGCGGATGGGGGCGAACTCGAAGTCGGACCAGTCGTCCTCCTTGACGACGTCCGAGAGGGCGTGTCTGATGGGGGTAGCGTTGAGCTGCAATTGGGCGGTTTGGGTCGTGGTGGTGGTGGCAGACATGTTGGGCTGTTAGAGATAATGGGTCTGGGGACGTGGCAAGAGAGGAGAGGGAACAAGACGGGCGACGGCAGGGGTTTATATACGTTTGGCGGCGGGCAAGAGGGGCGCCGGCGGGCAGGTTATGACGGTAGGAGGCGGCGGACCGCATGCTATATGCAAGCGCGGTGGGTGGCGTGTCGGGCAGGCCGCTGGGCGGGCAGGGGCGCGAGTTGCGATGGTCTGAGCTGTTATTCATATTCACTTGGTGAATCGAGATTTGATGCAATAAAGTACATGGCGACACAGTTTGGCGAGGGCCGGAGTTGGCGTGTCGCGGGCGACGGCGTTTCTCGGCCGAGAGGGGCTATGCGTTAAGACGCGGCGGGGGCGATGCGGTTTGGCGTGGCCGGCGGCCATGAGCGTCGGGCGGAGGGTTGCCGGGTAAGGGCTGGGAGGCCGCCGGCGTCGCGGGCCTGGCGAGGCCGGTGCGAAGCGAGGTTTAAGCGGAGGGCCCCTGGGCTGCTGGAGCAGGGCAGAGGAGGGCATAGCTGAGCAGAGCAGATGCAGGACCTGGCTGGCGAGAGCAAGAGTGAAAGAGCGCCCGAGGCCTGTGGCCGGTGGCATTGGCTGAACGGGTACGTGGCGCCGCTGGCGTTCACGGCCCTGTCGTTTTACGTGCGGTTCCAGAGGATTGGGCAGAACAACAACGTCGTGTGGGATGAAGCGCACTTTGGCAAGTTCGGGTCTTACTACATCAAGCACGAGTTCTACCACGACGTGCACCCGCCGCTGGGGAAGATGCTGATAGCGCTGAGCGAGTGGTTGGCGGGGTTCGACGGGGAGTTCCAGTTCGAGTCGAACCACGCGTACCCGGCGACGGTGGACTACCGGCGGATGCGGCAGCTGAACGCTGTGTTTGGGGCGCTGTGTGTTCCCGTGGCGTACTTCACGGCGGCGAACATGGGGTTTAGCGCGGGGACGACGTACCTGGTGGCGCTGATGGTCGCGCTGGAGCACTCGTTCGTGGTGCTGTCGAAGTTCATCCTGCTGGACTCCATGCTGCTGCTGTTTACCACGACGACGTTTGCGTGCATGGTCAAGCTGTACACGCTGCGGGGGAGGGCGTTCACGCGGCAGTGGTCGCTGTGGATGCTGCTGACGGGGGTGTCCATCGGGTGTGTGTGCTCTGTCAAATGGGTGGGGCTGTTCGTCACACTGGTGGTGGGGCTGTTCACGGTTGCGGAGCTCTACGAGCTGCACTGCACGCGGGAGCGGAGGCTCTTCAGGCACTGGCTGATCCGGGTCGTGGACCTGATCGCGATACCGTTTCTGATCTACCTGTTCTGCTTCAAGATCCACTTTGCGCTGCTGTACAAGTCGGGCACGGGGGACGGTTCGACGAACACGCTGTTCCAGATCAACCTGGAGAACAACCAGATCGAGAACAGCCCGCGGGACGTCATGTTCGGGTCGAACGTGACGATCCGGTCGCACGGCCTGAGTCCCAACCTGCTGCACTCGCATGTGCAGTCGTACCCCGAGGGCTCGCGCCAGAAGCAGGTTACGGGCTACGGGTTCGCGGACAGCAACAACGTGTGGCAGATCAAGTTTTCGAGAGAGTCGGGGCTCCAACTGGCCGGGGACGACACGCTGGACGGCGGGCTGGTGCGGGTCGAGGACGGGGCCGCGGTGCGATTGGGCCACCTGAACTCGGGATGCAACCTGCACTCGCACGAGGTGCCGTCGCACGTCTCGCGGGGCAATTTCGAGGTCTCGGGCTATGGCTCTGAAGTGGTGGGCGACCTGAAGGACGACTGGGTGCTCGAGATCGTGGAGCAGCTCGATTCGTCGAACGCGGCGTTTCCGAAGGAGGACCGCAACACGCTGCACCCGGTGTCGACCTTTTTCAGGTTGAGACACGCGCAGCTCGGCTGCTACCTGACGTCGACGGGATTCTCGTATCCGACGTGGGGCTTCAAGCAGTCCGAGATTGTCTGCAAGTATTCGTGGAGCCCGCGGGACAAGTCGACCTGGTGGAACGTGGAGGAGCATTGGAACCGCCACTTGGCGAGCGCGCCGGACTACGTCCCGCCAAAGTCGAAGTTTTGGACTGATTTTGTCTTGATCAACTTCGCGATGGCCTCCTCAAACAACGCGCTGGTTCCCGACGAGGACAAGTATGACAGCCTGGCGACAAAGGCGTGGGAATGGCCGGTATTGCATACGGGGCTGCGCATGTGTTCCTGGTCGGGAAACCTGGCCAAGTACTACCTGATGGGATCGCCGTTCAACACTTGGCTGTCCACGGCGTCGCTGCTCGTTTTTGCGGTGATTTCGCTGAATTTGCTGGTTAGGTGGAGGAGACAGCGGGTGTGTCTGACGGGCGACCAGGCCTGGCTCTTTGCCATCCAGGGTGTGTTTCCCTTTGTCTCGTGGTTGGCGCACTACTTGCCATTCGTGACGATGGGTCGCGTGACCTACGTGCACCACTATGTCCCTGCGCTCTACTTTGCCATACTGACGTTTGGATTTGTCGTAGATTACTCCCTGCGGAGGGCGCCTTCGTGGCTCAAAGTTGTGGCCTACGCAACATTGATGTGCGGCTGCGTCTACATCTACGTCCTCTTCGCGCCCCTGTGCCAGGGCATGAGCGGGCCGGCACACAAGTACCTCTATTTGCAGTGGTTTAAAAGTTGGCATATAGCTATATAACGCCTTGTCGTAAGTACAAACGGTTTATCTATACATCAATATACGCGGCACGGACCATTTAACTAAAGGTGGACAGAATAGACTCTGCACGAAAGGTCGCTGCTCGCCACGCCCAGGGACAATCTGCCGTCCCTCCGCAGGCTCGACCATCTTAACCGCGTGATCTTGCCTGCAGGGGTTATGCTGTCGTCCAGCTTTGCCAACAGCTCGAAAGAGGCAGAGCCAAAGCTGTAAATGTGGATGAGACCACTCTCCAGGCCAACTGCGATTATAATTTTTCCCGCAATCGTGGAGCCGTACACCGATACCGCCGTTACAGGTTCGGCAAACCTTAGAGTGCCAATGACGGCAAAGTCGTTCGCCGCATTGTCGTTTTTCCACACTTTTATCGATTTGTCTCTTGCTCCTGTGAGGAAGACCTGTCCAAACTCCAGGGGAGCCCAGTCACAGTCCCAAATAATTCTTGTGTGAGCCTTTTCGTTGCTGCACTTCAGGGCGAACGAATTGTCTTCGAAATTCCTCTCCCAGATGGCCCATTTTCTGTCTCTGGACACACTCAGTAAAAACCTGTTGTCTTTTGAGAACCTTAATTTGGTGATCGTTAGCGCATGGAAAGACAGGGTGGGCTTCAGTTCTGACCAGGTGGCGGTGTCAAAAATACGGATAACCGCATGTTGGGGAGTGTTGGACCGACATGCAGATGCAATTAGCGTTGAATCCGGAGAAACGTCCACACACGCTATTTCGTACCCGTGGCCGTATAATTTTTCGATTTCAGGCCACAGCAAGTGTCTTTGCAGTTGATCTTCTGAGGGCGGATGTGCCAAACAGGACGCGAGATCGTATGAGATATTCTTGGTGTCGTTTGTTTCGCGAGCATCTGGGTCGTCGTCCTCACTTTCTTCGTCATCCAAGGAAGCGTTGGCTTTGTTTGACAGTCCCAGAGCAGGCAGCGATGCGGAAACGGGCAAATCATTGCGAGACTGGAATTTGCATCCGACGAACTTCTCCAAGATTTCAGACACTCCTTTGGGGAGGTCGAAGGATCTCAGTATCTTTTCGTCGCCACCGCTTACGAATTTGCTGTCAGAAATTGGTTCCACACATATCATGTCGTAACCGTGAATCTGCGGTCTAGAAAATTCGTGCCATGTCTCGACAGGCCTTTTTTCTCCGGAGGCATTATACAGCCATGGCGCGTAAAGCCGGGTCGTTTGGTCCAACGAGGTTGCCAGTATGTACTCCCCACTTGGAGACCAAGCCACATCTGTAACTTCTCTGGTAGCGCCTGATGTCCCTATGCACTGCATCCACGAGAGTTTATCCTCGGACGACCATATTCTCCAGGATCCAGTTTTCCCGTTTGTTAAGATATAGTCCTTGCGATCGTCAGAAAACCACAGGCAGGACCAGAAACCACCGGATGACCCCGTTGCGGTAGACGCGCCCTTCGTAGATATCTCACCCAATCTTGAGCCGCATATCCAGATACCAGAAGTCTCATCCGGTTCCCAGACTATTAGCGATGTGTCTGCCGTAGATGCCAGTAGTTCTAAACGTGTCTCGTGCCACTTTAATGAAGAGATCCAGTCATCATGGCCCATGATCAAAGCTTCAAAATACGCAACCATTCGTAAATCAGAGTCCATCTCAAACTTATACTTTTTGTTAGTCAATAAGCTAGGTTTTTCTTTGTCTTCTTCGGAATCTTCTATCAAGTGGTTTGTTTTTATTCTCCATAGCCTTATGTATCTGTCCTGGGATCCCGACGCTAAAAGGACATCGCCGGGAGTCTCCATCCTCCGGAATGCTAAGGATTTGATCCAATCCTCGTGGCCCTCCAGTTCCGCGACCAGCTCACACCTCATAATTTCACAATCCTCGATTTTCAGGCAGTACAAGAACAAATTCACGGCCGTACCACCAACGGCCAACAAAAAAGTGCCCTCTTGAATTTCTGTCACAGTTAGCGCTAGCGGGTAAATCCCGCTACGAACCGAGAACTCTTTGCTTAAAGAGTATTCTTCACCTCTGAGAGTCCATACTGAAATAAAGCCGTTGGCACTTCCAGTGACGAAAAGATTTTTCGCAACAGCTAAGGCAACCAGTGTGTGTTCGTAATGTTTGATTGTTTGGACACATTGAAGCGTTGAAAACTTCCATATCTTCACTTGGTGATCTTCCGAGGTTGAGATTATATGGTCGCTATGGTTCATAAACTTGACACAAGTAACATCGGCGTGATGGCCTTTCAAAGTGGAGTATACACCTTTCGAAAATTCGTCGAGAGGCTTCCATAGAGCAATGGTCTTCCCTGCGCCAAATGCAACTACCTTGGCATCTTTATGGAAATCGCTGACTTCAGTCTGCTTGTTCGCGCCAATAAATATAGCATCAGAAGTTACCGCCAACATCTTCGACCAGCTTAGTAGTCAAGCTGCACACGCCCTTGCCAAACATTGACAGTACGTTTTTGAGATGAGCCTACGGCGTTAAAATTTTTCAGACATTCGAGCACATGACCAAAGATAAGAAGCACATCTCAGATGAGCTTCAAGTGCGATTTGAGAGCTGTCCATTCCATGGACTATCTCCATTATTTAAATAGTTTATAAACCGATTAATTCATAATAAATAATTTGAGAGTTGATAAATTGAAAAGAGCATGGAAAATTCATAAAACTCGGAAGACCTTCTTCTAAGTAGATGTTCATGCGTCCAAGACACAACCGTGAGACGCATCAGACACCAATTTGGCATACTTGGATAGAGTACCTCTATTGTAACGAGGTGGAGGAGGGCTCCATTTAGACTTACGGTCAAGCATTTCTTGTTCAGAGATCAGAAGGTCGATCCTGTTGTTGTCGGCATCGATGACAATTTCATCGCCATCTTTAACTAAACTAATTGGACCACCTTCGGCGGCTTCTGGCACAATGTGGCCGATCAAGAAACCATGAGAACCACCTGAGAATCTGCCATCTGTTAATAGGGCAACATCTTTCCCTAAGCCGTAACCCATAAGAGCGGAGGATGGTTTCAGCATTTCTGGCATACCTGGACCACCTTTTGGACCCTCATATCTAATGACAACAACGGTTTTTTCACCTTTTTTGATTTCTCCTTTTTCTAAGGCGTGAATGAATTCAGGCTCCTCTTCAAAGACGCGAGCTGTACCTTTGAAGTACGTTCCTTCCTTGCCGGTAATTTTGCCAACGGAACCACCCGGAGCTAGAGAACCATATAGAATTTGTAAGTGACCACTTGTTTTGATTGGTTGTGAGATAGGTCTGATCACATCTTGGCCTTCTGGGAGAGCTGGAGCTTTGGCTGCGCGCTCGGCAAGAGTATCACCTGTGATAGTCATAGTGTTACCATTCAAGAATCCATTTTCATACAAGAATTTAATAACAGACTGTGTACCACCAACCTTGATTAAATCGGCCATAACGTATTTACCTGATGGCTTGAAATCTCCTAACAAAGGAGTCTTATCACTGATTCTTTGGAAGTCATCTGGAGAAATTTTAACGCCAGCAGAGTGTGCGATAGCAACTAAATGTAAGACAGCATTAGTAGAACCACCGGTGGCGATAACGTATGTAATGGCGTTTTCAAAAGCTTCTTTGGTGAACACATCACGAGGCAAGACCCCTAGCTCCAAAGTTTTCTTGATGGACTCACCGATGTTATCACATTCTAGCAGTTTTTCTTTAGAGACTGCTGGGAAGGCAGAAGAATTTGGCATAGTGATACCCAAAACTTCGGCGGCAGAGGCCATCGTGTTGGCAGTGTACATACCACCGCATGAACCTGGACCGGGACAAGCGTGTTGAACAACGTCTTCTCTCTCCTTTTCGTTGAATTGTTTGGAGATATATTGACCATACGATTGGAATGCAGACACAACATCAATGTTCTGTGGAATGTTGGCAGATCCGCATGTTGGGTGACCAGGCAAGATGGTACCACCATAAACCATAATGGAAGGTCTGTTGTGTCTACCCATAGCCATCATAACACCAGGCATGTTCTTGTCACATGATGGAATGGCAATGTTTGCGTCATAATGTTGGGCCATCATGATAGTCTCAAAAGAATCGGCGATGATTTCCCTACTTTGCAAAGAGTACCTCATACCTTTTGTACCCATAGAAATACCGTCAGAAACACCGATTGTGTTGAATTGCATGGCCTTCAAACCAGCTTTTTCAACAGATGCTGAACATCTATTATTCAGGTCCATCAAATGCATGTTGCATGGATTACCAGACCACCAGCAAGAACCAACACCGATTTGGGCTTTGCTGAAATCGCTTTCTTTGAAACCGGTGGCATATAGCATCGCCTGAGAAGCGCCTTGGTCCTTAGGTTCTGTGATGATATTGGAGTACTTGTTCAACTTCTTGGCCAGAGTCCTGGTGGTCGACAAATGTCTTCCACCTGCAATTCTTCCTAACACACCCATAATTGTACAGTTGTATGAAACTTGGATTTTCGATCGTTTCAGATGGTACTTTCAGATTTACCTTTGGATGAGTCTTGAACGTTCAATTATACAAAATATTTCAATTACAAAATTCCTTTTTTCGCATCACCGTGAAAAATTCTGAAAAAAAAAATACATTCTGTCATCAGAGGCCGGTTCAGGCCTAGACAGTTCATAACGGCTTCTGCAAGAATACCCAAAGGCAGATCTCCAAGAAGGTACAAAAATGCTTCGGAGTTCAAATTGATCATCTAAGATATCTTATAATCCTAAAACACGATTCTTACATAAAATATGATATAGATGGAGGCGGGCCACTATTTCTTAATATCCATATCTTCCTCACTGTGACTCGCATCACCGGCATCCTCTGAAGTGGTCGCGTTGTCCCCAGGTAAAAACACATTATCATCATCGTCATCATCATTGCTATTTTCCTCATCTGTCAAGCCGTTTACGCTTGTATTGGTGCTTGTGGAATGCTCGTTTTTCTCGCCAGTAAATTGACTTGCAAACTCACTTGCAGGACTTTTTTCCCTTATTAATCTCTTACCCCTCTGTAACGTTTTCTTCAAATCATTGTCAATTGCGCCGCCTACTAGCTTGGAATAAAGACTCTTGCCCAGGGTTTTTCTCAGCAAAATTTCCCTGACTTCAAAGTATAAGTCCTTCGAGACATTGTTTATGTTGGTTTGGTTCTTCTTAAAGTATGATCTGAAATCATTAACATGTTTCTTAAAATCCAGCTCGTTTTTCTTCAGCCATGAAACATTCAGTTCCTTTCTGGTGGCGCCGCGAGCAAAATTTCTCATTAAATATTGATCATAGTCTCTAATGATCTTAGTTATAATATCACTCGTTGAGATCCCACCCGTTCTCTGCGTGACTAGAAATTTGCCCATTTCTTTCACCGGTCTATAAATATCGTCACTGTCGGCACTTCCATAGGGTAAATCATCGTGAGCAACGTAATCAATCTTGTGTTTTAGTAAAAATTCGGGGGTGATTGCCCATGGTGCGTTTGGAATCACCTCATCTACCCACTTGCAGTGCTTCAGGGATTCGCAACGCTGTTTGTCCGTGAGGACAGTGAGGCCCTTGAGCTTGTGAGTTACTTTATCACTTGGAATACCACATATCAATTTAACATTCGGTAGCGATTTCTGACATTGCTCCAATTGTTTCATATGACCCAGGTGGAATAGATCAAACACACCATCCGCGTAAACCCTTATTGGTCTGTCTTTGGGTGGCAAGTTAAAACGATATCCCCTTGGTCTAAATTTTCGTAAGTTCTCTGGCAGCTCGGAATCATATTGCTTTTCAAGTTCTTCAAATTTTTTTTTCTCCTCTTGCAGTTGAACTTTACGGCTCTTTCTCAAATTTCCCGACCTAAGCTTGATGCTGCTCTCTGAAGAGTCAATGTCACCATCGCTGTGGTTAGTTGCTGTATCTTCGTCTTCATCTCTCTTTCTCTTTTTATTCAAATGGAAAAGGTTCGAAAATGAAGAGCTTGACAGTCTGCTCTTCAGAGAATTATTTTTTGAAGACTGACTCATCCCAATCGCCCTTGAATACTTTATTGCCTTTGTTAATGGAGCTATTATGTTTGTGTCCTGGGGATGGGTGATTCGTTTTTTTCAGAAGGGCATCTGACCCTTGGTGAAAAGTTCGCCCATCTAACGCCACATGGGAAAGAAAACGTACGGTTAAAATTCCGACAGCGTAGTACTAACATTAACAGCAGCCTTGCTATAGTTCTTAATTGACTTATCAATGTCGCGGCAGATATACCGCCTCTGGTCGAGCAGATGTTCACCTCGCACGGCCTCGCAGTCATAGCTTCTGCCAACGTAAGCTCAGAATCTTCTCAACTAGTCTGTTACAGTGTGGGCTTGAGGGGGCACGGCACCCGTGATAGGCACCGCCTTCTTATTTAATTATCTTTTAGCGAGTTGTTTGTAACCACAAGGCCTCCCATTTTGCACGGTTGGGCAGTCACAGGCTTACCGGCGGTGCCTCTTCCACAGCTACGTAACATTTTCTTGTAAGAAATGTGAATGAACGCTGTGTCCTCTTTTCATTAAACTTCTACGGAGGAAAACGATACGTAGCACATTTGGGTCCGAACATGTCAGCACGGTCTGTTACCAACATCAAGTATGTTGATGCGCCCCAGCTGTTTCAGTGGCTGAAACAGGGTAGTACATCGTTGGGCGAGCCATTTCAAGTAGTCGATGTTAGAGGATCTGATTACGTGGGAGGTCACATAAGGGATTGTTGGAATTGCCCCTACAAGACTCTTTCCCAGAGTGAAGACTCAATGAAGGGGCTGATTGATAAATTGGACGAATTAAGAAAAAATTCCAAGAGCGATAGAGTGAACGTTGTGTTTCATTGTGCCCAGTCTCAGCAAAGAGGTCCATCCGCTGCGATGAAACTCCTCAGGCAATTGCCTGAGCATAGCTTAAGCAATTTTGGAATATGGATCCTGAGAGGTGGTTTCAACCATTGGCAGGATATTTATGGTGAAGACAATACAGTTACTGAAGACTATCAGGCTGATATTTGGTCATGGTGACATATATACATACATATGTCTATACATGTCCTCTTTTTCAACCCACTCTTTTAATCAGGTGAACACCACTGTCTGATTCGACAACATCACTTACTTCACCAACTTTTAAGCTGAAGGCACTCGATTCGAAGCTGGGCTGCATCTCACCCTTCCCAAACCATCCGAGATCGCCCCCCCTCTTGGAAGACGAGCAATCTGATCTCTCTTTTGCTAGAGTTTCAAAATCCTCCCTATCCAGTCTCTCTTTAAACGTTGCCAACTCGTCTTTAGCCTCCTCCTTTGTAATAGTAATATTTTCTGATCTGTGCGACGCAGGTCTGCGAGAGTCCTTGTGCTTGATCAATAAGTGCAAACACCTCACACGTACTGGGTGCTCGGCGAGATACTTTTTAAATGCTTCGTGGTCAGTCCCCTCAGGTTCTTCCCATTGGGATTGCTTGGTTTCAGGATTGAAGAAGTACTCCCTTTTCTTTGACTTGCTGTATCTTACGGTCCATGGCTCTGGCAGTCCTGAAATTGTCAAGATATTTTTACTCATCTGAAACCTATGCGATATGTATATATATCTAATCAATGAGTACACCTGACAGTGGCCTTTTATGTTGATCCATTCAAAATTTCTGTCAAGAATTGCAACTTTACTACCTTAAAACGCGCTGAGGCAGCGAGGGCCGCCCGGCGAGTCTGCCTGCACGGATAGTTAATCTTTACAATCGCAAGGGAGATTCATGAAAAGATCAAGCCCACTGCGGCAGGTTTCCATCCCCGCTTGCTACCAGATCTCAACAAAATCTCTGACTATAATGTTATGCACTGAATGCTGGCCGAAGAGAAGTGCGTTTCGAGCTGCTGCACGTTTCTGTCCGACCAAGATGCCAGCCTTCCATGGAACGGTCGGGCCAAGCGCGCCGACGTTGGAGTTCAATGGTTGGGTTTGCCGCGCCGGTCTTCAGTTCATAGTCGTGTTGACCAGTCCAACGTTCGATAGGTTAAGTATTACTTTTACTTGTAGAAACCACGGAACTCCTTTGCGGACAGACCGTTCCCTCGCAAGGCAGAACCAATTGTAATACCTATGTAGCTTCTTCTTCTGACTAGCCACGAACCAGATATTGTAGGCCCGAATAGTTTGCCGCACGCTCTCATTGAGCGTATTGGTGTTCGAGGAGCGTGAGTGTTCGGAGGAATGACCGCGAAAGCTGCGGCAGAGTCCAAGACCTTGTTTTCGGATATTGGCAGCATCGGCTCTTTCTTGGCGCCTACAATATTCAATTTGCGGCAACGTGGAGTGGCATTCGCCATATTCGCATATATGGCGCAAAATGTGTTCAGCACACGCCGTAGTACCTGGCTCTGTGGAGGATTGGCTATTGAAAGCGGGTCCTGTGCAGGCCCAACCGAGAATGCAGGTAATTGTCCGGATAGTTCAGCTCCAGTTGTGTTTTTGTTGCAGAGAATGACCAGCCGGCAGACAGCCGTCCTGCTTGCTGTGCAGATATACGAATTCTACGGCGATATGGGTCGGACATTCAATCTATCGGCTTATTTGCGGCCAGATGGGCCGGAGTTGCTCACAAGAGTTTAGCCGCCGAGTTCATGACACTTTTGTCAGGCTGAAAACCAAGATGGCCGCCAGCAGTGTCTACAGAAAAAGGCAACTTTACAAGAAATCCCGCCGAGACACGAATCTATGGCCCTTGTTCGGGCTTTCCTGATGAGTCCCTATCCAACGAGCAGCCTACGGGCAGTACATCAAAAAGTGTTCTGAGTGCAAGAATCGATCGCGATCAGTTGTTCGTAACCTCGTCGTAAGAAAACTCCCCTTACTCTGGCAAGCTATTTAAAAATACGTTTCAAGACATTTCTGCCTCTCAGAGTGTCTGTCCCCTGAGCCTTTTCAACCGGTCCCTCGCTGTAGATCAATCCAGCTTTTAAGATCATACCCATCCCAAGAGGAATCATATCAGTTCAAGATATTCAGCATGCGCCCTACTGATTGCAACAAACAATCAATTTACAAAGATAGCACGCCGTCGCTTCCATCAACCTGCGGGACCCATACACCTCCTACGTGCGGCCTTAAGATTTGGAATAAAAGCTCAGTTTCGTCAATTCCTTCCCTGCCCAAGTTCCTCAATCTACGTACGTTGTGTTTGAAGCTGGAAGTATATCAGAACTCTCAAACGTCTCTTCACAAGGCCATGTGGAAGACGAAGCAACCTAGACGCCTGCCATATCGTCAGTTGTGGCCGTCTCATGGTACATGCAACATGAAAGACATGCCGCTCGGGCATCTCCCGCATGTGAAGAAGGACCACGAGATCATTGAGCAGAGTGTTTCTTCACATGCAGCAGCATTTTCGAGATTTTTTTGTTTTTTTCACATTTTCATTTGACTTCTACAAGTGAAAAAGATTTGATCTGACTTCTTCGTATAGAAACTTATCATATTCCGCCTTGGCCCAGCGAGTTCGCAACAGCCTTCTAGTATGCCAACAGTATGTAGCCCTGTGTGTACTTTTATACCGGGATGTCTGCATGATTCTTGAAATTGTATAAAATATTTCGTTTAGTATTTCTGTTTTACAACGATATCTTTCTTGTTAAATAGTTCACGAAAGCATTGGCAGGTTGAACATATTATTCAAATCACTTTTGATATAGTGATCTCTAATTGAACCTAAGCAGTAGATTAGATAATAAAGATTGCCTTAAACAACCGAATAATGACTGCTCAATTGATCGATGGTAAGGCCTGTGCCCAGGCTATTCGCCATGAAATCACCAATGAGGTTAATCAATTGAAATCGCAAAGCCCATCTTTCCAACCTCATTTGAGTATTATCCAAGTCGGTGGAAGAAAGGATTCATCCACTTATGTGCGTATGAAATGCAAAGCTGCCAAGGAAGCCGGTATCGAAGCGGACTTCATCCCCCTGTCCAATAATATCACAGAACAACAATTATTGGCCCAAATCGAAGCATTGAACGAAGATCCAAAAGTACACGGTGTTATCGTTCAATTGCCGCTACCAGAACATATCGACGAGGACAAGATCACCTCTGCAGTCACTGCAGCCAAGGATGTTGATGGCTTTGGCCCTATCAACATCGGTGAATTGAACAAGAGAAATGGTAAGCCATTTTTCCTGCCTTGCACACCAAAAGGTATCATTGAACTTCTAAAAAGGAATGGTGTGACCATTGCGGGTTCGAGGTCTGTTGTTATAGGCAGATCGGACATCGTTGGATCGCCAGTTGCAGAACTATTGAAGTCTCATGATTCAACTGTTACAATTGCTCATTCGAAGACTGAGAATTTGCCAAGCTATTTGGACGACGCTGATATCGTTGTTGTGGCCATCGGTCAGCCAGAATTTGTTAAAGGCGAATGGTTCAAGAACAACAAGAAAGGTGCGGTTGTCATCGACGTCGGCACAAACTTTGTTGAGGATTCAACAAAGAAATCTGGATTTAGAAACGTCGGTGATGTTGAGTTCAAAGAGGCTCTCAAGTACGTTAAGCTTATCACCCCGGTTCCAGGCGGTGTGGGCCCAATGACTGTAGCCATGCTTATGGAAAACACGTTGATCGCAGCCAAACGTCAACTGGAAACTGGTGGTAAGCTTTGTCAGTTCCAGGCCTTGCAATTAGATCTACAAAAACCAGTTCCATCAGACTTTGAGATTTCAAGAGCCCAAGTGCCAAAACACATTAGTCAGGTCGCTTTGGAATCTGGGATCTTACCTTCTGAACTAGAGCCATATGGTTCCACAAAAGCTAAAGTCAATTTGAAATTGCTAGATCGTTTGAAGGATAGAGAGAATGGTAAATACGTTTTAGTCACCGGTATCACTCCTACCCCATTGGGTGAGGGTAAGTCCACGACTACAGTAGGATTGGCTCAAGCCTTGGGTGCTCATTTGAACAAGACTGTTTTTGCCAACGTTCGTCAACCTTCTATGGGTCCAACTTTTGGTATTAAGGGTGGTGCCGCCGGAGGTGGCTATTCTCAGGTCATTCCTATGGATGAGTTCAATTTACATGTCACAGGTGACATCCACGCTATATCGATGGCCAACAACTTGTTGGCCGCTGCCATTGATACCAGAATGTTCCATGAGACTACGCAAAAGGATGCCGCGTTGTATAAAAGATTGGTTCCAGCAAAGAAAGGTGTCAGAAAGTTCACTTTAACCATGCAAAAAAGACTGAAGAAGCTAGGTATTGACAAGACAAACCCTAATGACTTGACTCCCGAAGAGGCTGCTAGGTTCGCTCGTTTAGATATTGACCCAGAAACTATCACCTGGAGGAGAGTCGTTGACTGTAACGACAGATTCCTAAGAGGAATAACTATTGGTGAGGCGCCAAGTGAAAAAGGTTTCACCAGAAGTACTGGTTTCGATATTTCCGTTGCGTCCGAGTGTATGGCGATTCTAGCTTTATGTAACGATTTGACTGACATGAGAGAGCGTCTAGGCAACATTGTCATTGCGGCTTCAAAGAGTGGTGAACCGATTACATGTGAGGATATCGGTTGTGCCGGTGCTATGACTGCCTTGTTGAAGGATGCGATCAAACCAAACATCATGCAGACCTTAGAAGGCACCCCAGTTTTCGTTCACGCTGGTCCATTTGCTAATATTTCCATTGGTGCTAATTCTGTTCTCGCAGACAAGATGGCACTGAAATTGGCTGGTGTGGATCCCCAGTTGCCTCAGGAAGTCAAAAACGAAAATGTAGGGTATGTCGTTACTGAAGCTGGTTTCGACTTCACTATGGGTGGTGAAAGATTTATTAACATCAAATGTCGTTCCTCTGGCCTGATCCCAGATGTTGTCGTCATTGTTGCTACAGTGAGAGCCCTAAAGGTTCATGGAGGTGGTCCTGAAGTCAAGGCTGGTGCACCTTTGCCAGCTGCTTATTTGAACGAAGATGTTGAACTTTTGAGAAAGGGATGTGCGAACTTGGCTAAGCATATCGCTAACGCCAAGCAATATAACCTACCAGTTATAGTTGCGATCAACAAGATGTCATCAGACTCTGACTTGGAACATCAAGTGATAAAAGAGGAATCACTTAAGGCAGGTGCCCACGATGCTATTGTCTCAAACCATTGGGAAGAAGGTGGAGCCGGCGCAATTGACTTGGCACAAGGCATTATCAAGGTTACACAAGATGAGACCAATAAGGACTTTAAATTCTTGTATGACACCGAAGGGACCGTGCAAGAGAAGATTAGCAAGATCGCTCAAGATATGTATGGTGCCAAGGATGTCGATTTCCTGCCTGAAGCCCAAAAGAAGATTGAATTGTATACCAAACAAGGCTTTTCCAACCTGCCAATTTGTATTGCCAAGACACAATATTCCCTGTCTCATGATGCTAATTTGAAGGGTGTTCCAACTGGATTCACCTTCCCAATCAGGGATATTAGGGCATCTATTGGTGCTGGTTATTTATATGCCTTGGCTGCGGAAATCCAAACAATTCCAGGTTTACCAACTCACTGTGGTTTCATGAACATTGAAGTTGACGAAGATGGTGAGATCGAGGGTATGTTCTAGATCAATCATTTATCCTCATATATAGTTATAATGTATATTAAAGAAAGAAGAAAATATATGTGATCACGGTAAGTTTAAAACTTCGCTCTAATTTCCTTTTCTGAATCGTACACTACCAATCCTTCTTGCGACACACTTGCAACGATTTCGCCCGACTCAGGGTCAAAATATTCTCCCTGAAGTAGGTGCTTATCCCAATGAGATCTCGGATTTCTTATTTTTAAATATATCCAATCATTCACTTTAGGCACATCGTGGAAATAAATGCAATGATCCAAGGAAACGCTAAATTTGTGAGAAAACATCGGTAACTTATGAAAATAGGGAACTGTTAAAAGGAAATATGAGTCAGATAGGTAAGCAAAAGCAACGTAATTGTAACGGTAGTCGTTCTTCGGAGTAATTTTCGCAGGTGTACTTTTCTGCGCCGATCTAGCGTTAGTAACAGAATTCCTTATGCGAACGTATTGGCCTAGCTCATCCGTTTCCGCTTGGGAGTAGAAAAGATCGTGTGGAAATTTATACTGTATAGGGCCGTATTGGAATGTTTCTAACTGCTTTTGAATCAGTCCAGGTTTTGCCATTGCTGGCTGTAATTTGGCATATCTTTTCCAATTATCATTCTGAACAACTTCCTTTTGGAACAAGTCTGCACCATCTGAGAATTCGTTGATATTTGGCTTTTCACTTGGCTTAATTGTCTTGAGATGATGAAGCGAATCGTGATCATGTTTCTCCTTAGCAAATAAAATAGTGGTTGTAAATATCAGCCTTTCCTCCTGGTATGCTCTGACGTGCTTGTGAATAAAATTCCTCCCGTGCCTTAAATCTTCCACATCATAAGCAATCATATTATTAGGATCACCTCCACTAATAAAATAGCAGTGCAATGAAGTTGGGACAAAATTATACGGGACAGTGTGTAATGATGCCAGCAAAGATTGTGCCACTAACGTTCCACCAAAGGTCCCTCTAGCGAGAACTGGAGCAGCAGGCAATGAAGCTGTGACAAACAGCGACGCCGACTGTCTAGTTAGTTCCAGAATTTTTTCCAAGCTCGAGTACTTCGACGCCATTTCAAATCCTGATATAACCTTCTCAAATCCTCTAACTATTCAAGGTTATAGCCTCGCCAATTAAAAGCTGTCTTGTGACTATGTAGTTTTATAGCTCGTTCAATTTTACCCCCAATCATTGAAAGAATTCCGAGATTGTTGGGTTTAATATTCTGGCCCCGAAAGACTCATCGATCTTCGAAAAATACTGGTCCAGCTAATAACGATAATTTTGTCTTTTAGATCTTCGATCTTCAAACTAGCTCGAGGCCATATTTATATTTTGGTGTACTCAAGTTCGTCATAGGTCTCTTCCGGTGACGATTGCGAGGTTTTAAGTATTGCTATCGAACGAACTAAGGGGCAGGTTGGGACAATATTCTTTCACAGTGAAAGTCTAAATAATTAGTGGCGACAAGAGCCCAGCTCGTATAAATACGAAGAGGGCATAATTGAAATAAGTACACAAGTGTTAGCTATTACAAACAGGAGGTTTATGACTATACAGAAACGATGGTCAACACAACTGGTTCAATACTTCAGAGTAGCGTTGCATTTCTCGAGGAATACATACCGGTGTGTTTAGAGAAGCGTGAGCTGACAGATGATAAATCTCCCCTCTTTATACTAATATCTGGTCCACAAGGATCTGGTAAGTCATACACAGCAGCTCTAGTTTACAAGTACCTGTTGGAAAAATACGGTCAAACCAAAAATATAGCTAGCATGTCAATTGATGATTTTTACCTTACTCATGATGATCAAATGAAACTGTGCGAGACATTTCCTGATAATCGCTTGCTGCAAGGAAGAGGGCTTCCAGGAACACACGACATTCCTCTTCTTGCTCGTTTTATTGAAGCAGTATCAAAGGGTAGCAAATCGAAACTATCCTTACCTACTTATGACAAATCAAAATTCAACGGCGAAGGTGATAGAGGTGATCGACAACGAGAGGTTAATTTACCGCTAGATATTGTCGTCATGGAGGGATGGTTTCTTGGGTTTGAGCCCATCTTAGAACCTAATTCGGATCCCATTTTACAGACGACCCCAGACATGGTGCAGGTAAACGCTAACTTGCTACTGTACAGCGATCTATTGTGGGATAACCCTAAGCTCAATTCTTTGGGAATTGTGTTCGAAGCTGACAAAATTGAAAACGTGTATGCATGGCGCCTGCAGCAAGAGCAAGCATTAAAGGCTAGTAGCGGACAGGGAATGACTGACGAGGAAGTTAAGAAGTTCATAGATAGATATATCCCCTCGTATCAACTATACTATGATAACATGGTTTGCAGCGAAAATTTAGGTTCTGTAGCAACCTTGACATTGGGAATTGATTTGAAAAGAAATATAAAATCACTTAAAGATAGATGTGTTGAATAGAACAATTACGTATAAGTAATGATAGTAGATTTTCTCTTTCTCATATGTTTGAAGTGTATGTTTCGATTTCTTCCCATGGTATGATGGTTCTGGTTTGTGCGAGGTTGCGTCTCTTTCCGATTCTTTTAACACTAATGCTGTTTCCTGGATGTGGTTTAGTCTGCTTGCCCCTGCTCTTGGATCTCGTTTTTCGTCCATCAACATACTTAAACTCATCGTCAGTCTCATTTAGCAAGGTAGTTCCATGTAGAACATCAGTTGCACTATTGTTACACTCATCGTTAGCCCTGTCTTGAAATTCTAGACTGTTCAAACGCTTCTCGATGCATGCCTGTCTGTCACTCAACGAATTCATATCACTTGACATGGAGACCAGAACGGTTTGTGTATTCTCTAGCTGTCGGGTTATGTTCAGCAGGAGTTCTTGAGTAAACTCGATTGATTGCGCACTTCGCTCTTGTGCCGCATCGAAGAATTCCTTGATCGTACTCTCCAAGGCCTTCAACTTAGTCTGTTCATCTTGATTGTTGATGCCCTTTAGGCGTTCCTCTAGATGAGAAGAAAGATCAGTAATGGAAGATTTTATTTCTGTAATATTTTGTTAGTATCGCATTACTCTCTTCTTTGGTAAAGAATAAGGGTCTTTCCGTCTATAAACGACTAACCTTTTATATCGACCTCTTTGGCTAATCCCAAGTTCAATCCTTTAACCACTCCACATAACTCCTCTCGATGAGAAGAAAGATCAGTAATGGAAGATTTTATTTCTGTAATATTTTGTTAGTATCGCATTACTCTCTTCTTTGGTAAAGAATAAGGGTCTTTCCGTCTATAAACGACTAACCTTTTATATCGACCTCTTTGGCTAATACCAAGTTCAATTTTTTAATTACTCCGCATAATTCTTTGGAATTGTTTTGCAAAACACTCAAGAGTTGTGATGACTTGTCTCGCAGATCAACGCTTTCCATTTCTAATTTGGCGGCCCATTCCAGTATTTGTTTATCAGCTTCCTCTAACCGCTCAACTTGAGAACTTGCCGAATCGGTAACCTTCCCCATTGTACCATTTCTTGGCGGTGACGATAGAGATGATGATAGGTCTGTAGGTATATCGTCTGAATGGCCAGCCATAGCGAAATTAGTTTTATCTTTGTTTCTTTACTATTTGTTTGTTTGATGGCTTTGAAGATGGAATATATTTAGAGAATTGTCGGCGCTCTGCAAACTTGACGGAACTGGGAGCACAGCAGGAAAGAAGAGAATACAGAAATAAATGTCCCCGCTACTTAAATCTTATCTAGGACAACGTATTGTTATAGTTACTACCGAAGGTGAATCCTTTGTGGCAACCTTAGAAGGTTTTGACAAATATACGAATCTTCTTCTTTCCGATATACATGATTCGAACGACGAGCTGATTAGTATGGCTCAGGTGCTGCGAGGGAGCGAAATTGTTCTATGTGGAATGTCAGAGGATAATGAGAATTCAGCATTAAAATTAAAAGGTGTACCGAAATTGAAAAATACGAAGAATAAGATTGCTGATGAGTACTTAATATGGGAAGCAGTTTGGAAATGTCAATCAAAAAATTAAATACTGATATTTAGCTACAAAGGATGTTTTTATTGTCTTTTGTTCAAATACTTTTTCTCTTCGCCTATCCCACAATTTGGAGGGATCCCCAATTGATACATCTTAACTGCAAGCTCTAAAAGGTAATCAATGGCCTCGTTGAAAACCTTTGCTTTATCAATAGTCGGGCCCCAGACAAAAATACCATGTCTTCTGACTATAACTGCACAGGTATGTGGATAGTCCTCGAAAATTTGCATCAATGAATCTATCAGTTGATCCTCATGGGCTTTATTTTCTATTATCGGTATTGATAGGGTATCAAAAAATGATAGACTAATCGGTTTGCCTGTCTCAGGATCTATCTTATCACCGGGAATGGCCTTTATTTGTTCGATATTAGCAATTTTGAATTCTTCGTTAAATAGCAAAGAACATAGAACCGCATTGTGCGAGTGTGTGTGAATAATTGCGCCAGCATTACGATGATGAAAGCACGCGACAAAGAGAGGAGTGCACGCACTTGGCTTGAGATGCTTTGGAACCCTTATATATTGTTTGGTTTCGCCATCCATAACAAACAAGTCTTCCGGTTTCATTTGCTCCTTCTGTACCCCTGACGGTGCGATATAGTAGTGGCCGGTCTCTGGATGCTTGATTGATATACCTCCACCTGTGCCGGTGCACCAATTATTATGATAAAACTGCTCGCATAAGGTGCATATCAAGTTTGCAGGATGTTTGGGATTTTGAGAGTGCACCAATGTTTCACAAGACATCTCTAAGATTTTGCTTATCCTCTAGACCTGAGGTAAACAGTCGATGAGATGGATTCTATATTTTTTGTTAAGAACGGCTTTCCCCCATGCATGCTACTAATCTTCGCAAGTCACGAAAAATTAAATAATGTAGGAGTGAAATTGAGCAAAAAATGTAATATTTGTTAAACATCCAATACTCTCACAATAGTGCGCTACATAACATTAAAATTAATTAACAATTATTCGACTCATAGCAATTCATGCTGCCGTCGTTCTCGCAATCTGCGGTCTGGAGTGGTTTAATGTGCCACATTTCCAACAAGTTCTCTTTTCGATATTACTTTCAAACTCAACGATTCCTTCTTTGACCTGTGTACCAAGGTCGGTCATATAGAAGCTCAATTCACAAACAACTTCCTTGCAGTTAGAGCAATACCATCTCATTTTGTCGTTAGCACCTTCGGGACGATCCTGCTCTAGTACAATTCCGACGGTATCCGCATACCTTACGGGACTATGAGGAACATTGGCAGGCAGTAAATAGGAATCGCCCTCCTCAATTGGAATATCGATAAACTTGTTATTATCATTGATAGTCTCGTCCACAACCCTCAAAGTCATCGCACCCTTCTTTTGGTAAAACCACTCTGGCGTCGGATTCACATGATAATCAGTGCGATCATTTGGGCCACCGACTATCATCACGGTGAATCCACCGCGGTGCAGGCAAAAATTGTTGACTGGTGGCTGCAGTAAGGATTCATTTTCCTTCAACCACCTATCTATGTTGAGCGGAACAGTGTTTAGCATGTGTTTATTTGTAGTGTTGTCAAGCCTTGTGGGCCTTAATATACGCAAAATAGGAGAAAATTTCAAGGACGTTGCCCAAACATGTCAGGTATATACTGAACGACTAGGAGTCACTAGGCCACACAACGACAGTTGATGTGGAACAAGATAGTATTACGGAACAATAAATGTCACTCAATCATTGAATACGACTGCGACGGGCGCTTTGCGCAGCGTCAGTGGCATTGCCCTCTTATGCGTGGTCATAAATTTACTCAGCTGTCTTGAGTTGCTTGGGTCGCAATGCCTGTGACATTTGCGCAAGTGTCTGGCTGTCTACTTTAGGATAAGTTATCACTTGAGGACCGACAGATGAAGTGAAATTGCACCACACATATCTTAAATGGCCCCGTCCGTCCTCAAATTTGTTGCATGTACAGACTAGTCGTTGCTGGCGGTAGTCTGACTGATAGATGGTGCCCTTGAAATGATCAGTAACAAATGAGCGTTACGGACAATGTCAACGTTACAATGAGGTAACTATGTCACCCTGGACGAAGGTCCTATTTTGACATATAGAATTAAGGTCAATAGCGACTCCTACTTCCGGCGACTACTGATACCAAGATGCTTCCCGCTTCTGTAATGGAGAAGCGGAGCAACAACCCTGAAGGTATCCTTCGAAATTCGCCACTCTATAACGCACATGGATCGAAATTTCCTCGCATGGATTTAAAAAGGCTAGAAATCCCACAAATTCGGTTGCAGCCTTTGCAGCCGAGCGATCAGATATTTGATCCCTGGTACGAAGAATGCCAGAATCTAATAGAAGCATGCAAAATACATGATGAAAGCGCAAGAAAGTTTGATATGTGGTACTCCGAGAAATACATGAGCAGCAAACCACCAGGAATGATGGACAACGTTATGTTGTCCCCATCAAGACGCTGAGACGAATAGTCGTATCTTTGTCGTGCATTGAATACAGTGATAAGTACGAAATCAAAAAATATTTTATATCGTATATAGAGAATGATATCAATTTCAAATGGCCTTAACTTCTTTCAATTTTTCAATTAACTCATCCACAGAGCTGACTTTTATACCGGGGGCTCTTGGTTTGGGTTCTTCAACAGATATGACTTTCAATCTTGGTTCGACATCAACATCGCTGAACTCTTTCAAGGTAAGTTTTTCCATTGGTTTCTTCTTTGCTTTCATCAAGTTTTGCAATCCAACGTAGCGTGGGGTATTCAAACGCAGATCCGTTGTGATAACCATGGGCAAAGTAGCACTGATGACTTCCTCGCCACCATCAATTTCCCGTGTCACCTTGATGTTAGAAGGGTCCACAAACTCTACTTTTGCTGCATTTGTTGCCTGTGGCCAGTTTAATAGACCTGCAAGCATCTGACCTGTGTTATTACAATCATCATCGATAGCTTGTTTGCCCATTATGATGAGGTTTGACTTCTGTCTGTCGACGACCTCTTTGAGAATTTTAGCAACAGCCAAAGGTTCTAACTGAACATCTTTGATATCTATCAAAGTTGATGAATCTGCACCCTTAGCAAGACAATTTCTCAAAATATCTTGTGCTTTGGTTGGGCCAATAGAAACAGCATGAATGTTCTCGACCAGTGATTTGTTATTTTCTTTGATCCTTACAGCTTCCTCCACTGCAATATCGTCAAAAGGGTTGATGCTGAATTTTACACCATTAGTTTCAATGGCAGTTCCAGCTTTATTCACTCGTGGTTTGATTTGGTAATCAATAACTCTCTTGACTGGCACAAGAATACGTAACTGCTTGCTGGCCATCGTTAGAATCAATTGTGGCCTTAACAACTTCTACAGTCCTAACCTCTTTTCGCTCTTCGTACCGATTGGCTGTTATAGCTCGATCGCTTTGAAATTGTCTGTCTCTGTTTTCAAATTATTTCATGCAGCTGAGAAAGCTCACTGAGCGGTCCGTCTACACAGATATTTACAATACAAACTTTTGTTCTGCTGAGAACTTATAGGCGCCAGAAGGTCTAGCATGGCAGAACTGCCACTCAGCCCTTATTGGGCTACTCGAACACAATCAGTCGGAACTGCCTAGCTCTTTCATTACTCGTTTTTGCCGTCATTTTCTTCTCGAAAGTGCATTCTTAAACAGATACCCATTAAGGGTATGATAGTTCCAAGCTTACTAAGTTAAAATCTGGAGCCTCCTCCTTCTTACGATTTTTGTCTCTGAGAGGAATGTAATTTAATGTGGCCGTAGGGTTTTTTTTGTTTGTATCGTTAAACACTTTTTGGAGAACTAATAAGCTGCCTTTGCCTTATTTACTTAATATATTAAATGAGCTGAAAAACATAAAAATACTCTCACATGAAATTCTTGAGTGAAAGTGCTCCACAAGTGAATATTATCATAAACAGACTGCATAATTATTTGAGATACGAAGTCGCACTTTCAGTTGACTCTTTTCATTCAACGTCGGCTACGATGATGCATATGCGAATGAAACGGACAGCTGAAAGGGTTAATTCTTCCCCAAAGATATTTAAATCCAACACTCTCATTTACAAAACAACCGTATAGGATTTATGGCCGGATATTTTAATCTTTTGCCAGAAAAGTCTCAGCAACTCGGCGGCTAACGAGAATCTCAGAAGTACAGATGGAAAATCAATTCAAAGCTATGAAATCTTCAGTTAAAACAACATATCACGTTGAAATTTGAGGATTTATTTGTTGCCTGGAGTATTCTACGTAAAGAACGGTTAAATTGCTGTTTACTGCGTTTAGCTGCTTGCAAGTTCTTGCCATTTTCCACCAAAGCCTTTACGCGATGAGCTACAATGCGTCCGACTTCTTTCCCTCGTGTGATCAATGGCAAATCACAGATCTCTCAGTTTTATCACGATGGACCCAGCAGCTTCTCATCAGCCTGTTTTGCGAGCTCCTTCCAAAATCTATGAAGTAAATACTTGTGTGGACTCACTTGACTGGCGGGGCGGGGCGGCCTTCGCTCGCTAACAGCAGGCAACAAGAGGTCGAAGAAAAACAGATCAGTTAGATACGCAAGCGTGCAGCGTGGCCAACCAAGTATAACCATTCGCTAAAATGTCCCATTTTGTTATCACTTGTATCAGCCATGACAAAGTTCTGAGTGAGGAGAAAAAAATTGGCGTGCTAAACAGAGTCAATGCAGCCTTAACTTCTGGCAATTACACTGTTAAAAGTGAAAAAAAACTGTCTGAAAATGCTCTCGACATCTATGTCGACAGTTCGATTGAAGTCCCCGTCAAAGAATTTCATGGTTTACTGAAATATGCCATCGATTCATCCCAAGACATTGATATTATCGTTCAGTTGAATAATGAATTTCGTCATAAGAAATTAATAGTGTTTGATATGGATTCGACACTAATTTATCAAGAAGTCATCGAACTGATTGCAGCATACGCCGATGTAGAGGATGAAGTACGTGAAATCACCGAACGTGCGATGAATAATGAATTGGATTTCAAACAATCATTGAGGGAACGTGTGAAATTATTAAAAGGTTTGAAAATCGACGAATTATATGAACAGATTAAGCAGAAACTTGAAGTTACTGAAGGCGTACCAGAGCTGTGTGAGGCTTTGCATGCTAACGGCTGTAAACTAGCTGTGTTGAGTGGTGGTTTCATACCATTCGCAAACTTCATTAAAGGAAGATTGAACCTGGACTATGCTGAGGCCAACATTTTAGAGACTGATAGCGATGGTTTGCTAACTGGCTTCACCAAGGGTACAGTAGTGGACGGCCAATATAAGGCAGATACCCTATTGAGACTTTGCAAAAAGTATGATATTCCTGTTGCGTCAAGCTGCATGGTGGGAGACGGTGGAAATGATTTACCGGGGATGAACGTGGCAGGATTTGGAGTCGCCTGGAATGCAAAGCCTAAAGTTCAAGAGTTAGCTCCAAGTAAATTAAACACCAAATCAATGATAAATCTGTTGCACATCCTTGGCTATTCGAAAAATGTATAATTTAGAAACTATTTCAATTTACCTTCTATTTACTATAAAGGAATCGTCTTGGATTTTTTTCCTTGCTTAGATGTTAGAAGCAATGGCTTGTTTAACAGCAGCTGGGTTAGCACCGACAACCTTTGCAACTGGCTTACCGCTCTTGAAAAGGATGAAGGTTGGCATTGAAGATACCTCGTTCTTTCTAGCAACTTCTGGCAACTCATCAACATCAACCTTGTAGAAATCAGCTTGGGTGTATTCAGTGGAGAACTTCTCAACCATTGGGGAGATCATCTTACATGGCCCGCACCACACGGCAAAGAAATCAACAACAACTAATTTGTCAACAGCGATAGCTTTGTCGAAATCGCTAACAGAAGTAATTGCAGAAACCATTTTATGTTTTGAAATATATATTTGTGTTTGTGAGTAATCTATTGATTCTTCAGCGGGGAGTTTTATTCAAGGAGGAACGGAATTACTATTCTGAAATTCCTTTGCTTAAATACTTTTTCAAATCCCTTGAAGGTTTCCCACAACGTTGCGCTCAACGCCACTTACTAAGCGCTTCAAGTCTCTGGCCAGAAACGAAAGGTATTTAGGTCAGGTAGTCAACATTGGTAAGCAATCAAGCGAAGAAGACACCGACAAGGTGCAAATGACCACAACTTCAATGAGCATATAGTCAATACGTGCAGATGCAGAGGCTACAGAAAAACGTTCAGCCACATGCTCGAGCGAAGAAGTTAGAACACATGATTCGATGGAACGATTTACCTGAGCCAGGAGAACACAATCCAACCACAGGATAGCCACAATTATAGCGTCCAAATACCAAAGGAGCCAAATTGGCTTCGTGAATTGAAAGCTTGGCGTGTAAACCACACAATGGTTACCCTCCTATAGGCGTCCGCAGTGATACGAAACGTCGTTTTGTGGTGTATAATGGAAGCTGGCGGTTGAATCAAGACTAACAGATGTAAACAAACAAACACTCATCTGTATTAAGCGTTAGAGTAATTGTATAAGTTCACCTAGGGATGAACGGAGGTACAGACCAGGATGAGGGCGACTTCTCTATTCTGCCATTAAATGAAAGGCTGAGTCACAAACTTTGGAAGGCGAGATTGCACGGGTACCAGGAACTAAATCAATTGTTCTCTAGGTCAGCCGGAGGTTTAGGCGACAACGATGAATCTGTCATAACTTTTTGGAAAGATCCGTCTCTTTTCGGCGATTATGTGACAGACTCAAACGTTGTGGCTCAAGAACAGGCGGTCGTAGCGCTTGAGTCTCTGCTCAAGAATGTAGGATTGCCGCCGCACATAGATTTGAAAACTGTAATGTCCAACTGGATTCCTGCTTTGGTAGAGAAGGGACTGGCATCATCTAGGGCAATGACAAAGAATAGATCAATGGAGTGTATTCTCTTGATATGCTCTTTCGATGAGTCGATCACTGAATCAATTCAATTGGTGTTACCGTTTTTTAATAAGAAACTGCCCAAGTTAGTTGCTGCATCTATCAATTGCATTAGCGAACTGATATCTTCCTTTGGATTCATCAACGTGTCGGTGAATAACTTATTGCCGGAACTTTTGGATCCACTGGCTAAGCTGGCTGGTCATGCTGATAGAAACGTCAGAGCACAAACCATGACGTTAATAGTTGAAGTTTACAAGTCTAATGGCTGCAATAGGTTGATATTAGATGAGTTGCTGTTAAACAAATTGAAGCCTATCCAACAAAATGATTTAGAGAAGCTCTTCAATAAGGCTGACTCCGAATCATCCAGTGAGGAGGGCCCAAAGCGCCTTTTCCAATGGCAAGAACAGCAAATGAAGCTGCAAGAACAAAGTAAAGAGCAGCACGAAGTAGATAAAGATGGTGATACACTCATGGAAATAAAGACGCGGAGTACGGATAAGAATACTAATAATAAAACTGACACCCAAGTTACTTTGGATCCATTCGATTTATTTCCTGAAGAAACTATCCTTGATAAATTACCTTCCGACTTTCATAGGAATATAGTATCGATAAAATGGAAAGACAGGGTGGATGCGCTGCAAGAGTTCTGGGATAATGTATTGTGCAAGGTCAAAAAATTGAAATCAGAGAGGCAGGATTACAGCGAAATTCTATCAATATATGCGCAGATAATACAGCGTGATGCGAACGTCCAAGCAGTGACCATAGCAGCACAATCGGTGCAGGTCATATGTGAGAAACTAAGGTTTCCCCGCTTTGGCAAGCACTACGTTACTATTGTTTTCGCCTCACTGTTGGAAAGAACCAAGGAAAAAAAACCATCAGTAATCGACTCAATTCGGAATGCGCTTGAATCTCTTTGCCGCTGTTACAGTCCCCTAGGTTCTGAAACTAATAACGAAGATATGCTGCAAGAAATTTTGCAGTTCATGAAACATAAGATCCCACAGGTTAGAATGGAAAGCAGTTCATTATTTACCTTCGTCTTGCGGGAGCTACCTGTTTCCAAAAATGTGGTTGAAAAATACCTTGAAGACGAAATAACCCCAACGATAATCAAAATTGTCAACGACACCCAACCGACGATTAGGAACATAGGCTTTGAGTGCTTTGCCGAACTGTTGAAAGTCATGGGCAGAGATCAGTATCTCAACGGAGCATTAGAAAAACTGGATAACTTGAAGAGAAAGAAAATTCAGGAATGTTGTGACAAACTACCAAAGTCGTCACCTCATACACGTCCAACGGATTCGCGGCGGGCAGATGAAAACCGAGAGAGGAATAGTAATCAAATCCGGCCCACAAGCTCCTCGAGCATCCCATCAAAGCGTGGTGCAAGTTCGCCACTGAAGAAAATCGTCAAGGCAAGCTCGCCCAGCATACAAAAATCCAGAGTATTGTTGACGTCGAGATCATTGGCGATGCCGGGATCACCCTCTACGACAGCACCACAGAGTTTAAAACAGCCGCCCCCAAATAGCAATGCCAACATGCAACTTCAAAAACTAATGAAAGAAAAGCAAGAATGGACGGAAGAACGTCGTCAGCTTTTGGACCGGGTGAGTGAGCTAAGCAGTGTTCAAAATCGGATCAGTGATGAAAACGAACTGTTGCAGGAGAAACTGAACACGCTCCAGACAAATATGCATGAAAAAGGCCTACAAATAAGATCGAAAGATCTGCAATTGGGTAAACTGCAAGATCGTATATCACAACTGGAACAAGAACTACAGGAACAACAGCAACACAAGCAGCCACAGCAGCAAAGACAAATATCATCGTCTGATGCGTCTGCCATCTCGACCAACCTCGGAGTGAGGTCTATATCATCTTCATCATTCGAGCCCGTGACGTCGCGGACCAAGCATCTGAGGACCCCAAGCGAATCCAGCGATGATTTACCCCGTCGTGTCGATTCTTTGCAACTGAGTCATGACAAGAGTAGCCACGCAAACGACATTGTCAACGAAGAGAGTTGGAAACGTGCCGCAGAGGTAACGTCGCAGCTAAAGGCGAGAATTGAGAGAATGCGGGCCAAGACACGGGGAATTAGTAATAATTTTTAATGAAGGATAACTCGGACACTAGTGCCCATATCCCTTCTCATTTTGTATTTTGTGTAGTGTGATATACGGCGGGAATGACGTAAGCAGGAAATGTTTCGGTAAGCACCGCACGGTCTTTCATGCAGACCTGACGAACCTGTTGTCGAACGAATGCCCTGTCAGCTCTGCGTGGAGACACCCCCCACAAGTAGCGCCAGACCTCGAAAAACCGGCGCCGACTCCCCCCAGTGCGGTTTCCAAGAAAGTAAGCGCTACCGTCGTAGACTGCTTGTTTGTACCTTTGTACGAGTGCTGTAGCCGCCTAGAGCTTAGAAGGCTGCATGGAGCAGATACCTGCCGAGACTACTCGTCTGTGAAGATTGATAGCCGCCCATCTTCCTTTTTCCGCAATTCTCGTCCAGCAGGGACGCAGTCCGTCTGCTCGCACAACATAGCCGGGTAACGGCCGCATGTATCGCATCTCTGGTGCCCGCATCTGGGATCTCGACTTCTAGAAGCGGCAAATGCGAGAATTAATCCGAAAAGCTTATCTAAGCCCATCTATTTGTGGCACTTCCGCTAAATGCATATTCGCTTAGCAGATCCCACACCCTAAAATATCCCGAATGCAGCAAAATCCACTTTCTTTCCCTCGGCTTCCAGTAAAAATCGCCATTACCCCACATCACCAGGGACGATGGGTCTTTTCTTTCATGTTCCACTAAAAGGTCTGTACGAGATGTCGCGATTCCCACTAATTGCATAACGCATAAACTCGCGCACCGGTACGCGCACGCCCAGCTGACATGGTGCTTATGCATTATGCGTTTAGTGGACCTACGCAGTCTATCAGACCATGAGGTCGTTATTTTATGAATTTTCATGAAGCCCATAGAAATTCAATGAGAAAAGCCGGCATCGTTTGATCGAATTTGAAAAAAACGGCTTGATTCAACAAGAAAAGACAGGAATTTGGAACATTCGATAAGGTATCAACAATGATGTGTTATGAGGATGTGTGGTGCTGTACGTTACACGTATTACAATGCTTTTGCATGGTGATTTGGACTCAAAAGTATATAAACACATAGATAATTCCTGTTAGATACTATGCAGTTCCAGTTCTTCTTTCCTTATTTACTTACAAAGTACCAAGGAATACATTCCCATATTTCAATAACAAACACAAATAAAAATGTCTGAAATTACTTTAGGTCGTTATCTTTTTGAAAGATTAAAGCAGGTTGACACCAACACCATCTTCGGTTTGCCAGGTGATTTCAACTTGTCCTTGTTGGACAAGATCTACGAAGTCCCAGGTATGAGATGGGCTGGTAACGCCAACGAATTGAACGCTGCTTACGCTGCTGACGGTTACGCCAGAGTTAAGGGTATGGCTGCTCTTATCACCACCTTCGGTGTCGGTGAGTTGTCTGCTTTGAACGGTATTGCCGGTTCTTACGCTGAACACGTCGGTGTCTTGCACATTGTCGGTGTCCCATCTATCTCTTCCCAAGCTAAGCAATTGTTGTTGCACCACACCCTAGGTAACGGTGACTTCACTGTTTTCCACAGAATGTCCGCTAACATCTCAGAAACCACTGCTATGTTGACTGACATCAACACTGCTCCAGCCGAGATTGACCGTTGTATCAGAACCACCTACGTCACCCAAAGACCAGTCTACTTGGGTCTACCAGCTAACTTGGTCGACTTGAAGGTCCCAGCTTCTTTGTTGGAAACCCCAATTGACTTGTCTTTGAAACCAAATGACTCCGAAGCTGAAACCGAAGTTGTCGACTTAGTCTTGGAATTGATCAAGGATGCTAAGAACCCAATCATCTTGGCTGATGCTTGTTGTTCCAGACACGACGTCAAGGCCGAAACCAAGAAGTTGATTGACGTTACTCAATTCCCATCTTTCGTCACCCCAATGGGTAAGGGTTCTATCGATGAACAAAACCCAAGATTCGGTGGTGTCTACGTCGGTACTCTATCCTCCCCAGAAGTTAAGGAAGCTGTTGAATCCGCTGACTTGATCTTATCTGTCGGTGCTTTGTTGTCCGATTTCAACACCGGTTCTTTCTCTTACTCTTACAAGACCAAGAACATTGTTGAATTCCACTCTGACTACATCAAGATCAGAAACGCTACCTTCCCAGGTGTCCAAATGAAATTCGCTTTGCAAACTTTGTTGACCAAGGTTGCTGAGGCTGCCAAGGGTTACAAGCCAGTCGATGTCCCAGCTAGAGTCCCAGCTAACGCTGCTACCGCTGAAACCACCCCATTGAAACAACAATGGATCTGGAACGAAGTCGGTAAATTCTTACAAGAAGGTGATGTTGTTGTCACTGAAACCGGTACTTCTGCTTTCGGTATCAACCAATCTCACTTCCCAAACAAGACCTACGGTATTTCCCAAGTCTTATGGGGTTCCATTGGTTTCACCACTGGTGCTACCTTAGGTGCTGCCTTCGCTGCTGAAGAAATTGACCCAAAGAAGAGAGTTATCTTATTCATTGGTGATGGTTCTTTGCAATTGACCGTCCAAGAAATCTCCACTATGGTCAGATGGGGTTTGAAGCCATACTTGTTCGTCTTGAACAATGACGGTTACACCATCGAAAGATTGATTCACGGTGAAAAAGCTCAATATAACGACATTCAACCATGGAAGAACTTGGATCTATTGCCAACCTTCGGTGCCAAGGACTACGAAACTCACAGAATCTCTACTACTGGTGAGTGGACCAAATTGACCACCTGTCCAAAATTCAACGACAACTCTAAGATCAGAATGATCGAAGTTATGTTGCCAGTTATGGATGCTCCATCTTCTTTGGTTGCTCAAGCTAAATTGACTGCTTCTATCAACGCTAAGCAAGATTAAGCTTCTTAACATTCCAACTTCAACATCAATATATACTTTTGTTATGACAACTTTTATTGTTTTAAAGTCTAGTTAGTTTTAAATCATAATATTTCACGTTTTGAGAACTATTTTCTGTATTTAATTTATTATTCATTATTAGCTTTTCACATCTGCGAAAACATTCTATCTCTATTCTTTACTTCTTGGTGCGATTTTGAAACTCAGGATATCATTTTTCCCCGGCTCGACAGTGCTATCCTCGCCGATTCTTACACCACCTACACCTTCAATAGCAGCAATCGTTACTTCAGTGCCCATTATATGCTTGGTCACTCTGCCAACCGTCGTGCCTCTTTTGACCAAGAAGCAGTCTCTAAAAACATTCTCGCCATTACCACCGGTGAAGGTTTGAATGTTTCTGACGGTATAGACTGGTATGAGATTCAGGACATCTGTTGCGGCCTGTAAAACTTGCACGACACCTGTGGAGCCAAACCGATAGAGAACCAAATCTCTGATATTTTCGATTCGATTCAAGGTTTTCTCATCCAAGGGTTTCAGGTTTTCTGGATCGTCCTCAAATGTATCCACAAATTCAGTGCCCTCTTCATAAGTAATAAACTTTTGTTTTTTCAGCTTTCTTAAAAATAGTTCAGTAATAGCGCTTGTCAAGACGGCCTTGGTCTGAGGGTGTTTCAACATGATCTTGGAGACATTTTTATCTGCATCAGGATGATCCATTTTATTCAATGCCAGAACGGTGGGAAATTTTTCCTTCATGAAAGATATAACCACTTTGGTGATCCAGGCATCATCCCACTGTTCCAATGGTGGCAGCCCCTTTAATCGATCGAGCGCTCTCTGGATCATAGGTGCGTGGGAGCCGTACCCACCGAATTGTGCTTGCAGAGTATCCACGACGTTTGCCTTTGTCGCAGTGTGCCGACGAACAATCGATCCCCATCGCTTCTTTAAATTTCCCTCAATCCATAGCCTGATCTCATCGTGCAGCCATTCTATGTCCTGCAGGGGATCATAACCTCGAGTATTCTTGCCTTCTGCATTTGTAGTACCACTCACATCCACAACGTGAATCAATGCGTCTGCATGTCTCAAATCATCCAAGAATTTATTCCCGAGGCCTCTACCCGCGTGGGCACCTGGGACCAGGCCTGCAACGTCCAGCAACATTATTGGAATGTGTCTCTTACCATTGAGACACCATCCATAGTTTGGTTTACAGAGAGCTTGCTTACCAAATCTCGAACATGCACAATCTACCTGGACATATCCGGTTGCACGATTTGGATCGATGGTTGTAAACGGGAACGCGCCCATTGCAGCAGCAGCATCCGTCAGAGAATTAAGGGTGGTAGATTTGCCTGAAGATGGCTTACCAACAATACCAATCAACGGGTCTCTAGGCATCTCGAATGCTCTTTTTTGTCGCCCAAAGTTCTTCTATACATTTCTTTAATTCGATAAATTTTCGATAATAAAATTTCAAATAGGGCGTACCTGCAGCCCTAAAAAGCTTGAAAATCGAGAATCTTCGCGATGCATCGAGAAAAAAATTTTTAATAAGCGATGAGCTCGGGCTATAGAGTGGAGCGCCTTATAAAGTTCGACAATCATTTATCATATAACTTTCATTTCCATATAGTAAAGCCCCCATAGGTCATTAATATAGAGATGTGGCAGCCAGGTTCCAAGGAATCAGAAAACACGAACGAGAATAGCAACCTATTCAGACCTGTCGGTGAAGCCGTTGAAGAGGTTGAAGAAGAGAGAGGAACCGCTCTATCGTCCCCAGATGTGAATGACAATGAAAATAATGACGACCAGGAGTTGGTCAGAACGACGGGTGCCGCAGATGCGATGGGTCATCCCGTCCAGGAAATCGAATCTCTATGTATGAACTGTCACGAAGACGGTATCACAAGAATGTTACTCACAACAATTCCATACTTCAGAGAAGTAGTTATAATGTCTTTCGAATGCCCACATTGCGGTCTCAAAAACTCCGAAATTCAACCAGCTTCCTCTATACAGGAAAAGGGCGCGAAATATGTTCTAAAAATTGAAGAATCGCAGGATTTCAACAGAGAGGTCATTAAATCAGAAACGGCCACTTGCAAGTTTGTCGAATTGGACATCGAAATACCTGCAAAAAGAGGTCAATTGACGACCGTGGAAGGTTTGCTAAGTGAAATGATTAATGATTTAGAATCTGATCAGCAAGAAAGGAAGAAGGTAGACGAAAATCTTTACAATAAGATCGCAGAGTTCATTGAAAAAGTCCAAGAATACATTGATTGTAAACCAAATAGACTGCCGTTAACTTTTATCTTGGATGATCCTGCAGGAAATTCATGGATCGAGTACAAACCAGGAGAGCCATTACATAAGTGGTCTCGTTCAGAATATTTGAGAAGTGATGACCAAAACGTTGAGGTAGGCATAATAACGAAAGATCAATTAGAAGAACGTAGGAGAGAAAAATTAGCCGAGTTATCCCAACGTGATAGGAATCCTTCGCAATCTGTTAAGGTGGGTTCGGCCTCAACAGAATTTTTATCGGATGCCACTGACATTGAGAATTTCAACAATGAGGTTCAGACTTTTAGGGCCTCTTGTCCTTCCTGCATGCATGAATGTGAAACTCATATGAAGCCCGTCAACATCCCCCATTTTAAAGAAGTCATCATCATGTCTACTGTATGCGAGCACTGTGGCTATAGATCGAACGAAGTAAAAACTGGCGGTGCTATCCCGGAAAAAGGAAGAAGAATTACTTTGTATTGTGATGATCCTGCTGATTTATCTCGTGACATTTTGAAATCGGAATCTTGTTCATTAACTATACCAGAGTTAAGTGTCGAGGTGCAGCAAGGTACTTTGGGTGGTAGATTTACCACTTTGGAAGGTATATTACAGCAGGTTTACGAGGAACTAGAATCGCGCGTTTTCTCTCAAACATCTGATTCAATGGATGAACTAACTAAGAATCGTTGGTTAGCATTTTTTGGTAAACTTAAAGATGCATTGGCGGGTAAGGTTAAGTTTAACCTAATAATGGAGGATCCTTTGGCGGGATCATATATTCAAAATGTTTACGCACCAGATCCCGATCCTAACATGAAAATTGAAGATTACGAAAGGACCGACGAACAGAATGAGGATTATGGGCTCAATGACATGATTGTAGACCAACAATAAGAATATGTTACATTCTATTTTTTGGTACATTGCACGGCAATCCGGGCACTGGGGGAGCCGGAAGCCCTGAGGCGTATTTACGCAGATATTTAGCCTACATAAATTTAGACCGCTAGTAACTTGCAACGCTTATGACTTGAAGGAGAATCACTTGCCAGTAAATAAATACTCATATATTGCGGTAAACGTGTGGTATTAGGTTCGCTTGCTCTCAAGTAACAAAGTCGGCCGCAAAAGAACAAAAGGCCGTTTCCCCGAATGAGCTGTTTAGGGTCTCCGACTACGGTTAGGACTTCACAGGTTCTGTGGCACTGGTTCACGATGATACATTGCAATTATATGGTCTTCTAGCGCTTGCCGGTTTTTTTGAACATGGCAATGTTACGTTCGTAGCTTCCAAAATAAGCCCTTTTTAAATCATAGTGGCAGTTTTCAGGCAAACTCACCTTGCTGAAAGATATGTAGTACTATTCAAATTAAGATGAACACTCCGTTAGCGTTACCTTCCCTCAGTCAGGAAGCAAGCACCTACCTCCTAGAGAGGGAGCGGTAGGTATCATACTGCTTTTAAAGGAGTTCTTCTGACAGTAGATTGAATATACTCTGGTCTTTAAACCGCTAACCACTGGGCCCCGCACTGGGCCCCGCATTTCAGGCAGAGGGAGCATTTCCATTAGATTTTCAGAATCTGATAGCATTCGATGTCCCAAACTCTGTTCATTAGGTGGATTAGCCGCGGAAATTGCAATAGCCTCAAATGAAATTGTTTAAGGTGGGAGTGACAAGTTTCATCCAGAACCCGACAATGAGCCGTCTTAATCGTCGAGCCGGATATCTGGGGCCTATTGATTAGGGAACAAGTCAATCAACCGCGCTAACGACATTCTCTTGCAGTTCGTGTTCGTTAGAACAGTCTGAAAATGCGGGGATTAGCCGCCAGGGTAAATCTACAACGTTTCTTCAACCGAAAGCCAATAGTAGGTACACTCATGGGAAGTGGGCAAAGCACTTGGGAAAACAAGAGTTCGATAAAAGACGCACAGTAAAACGTCGCCAATTCTCAAGCATTCTAAACTTTGTGCTTTTTTAAAATAAAGATCATTCTACATCATGGAACGGCAAACTTGTTGAATTATTGAACGTCTCATTCATATGCGGTTCATGGTGAAGCAAACCAAGAATGGAATGATGATGCGCACAACAAACCCAGCTTTTGCCAACCGACATTGTGGTCCCAACGATTTCAAATTTCCGCAGCTTGGCGGCCCACTGAAACTTTAGTATGGGATGAATGACTGCAGTGACATTTGGGAGGTTGACAGAAAGCGTCAAGATAGACTTCGACTTAGTGTTAGTAATATAAGTGATATCATTAGTAACGTAACTGCCAAATGAAGTAGATAACGTCTATTTTATCAAAACTCTGAACTGCAGATCCTCTAGTTTTAAGGATAAGTATGCAGGATGAGCGAGAGAAAGTTGAGTTCGTTAGAGAAGCATTACTACTATAGAAGTGAGCTGAATGTACTTTCTTGTATTTACCTCGGTGTCAGATTGAACAAACTTCCTAGTAAGGCACAATTGACTTCGGTATTGAGACAGATAATTTTGGAATATCCACAATTTCATTGTAATATTTTTATAGACGAAAATGATGACGAACCTTATATCAAGTCTTTGAATGAGAGACCCATTTTACTCGAGGAAGTTGTGGAGGAGATATCATGGAATGTGGAGAGCGAAGCAAATATCAATCACATATTCCGTACATACAAATTTCCTTACCATGTTGAAGTTCCATTGTGGAAACTGCTCGTGGATTCCAGCAATCGCAAGCTGATACTTGTTGTGGATCACATCCTATTCGACGGTATGTCTTGCGTTGAATTTTGGAATGAATTCATCTTGAAGCTAAATGCTGGCGCTACCGATGCCCCAGACTTTAGAAGTGTGCTGCTTTCAGCCAATGAGGAGCAATGCTCTGTGCCTAAATTCCATCCCTACGAAAATTGGCCTGTAACGTTGAAATATAAAGTGTTGCGACCTATTCTTGGCACTATATTTAAATGGAGACCAGACATGGTCACTCCGAAAAACGCAGAGTTGGTTCAATTCAGGAACTATGTTCTTCCTGTTGGTTTGATGGTCGATGGGGCGAGTAACGAAAAAGACTATTACGCTGTCAAGAACGATAATTGCCAATGCACTCTAAAAGTCCCTTCAGAAAAGCTTAGCCATATTTTGAAGAGGTGCAAATCTCAAAAAGTCTCCTTAACATCATTTCTAGCCGCAATAATTTGTAAGACGCTCGAGGAGAGTGTGGAATCAAATGAGTATACGGGATCGCTTCTGAAAGTAGATATACCTATGAACACAAGGAGCGTATGTGTGGCCAATCTAAATTGCGATCCCAATGATTGCAAAATTGGCAACTTGGTGGCTCCACTGGAGCTTCAGTACAAGATGAATGACTGCAGCAACATTTGGGAGGTTGCGAGAAAGTTTCAAGATAGACTTCATGTTCAGAGTGTTAATAATATAAGTGATACTATTAATAACGTAAGATTGCTGGATGTAGTGGATAACCTCAGTTTTATCAAAGAAAAACTCAAAGGCCCTGGCCTGCCGGGAACTTTCGAAATAACCAATTTGGGCTTGCAAAAGTTCAATCAGGCTGTTGAGTCGTCATCTGAATTCGAGGTCCAAGACGCATTTTTTAACGAGCCCCAAGGAACGTCTAACATCTTCACCTGTGCGGTCATCTCAACGCCGCTTGGAGGCCTTAACTGTTCACTGAGCTATCCAAGAGACATCAAAGCTGAATTTGAACCCTTCATCGAACAGATAAGCAATAAGCTCTCTGGAAAGATGATTTAATGCAAACTTTGGGCTACATACTTTGTATATTCTTAAAGAGGAAGCAAACATGCGTTGCCTTAAGTGTGCATAACACGACAGGCAGCATAACGATATGTAAAACGCGTAAAAAATTAACGTTGACTTTCTTGGACTACATCAAACGGCAAATGCCTCTTCATGGTAATGCAGCCCACCATCAGTCGCGAACCTCCTCGTAGTTTCAATCAAACCCGGGGGCCCCGCGGCGATCACAGCCACTTGTGCCAAATCATCAACTTCGGTATTAGCCCGGTCTTTTAAGTAACAGCCGGGATCTACATCAGACTCCAAATCACACTCCCGTTGAAGACACCAAGCATAGTCTGAGTCATCTAGTGTTGGTCTGCCAAAAAATACTTGGATGCCGGATGGAATCTTCAACTTTGAATCGGAAACTTCAAACTCTACTCGATCGCCATCACTCGTAACCTCTTTTGATGAAAGTGTAGAATGACTAATAGTAGGTGGCTCAATTATCGATGGTTTTCTGAAAATATTACCATGAATTAATGATGCAGACGGGTGTACGCCACAGTGTTTGAGATTTTCATGCGACTTCGATGATTTGTGCTTTCGAGCTGAAAATGCTTGAGTGAAGTCAACTTCATCGTTGGGATCTATTTCTCCAACACATTGCAGACAGCCAAGAGATCCTGCTCTTCTTAATGAACCGTAACCTTTCGGCCTTGAAAAGCTACTCCCCCTATCGTTCGAATATTTTGTTAAAAGAGGTGTGTCATCAGTCCTTTGTGACTGGTATGAGCTTGACGCTATTGTCGATGACAGCGTGCCATCAAGTTGTTCGTCTGGATAATCAGAATAGGAGTCGATATAGTCGATTTCGATCTCATTTTCGTTACCAGACAGCCCACTGATGTAAATTTGCATGCCGTCAAAGTTGAACTTGAAATGATTCAAAAGTTTCAAATCATTGATGTCTCTCGAAACCCAAATCAGTCTTACATTGACACCGTTAAACTTCAGAATTCTGAGCAGCGGTAACGCGAACGAAATTGCCGAACCACCTACGCACATTAGGACTTTGCGAACGTTGGTATTGAATGCTAATGGTGATAGGGATAATGGCCCCTCGTTCAGATGAAAAGGGTTGGCGGCCTGGCGAACACCCAACTTTGACAACCACGAAAATCTCGAGGTCGGGGTTCTCAAAGAAGGTAATTTCGGTTTACTCATAAAGGTCAACCTCGGTTTGAAAACACCCGTCACGTAATATTTTTCGTTCGAAACTAACTGGAAACGACCATTTCTAATAACCAGCCTGACTGTGAGATCCGTAGGTAAGCTGGCAACAGTGAATGGGTGTTGTAAAGGTATCAAAAACAGAAACCATCTTTTGATCCAGTTTTTATGATACTTGCTTATTCGAATGTGGCTTCCCGGTAATACGGGCTTTATAGATAAATCGTCAGCAGGAAATTCAATCAAAGTCAGTGACTGCGAAATCTCCACCCGAGTGATAGTTGTTAATTTGGTATGGTAAATTCGATATGCGATTTGCGATATCAAAATAGCACAGTTCATGAAAGTGTAATAAGGCACTCCAGGACGCGCATGAAAGTGCAAAAGAATGACGGTGGACCAGGTGCTGATATAATGAACAACGTAGAAAAATCTGAAATGCCTTCTTCTTATCTTTTTCAGAGAAGTGATGGCGATTAAGAAAAATAGAACCATTGCAATGACACCGTACACATTGGCCAGCTTTTTCAACTTGAATAGGGTTTTGTTGTCAGCCATGTACCAAAGGTAAAAAACAGTATGCAAAAGGGACTCCACCACTACGACTCTCGAGATCCATTTATGAATGGGAATCAAGCTTAGGTATAAAGTGTCCGGTAGAGGGGATGGCCGCAAAGTTAGAAAGAGCAGAGGCGGCATTAGGGCGACCGAGATTCTGCCCATCCTCTTCGTGATCTGCAGCAGATCTTTATTCGATCCATACAGTGTGGGTATCAAGACCACCATGGACCAAAACACACACTGATGGAATGACTGATTATGATAAAATGGCGATTTGTGAATCCATTTCTGCGATTTGAAGACTTGATGCTTCAAATAATGAGTAACTTTGAAGACTCTCTTAGTTGGACTTATAGTATTCCACAAAGGCAATAAAACGCAAAGTAAAACCACAGTGAAAAGAAAGCATTCTCTGGAATATTTGGCAACGTTGAAGCTTCGCAGTTTAGATTCCGTGCGATGATGAAAACTGGGCGCCTGAGCCCTTACCCATTCCCATACCCCACTCAATGTACTATGCAAACTCTCGTAGAAACTGTCGGGCATGATCTAGTAATGTAATCTTTGCAAGCTCTTCGCGCCAACAGTATAAACTCCTCCGCAGGCTTATCCTCCAATAACGTTCTTATATAACCCTCCGGACTCCATGTATAATTAGCATATACAACTTAAATTTAGGATCGAAAAATATATATGAGCACCAAGGATGAAAAAGAGTCTCTGAAATGATTTCACCTTAGCCACTAACAGTATCTGCGATCCCACGGTCTCATTAGTATCACAAAACCCAATTTAACCACTAGGCTATTATTCCAGGGTGCACTTCCTGCGGTCAAGCGACGTGACAAAGCTTGGCCGGTGATGCAGGCAAAATAAAAAGACTGCTTCATACCCACCCAAACACCCACATAATGTTATCCGGCACACCCATACACACGGAGCTCGCCTGCGTCAGTTGTGCGTCGCTTGGTAGCACATCGTGGTGAAACGTGCCAGTGGTGCGGTGCGAGGCCGCGGAGTAGTACGGAGAGGAAGGGCACACCAAGCCCATACGACCTGTGGTGACGGACGGCGCTTGCTGTAGGCAGACACTCGGAGGGAGTAGTCGTCTCACTGGACCGAGCAATGGATGTCCTCTGTCGGAAGTCTGGTATGGTGCAGAGACAGCTTGACCCTGGAGTCGGCAGCTCGCCTGAGACTTTCTTCGTCCTCTGCGTAACTAGGCTGCATGGCATGGGCAGGAAATCGACCAGTGTTAGAGAAATGAAAAAATAATGACATCGACCTACCTATGGGAGGCTATAGGTAGTATTGATTTTCAAAAATTATATTGTAATATTAGGAATATCTTTGAACAGTAAGACCAAGAAGAAATAGCACAAGAAACGCGATAGCAAGATGTCTTTACCAGCTACTTTTGACTTGACTCCGGAAGATGCCCAATTATTGTTGGCTGCCAACACCCATCTAGGTGCTAGAAACGTACAAGTATGTTGATTAAAAATCAAGAACGAATAAGGACGAATGAACACAAATGAATATAGTTGATTGCATACACGAATGGCTGTTGTGTTTTCAAACGGCAAATGAGATGGGACGTCTCCCAAGGAAGGCGATATGTGGATAGATTACAGCAAAAAGGCTCCTGCCAACGAGACAGCGAACAATGCGCCCAGCAATATTTTATTTTGAAATCATTTGTTTGATCTGGGTGAACTTCTTACTAACATTTTTTGTTTCCACTTTAATACAGGTCCACCAAGAACCATACGTTTTCAAGTCCAGACCAGACGGTGTCAACGTTATCAACGTCGGTAAGACTTGGGAAAAATTGGTTTTAGCCGCAAGAATCATTGCTGCTATTCCAAACCCAGAAGATATTGTTGCCATCTCTTCAAGAACCTTTGGTCAAAGAGCCGTTTTGAAGTACGCTGCCCACACTGGTGCTACGCCAATCGCTGGTAGATTCACCCCAGGTTCTTTCACTAACTATATCACCCGTTCTTTCAAGGAACCAAGATTAGTTATTGTTACTGACCCAAGATCTGACGCACAAGCTATCAAGGAAGCTTCTTACGTTAACATCCCAGTCATTGCTTTGACCGATTTAGATTCCCCATCTGAATACGTTGACGTTGCTATCCCATGTAACAACAGAGGTAAGCACTCCATCGGTTTAATCTGGTACTTATTGGCCAGAGAAGTTTTGAGACTAAGAGGTGCTTTGGTTGACAGAACCCAACAATGGTCTATCATGCCAGATTTGTACTTCTACAGAAACCCAGAAGAGGTTGAACAACAAACTACTGAAGAAGCTACTGAAACCGCTGCCGATGAAGAAGAAGTCAAAGACGAAGTCACCGAAGAACAAACTGAAGCTGCTGAGTGGGCTGAGGAAACTACCGAAGCTGTTGCCTGGTAATCTGCCCACCTTTTACACTAGTATAACGTATTATCTATAGTTTCTCTGTTACTTTCATCATCCTCTCTGTATTGTTATTGCACAATAGTAAACAATAATTAAAACAATATGTGTCTTTAAAAAGAGCAAAATCATCATCTAATTTATAAATCGCTTCCTTTTATCAAAACTTTACTATCTTAGAAGTGTGTGTGTCGGGTTTTCCGTCCTCATCGAAATTTGGAGTGTAAGATGAACCAGATCAAGGAGCTTGAAACAGAAAAATAATTAAAAATATAGTATACACAGATTATTGAAATGGAAAACGAACAGGCACATTCATATTGCTAAATTATCCTACATATATCTCCTATACGTAGAATACATAACATATGGGCGATTCTATCGATTTTCCTAGTTGTAACAAGATGTTAGTGAAAAAGTTAATGATGAAATTAAAATTAAAGGGAAAATTAAACTCTTTAGTTCATGGACTTGATCAACTTGTTGATGAATTCTTCACGGTTACCGAAAGAACCACCTTGGATGAAATGCTTGAACTTTCTTGGAACACCCCAACCACCAGATGGGTTGGACAACTTGAATGGCCACAAGAAGTTGTTAGCTTGCTTGAAATGTGGGCCAACAGAGACGATTTCGTGAATCAAATCATCGATGGATAAGATACCGTATTTGCCCAAGTTTTCTTCAATGATGGAGTTTTCGGACAAAGCAATTCTTTGCTTGTTGATCTTACCGAAACCTCTCTTGTAAACCAATTGTCTGACGGTGGAGTAAGATGGGTAACCGTAAGCGACGTATGGTTCAATCAATTTCAACAATTCGCTAGTAGCCTTGGTGACTTTGACAAAGGTACCAGAGTTGATTCTAGTCAATCTTAGCAATTGCAGAACCTTTCTTGGCTTAGGTGGGATCTTGTTGATACCCTTGATTCTGATGACGAAAACCAACTTTTGTTGAGCATCGACATAATAAGAACCAGCAGCCTTGGCTTCACGCTTAGCATCAATAACAACTCTTTGAGCAGCTTCGTACTCTTGTTGGTAAGCAGTGTTTCTCTCTAAGATGACAGCTCTCTTCTCCTTGTTAGCCTGAAATATTGAGAATTTAATAAGTTAGTAAAAACAAAGTTCGGTCAAAGTATTGTTTCGTTCACATTGTCTGAGTCTTTGTAAGAAGAAAACTTGGCGAAAGTGATCATTTTTCAGGCGAAAGATGGTGATAAGTGTTCGACGTCATTGCCGTGGCTAGTCGATAATTGTAATGGGATACAAAGATTCTTCATCATAAATAAAAGGATTACAACTTTCACTCAAGTATTTCAAACAAATTAACTCCCTGACAATTTTTCAAGAAAAGAAACTCTTTTCTCTCGTCAAATAGACTCTTGAAACATTGCAATAGTAATATGGTTAACATACAGTCTTACGAGCAGCTCTTTCGATAGCAAATTGCTCAGCATTCTTTTGTTGAGCCTTGCTCTTCTTCAATTGAGATTCTGGTGCCAAGATTTTTCTGTAGAAAATGGGATGATTCATGTTAGGAAACATAGTTCAGAAAATAGATACACAAAGTCACATCGAATTGAAAAACACCACTTTCATTCGACGAGAGGGAGTTGCAGAGACATATAGGAGGCGCACTGTGATAAAAGATTGGTGGATCAAGAAAAGCACAGTCTCCAACGTATAATGTCTTTGTTCCAGTTTCAGTCAGCACAAAGTCTGAAAATGAAAATTCCCCTACAGTTTCACAGAGGTAAAATCTCTGATTTTGTCCATTCAACTATATGAATGGATCACCTGGTTCTGCAACACAATGCTCTGAAGCTAGGGTGAATGCAATCCAATGTAACTTGTAAGTCAACCTGGGACACTAAGTTCCTCAGGATTAATTGTTTAAACATACTCAGAAGCCATTTTTGATATTGTAAGCGTTGTTGATTATTATTAGAAGAAAAGGTTGTAAGAATAATTGATGGAAGATGAAATATTTCATTTGATATAGCATTGGATGTCGTCTGCTCTTTCCAAAGAGAGAGAAGCGAACACATCGAGTCGCATGCGGTATCCGACAACAACTCGCCGACCGATGCAAAGTTTTTGCGCGAAACAACATTGTATGTACGGATGTATAGATATTATGTCTGGGTGCTAGAAGAAGCAGTCATATAATTAGATGAAACTGGCAGCGGGCATATTGGCCCAGATATAACCGACAAGATTGTTGGCGTATTATTGTCAAGTTTGAAAAGTATGAGAAGATGTACAATCAGCCCCGAAAGATGGTGTAATTTTAGTAAACAGCATTGCTTAAAAGCTAGTCACTTAATGTCTAGTACGACATGTATCATCACTTGTATCTCTCCTCACCCTATATCAATAGTTATATACTTAGCAAGCAGACTTCCGTGAACTCACAAAAAATTCTGGTTGTTTGTATGGCAGCTGCACACAGGTTGCACATGCTACTTGTGCAATGTCCTGTTTTATCAGAGTGAACTAAGAAGAGTTACACTGTTTTCCAAGGTTGCCCGCTTTTTATAATAATTTTTCACATATCGTTAAGAACGGACAATACTGCGTTGGCAGCATCTTTCGAGAACACGATGGTTCCTGCCGTATCAAAAATGACGAGATGAGCACAGCTGTAATGCCTCCAATAACGTCCGCTGTAAGCGTTTATCTCCCACCGTGATTGTTAAACGATGAGTGCCAGTGTGAGTCATGATAGAGGTGCACTGATATCTACTGGCGAAAGAGATTACAATCATGCAACTGACAAAGAGTATCAAAGATTGAGATCCCTGGCCGAGCAGGCTTACCAAAAAAGACAACAATTATCACAGGAATCACAGGCTGCTTTCAAAAATGGCGACGGCGCTAAAGCTCATCAATTGAGTGAAAAGGCGAAGGTCAAACAGAAAATTGCAGAACAGTATAATTTTGAAGCAGCGGAGTACGTATTTGTGCAGAACAATGCTGACTCCGGCAGCAATGAGATTGATTTGCATGGTCTATATGTCAAGGAAGCCCTATGGATCTTGCGAAAACGTATCATAAATGCCATACGTTCGAATGAGTCTCAGCTGAGGGTTATTGTCGGCAAAGGGTTGCACTCTCAAAGTGGCGTTGCCAAAATCAAACCAGCTGTCGAGCAACTCTGCCAAGAGGCGAATTTGAAAGATTTTGTAGACAAAAAGAACGCTGGGGTATTGATCATTGAGTTACTAGGAGCACGTATTCCACAAGAATGGGAGGATGCCGAGAATAACTCTAATGTACAATATGGTAATGACCAACAACATCATCAACAGCAACAACAAGCCATTCCTAGTGCACACTTTACTGGAGGTTACCAACCCCAGCAGCAACCACAATACCAGCAGCAACAACAATACCAGCCACAGCAACAACAATACTATTCCCAACAACAAGGTAACTCAAACAGTAATGGGGATTTGCTGGTCAAACTACTCAAATTTGTCTGCGTCTGTATCCAAAAGAATATCTAGCCCTTGCTTTTATTATTACATATACTTAATAATTTAAATTGACTTAGCAAAGCTCATTGAACGTTATAGTTCGGAATTCCTCAAGCCGAATATCTTATCGTAAGCAACCGATGATTCTCCATGTACATTTTGAAAATCGGTCTCTACGAGTGGCTCTGTCCACTCTTGGAAAAGCCACCCAATCCTACTCAAGAAACTGTTTTTTTCCCACCATAACAATTCTATTTGATTTGGGAACGGTCCTTCACTTGAATCAAACCAGCTTCTTACCCATAAAAGCATTAACAGAAGTGTCATGCAGGTCATAAGAAGCCCCCAAAAAAAATTAACCGTCGTGAGCTGCTCCAGAACTTTCTCGAAATCAAATTTTCTCCCGGATTTCCTCTTGTATATCGAACCCAGTTCCATTCCTTGGGTTTGCATTTGATCCCTTAATGCCGAAATAATAAACGTTTGCTCTTGTAACTTTCTTTTTAACTCACTTATAATAAATTCATGTTTCGTCGAGTTCTTCGGTTCGTCATCTATAACTCTACTATTGTCTTCATCACCCTGACCCGTTTCGCCATGATCTTTATAGAAGCTGAACTGCCTTTGCAGGAACTCATATTTATCTTTATATTCGCCCAGGCTTCGTGTTAATTTTATCAGCTCTCGATCCTTCTCAGCGATTATATCATCTTTAAAGCGTAGTTCTTCATTGATTGTCATTATTCTGGTCTCCATATTTTTCAGTTTACGATTCATTCTTTTTGGTGTTTCTAAACGGGCCTTCATCGGGCTTTCTTCTTCCTTATCGATATCCTTTATTAGGTTTATAATTTTGCTCTTCGATACCTGCGTGCCTTCAACTACATCTTTAAAACTTTTGCCAATCAATCCGTGGAAGAGCTCCTTGAACTCATCTTTGTAAATTTTGAAAAACTCTTTCTCTTTCGCAAAAGTATCGATGACATCAACACCAGTATTGGAGAGGAGTGGCAGCGGCGTATTTTTACCTTCGCCCTTGCTGATTATCGTTTCGATACTCTTAATGAGCACTGGGAAATTTTTAGCATATATAAAGCCTTGATTTTTCTTGTCGACTTCGCTCCAAGCAACGTTCAGCACTATGGATGAGCTAGATTTATCGAAGTCCATTACGATTAATTATCCTTTATACCAGTTCTTTATTTCAGTGGCCACAACTTCTCTCAAAGGGTTGTTTTTGTTTAGCTTTTAATGTATGCGCGCCTAAATCTCTAATTTGCATCATATGTACCAATTAGGAAAACAATTGCTTTAAAATTGAGAAGTGATGCATTTTAAGCATCCTGCGACTTCAACGAATTAAGCGATGCAAAAATATACCCTGATCGCAGTCTACATCTCGGTGCTTTTAGCGGAAGATATTCGACCGGGAGGTATTCCTCTCTTCTGCTAGATGCTCTAAGGTGTGCACCGTAATTACAGAAAAACTGGGCCAAATGCTTGGCATAAACTCTTTTCATTGTGATGGATAAGAAGGACTGGTGTTTCGGCTAGCTAAGAAGCTCGAATCGGTAGACCTCAGCGGATTGTCGTTGTGAAGCCTCATAATTATATTCCATAGCACAAGTTTACATGAACGTGGCTCATAGAGCATGTGATGGCAGGGGTAAGCTTTGCGTCATACCAAAAGGTGGCCAAACGGGTTGCAAGTTTAAAATTTATGTGTCTGAAGGTGCTTGCGAACTTCAGGCAGTTGAGGTGTTACTTGGATAGCACGAACCGGACATGGTCATACAAGCTCCTCTGGGGCGGACTAGCTGTGCAAGGTTGAAAAGGAGCCCAATGACAACTGTTTTATCTGTCATAATTTACAGGACATGCATACGACTCTTTATATCTTTCATTAAATTGCCTTGTTCAAGTTTGAAAATCGCTTTCAAAAGGCAAAACTTAAAAATCATCCATAACTCTATAAAAAAAAGTATGCCCTTCTCCGTCATTATTTTACAAACGTAGCTCATCAAGCATATGATGGCAGGGGGGTAAGCATTCTATTATGCCAAAAGATTCTCTGAAGTATTGCAAATTCAATATCCATATTTTTGTAGATGCCTGCCAGCTCCAGGCAGTCAGGTGTTACTTGTCAATGCGACGTTTAAAGCGATATTAGGCGAATTTCACTTTGCTGTAGATGAACTTGGTTACATTTAACTTTGAATAGTGATAGCACGAACGAGACAGCTAACGTGATCGTAGAAGATCATTCAGAGGAATCAGTGATAGATATTTAGATCGACATTTAGATCGACATTTGGGGCTACAATTTGTATTATAACGAGTCTTTTGATTTTGGTAGGACTGAATTCGAGACGCTTTCTTTTATCGCTGAGGTTGTAAGGAAAAAACATAGGCAATCTCAACTTCCAAGGTGCGCAATTCATCTTAATTGATAGATTTTAAAAGATGGATAAGTTACCAAATTTGAATGATGAGGATATTGAGAAAATATTACATCCTAATAACTTGTTCGGAGATGAGATGAGAGCTTTGGAAAAAGAACCGTCCTCTGGTGTCATCGAAGACATAGTGAACCCGTCATTGGACACACAAGTCTTCAATCGAGAAGGTATCAATAATGGCAATAGTCAACCGGGGACTCATTTAATACAGAGAACAGCACCCCTAGGCGTGTACCAAGGGTCACCATACTCAAGCAGTAATAATCAGTTGCTGCATTTTAGAAACGCTGTCCCGTCGCAGCAGCAATCGCAACAGCAACAACCACAGCAGCCACAAGCGACTAGACACTCCAAAACGAGACCTGCCTTTGTCAACAAAGTTTGGAGTATGCTCAATGACGAATCTAATATGAATTTGATTCAGTGGAGCGAGGATGGGAAATCTTTCATTGTTGTCAACAGAGAGGAATTTGTGCACGAAATCTTGCCAAAATACTTTAAGCATTCAAATTTTGCATCGTTTGTGAGACAATTAAACATGTACGGCTGGCATAAAGTCCAAGATGTCAAATCTGGATCCATTCAAAATAGTTCTGATGACAAGTGGCAGTTTGAAAATGAGTATTTCGTCAAGGGCAGAGAAGACCTACTTGAAAAAATTGTCAGACAAAAATCCTCAACAACGAATGCGAAGATTGGTAATGGTAGTGCATCGTTCAACGGATCGGATCTGAATTTAATGGGTGAATTGAATCTCGGTGACTCAGCAAACGTTAATGCGTTATTAGGTGAGCTGGAACAACTCAAATACAACCAAATGGCAATATCCAAAGATTTATTGAGGATTAATAAGGACAACGAAATGTTATGGAAAGAAAATATGATGGCGAGAGAAAGACACAGAACACAACAGCAAGCCTTGGAAAAAATTCTCAGGTTTCTGGCTTCCCTAGTCCCTCATATGGACCAAAAAATGATTACAGAGGGGATACTGAATAATAACAGCAATACTACAACCGCAAACAACCATAACGTGAATATCGACAACGGTGATGGCAATAACGATTTGCACACCAACAATTTCGAAGAAGATTTGTCCAATATAAGCATTCCCAACGATAGTACGCAGTCTTACGTTAACAACGCATATGGATTGTCTGAACCGATGAAGGCGGATCAACGCGGGAAATCACGATATCTATTGAAGAATAGAACGAACTCTACAACCTCTTCATATGGCTCAAGACTGGACAATTCAAATAATGGCAAAATTTCAGAAATTCCTTTCGACGAGGATGAAGATGCCAACAACAACAGTAAGTTGAACTACGCGGTAGGTCTGCGAGATCAAAATAACAACTACAATTCATCGTTTTTCAATCACTTACAATCGAACATCGACGAGCAAGACGAAAGAATTCAACATTTGGAGGATATGGTTCACGTGTTATCGCCGTCGGAACCAGAGTTCCACAAGAATAAACATGCAAATTCCAACTCTAACGCAAATTCAAATCCAAATCCAGCTCCAAACTTCGATCTACAAGACTACTGTTTCAGTAGTGTGGATTCGCCAACTCTAGATTCCAATCGCAATACAAAATTTCACACACCTACAGGGCTGAGTCCGTTGATAACGCCCGACAATGATGATCTAATATCGTTAGCGAACTCGCCAAATACATTAATGAACGATATTCCGCACGGGAAACTTCAGAACATACCGAAGAATAAGCGGGCTATGGAAGAAACGTCGGATATCAGCAATGAACCTTTGATTGAGGAGATAAATAACCCACTAGCAAAGCGATCAAAACGCTAAGTAAAACATATGTATACGCTTTTAATAACATATATGTATCATATCTCTGCCCCGGAGCTTCGAACTAAACGCCAGCGCGATGCGATGCGATAGGTGCAACTTTTTACCCCAGATTTTTACTTTCGCGGCTGATTTAAACAATGCAAAAGAGAGTGCACCTAATGATGAAAAACCTAGCACAAGTACATTAACACTATTTTTCGACTATGGGCATACCCTTAGGCATATATGAAGATCTACCGGTGCTACAGCCTGAGCCACAGGGCTATTCCGGGATCTCGGAGCACAAGCTGGACAAATTAAGGGAATTATTTGAATCAAGGCGTGGTAGTAACCACCAGATAAGATGGAGATTTGAAATAAGCGGAAGGTTGAACACAGAGGACTACAATCTACAGGGCATGAATCATGTGAGGAGTCAAGACGGGGCTCTGTGGATTTTCTACCTCAATACGTCGCTGATCGTCTACAACTGTAATGAGGAAAGACTTATTGATTTCTCCCACTTGGTGGAGTCCCCAATAACATGTATAGACTGCTACACAGACACACAAGATCTCTGGTTTGCCATCGGAAGTGCTCGTGGATTTCAGATCATGTGTTGTTCCAAGGAAGGCATACTTATCGAGAAGGAACAGGCCGTTGTTGTCGCCGGGATAGTCGACATTTCGGCATTTCTTCTGCCACACTGTGCCATTATCACGACTAACACAAAAATTTTAATCTATGGCGATGAGCTGGAAACGCTCATTGACATCCCTGAAGACACGAGATGTAAACTAGAATATCCTAATGTCATCATGTACAATGACACCACGGTAAACTGCCTCAACGTAATAACGCATTCAAATGAGGAAATGAAACCCAACCTAAAAGCGGAGGAGACAATAGTCAACGTGACCACGATGTCTCCCTCTTTACTGCTCATTGAAACTGATCAACGCTACATATCGCTGTCGCCTGAACAGCAAACCATCTTCCATATGACAAGCCCTTCAAAGGTCGCCTTCAAGAATAGGCAGCTGTACGTCGTGGAACACCACCTATACGCAACCTCGCTGACTATTTATGAGTACAGTACAACAGCAAGACGATGGCAGCTTACAAATTATTACGATCTGAGAACAAAGTTCAACATTGTGAATGTTAATGCACTAATTATCATCGATAAGCCTCTTACTTCGGCTCTGACCCTTTTAATTGATGGATTCCTGGTAAATTTTCAATGATGGGAAACCCAAAGATCACAGCTTTTCTGCATGAACTGCACCCTGAAAAGAGCGAACTTCCATAGTTTCCCGGTAGCGGGACATAAAAAAGTTACGGAGGAACGAACAAACAAAAATAAATGAAAAAAATGAAGAAAGGCGATGCAATGCCTTGGAATTTGAAGTTCGGAAAGTGGATTGGCAATTTTATATTAGTTGAATCCGAGATCTCTTAGTGCTAATCATTAAACTGTTGCAAGAACAGGTATGATTGAACGAGTTTAAGTTCAATCAACGAGAGTTTAAAGGTAAGAGTTGTCTCTTCATGTTTCATAGATACGCTTTCATAGATTATTAAAAAGACGATACGAGATAGACAGATCCTGGTATATTACAAAACTTTATGAACTACCATCATGAGGACATGAGGGAGGACTCCTCAGAATTGGGCATGGATTTGGATTTGGACTTGGCATCTGTTTCAAGTTCCTGGTCGGGCTCGAACAGTGGTAAGGAGACCATCTATGCAAATCCAGAGTCTGAAATACTATCCAAAGACCAGAATAAACTGATACATCTGGATCCCATACCAGATTTCAAGGATAAAGCGGAGATTAAACCGTGGCTACAGAAGATTTTTTATCCGCAGGGCATTGAAATTGTAATAGAGAGATCGGATAACATAAAGGTGGTTTTCAAGTGCAAAGCGGCCAGAAGAGGTAAGAACGCAAGAGATAAAGGCTCTGTACCGCCGGCAGATAGCTGCAAGGCTTCAAGCCCTCCCAGTCAAAAGAAGAAACGCTCTGTTTCGCGATTTAACACATGCACATTCAGAATAAGAGCTACGTTCTCATTGAAGAGGAAAAAGTGGAATATTGTTGTTTTGAATAATACCCATTCGCATCCTCTGAAGTTTAACCCACATTCGGATGAATACAAAAAATTCAAAGCCAAATTGAACGAGGACGGTGACTGGGAGGCTGTCAAAAAGTTCGATGAGTTGGAGTACAGAACCCTCTCAAATTTGCCTATACAGACCTCGCTGATACCGTGCGACTGTGGTTTGACCAACGAGATCAAGAGCTTTAATATTGTTTTACCAAGCACGAGACCATCAAGCTCGAATTCCTTACCTCCCTTACCCAATGGATCGTTTTGCGGCGACAGCTCCATTCCCAGCACGAGTACAAACACTTCTCAACAAGTTAAGAAACCAAAGTCGAAAAAAACAAGGCCGCTACAGAAGAAGGAGAACCTATTGAAGTCGACAACGAAACAGAATTTCTTGTCGACGAGTAAGAACCAACTTCATAGTGATCCACCCATGCCCGGGTTTTTAGATGACCCAACGCATTTGAATCCGGGCTCAAATCAGTTCTTAACGCAAACTTCGTCTCAAAATACTGTGACGGATTTGAATGAGATTGATTTTACGAACATATTCAACAAACCAATACACCATCATCACCACCATCAGCATCCTCACCAAGATGGTAAAATGCATAATAAGTGCCACAGTCATTTCAAGGGACAGCAACCTCTTAGTACCACATCTAATGACTTGAATCTCGATCAGTCGGGAAGTCGATCCGGATCCGTACTATTTTCACCTATGGGAGCCTCATCCTACCTTTACCTATCTCCATCCGAGGAAGTCCTCATGTCACCATCAAACCAAAGACCTGCATCTGTAAGTTACCAAAACAGTGATAGTTTTTTCGATTTTGTTGGTAAACAGGAACTAAATCTTCAATACAACGAGAGTCCGAATTCTTTGAAAGAGAAAGGTACTTTCACCGATTCTCTGGGCGACTTGGACCAAAGTAATTGTTACAGAGATAGCTCCTCCCAATTCAACAGCGTAACGACAACAAATTTCAGAAATGACGCGGATTTTGGTGATGTTCTGGAGAAGGAATTAAGCGAGATTAAGATGATGAATAGCGAATTCAAGTTTTGCAATATGTCCGGTGAGAAGGATCAACAACAGCAGCATTTGCAGCCAATTCTTGAATCACAGCATCTTGATCGAGGGCAACTGATGAAAGCCACCAGTCAACATGACCTCTTGGCCGATCAATTGCATGAGCATCAACAGGATCTTTATTTGAGAGATTTCGACCTTAGTTGGAGTGGTTCCAATCCAAATTTGGATGCATTACATTTACCAACGGAAGGGACTGCAGTCAAGGAGGAAGAAGATAATAATAGGAGGAATAGCGATAAGAAACAAGAACAGAATTCATGGGATGTGAATTTTGAAATTTCTTGAGATCTGAAGATTCATAATACGCTCTTCCAAGCATTCTTTTATAATGAAATAGAAACTAATTAAATAAACGTAATTAATAATCATGAGGGCACTTTTACTTTACAATTCCACGAAAGCCCTATTAAACCACCCCACTATTCAAGAAAATTGAGTACGCTTATTCTTACGATCAGAAGTGAAAATATGGGAGCAAGATAAGCAGACGAAGAATAAAACCATGGAAGTATCCTTTCTTCTCTGTTGCGACTGAAAAAAAACGTTCTCTCTTGAATGACATTTTGGACATTCTCTGTCAGATCTCGGAAGCGTGGGATCAGACCCAATATCCTGAACAACACCTGCAGTCTCACCAATATTCGTTATCAACTCATGTCTGTAAACCAAGGGGGTACCAGCTTCTTCAACGTAGGAGCATGTTCTACATTCAAACAATAACCTCTGGCTCTCCTTATCTTCACGAGGATATAACATATTGTTGCAATCACGACAAAATCTGAACGTAGTCATCTTAAAACACCTTCAGATGTGCTAGACCTCTCCACTTCCCTCGTCACAGCTGTCCAAACTTGTAGTTCGTGTAAATCACAGTTTAACTTGAAAGTTATCAAATTTCAACTTTCCTTATAACACCCAAACAAAAACTAAAAGTGTTAAAAATTAATAAGTTTGAAAAATTTTTGTCACTTATCTTCAAAATCTTGAATTAAAGGCTAATCGACAGAAGGACCAATTGTTCAAGGGATTTCCTGAAAGATATACAATGTCATTACGTTTAATTGGCCAAAGATATGCCGTTGTATCCTCCAGATTGCTGAGGAGTAGCGCAACAAAGGCAGTTTCCTGTCAACGTTTTAATTCAACTGCCGTTGAGGAGACTAAGGTTGTTGACCCAAAGATCACCAAAATCGTGGATGAAATTTCTAAACTGACTTTGTTAGAAACTTCGGCACTGATCGCTGAATTGAAAACCCAATTAAATATTCCAGATATTGCGTTCCCAGCAGCCGGTGCAGTTGGTTCAGCAGGTAACGGCTCTCAAGCGGCTGAAGAAGTCAACACTCAAGAAGAAGAAAAACCAGAAGAGAAAACAATTTTCTCTATCAAGTTGGAATCCTTCGACGCCAAATCCAAGCCAAAGATCATAAAGGAGGTTAAGAACTTATTAAGCTTATCTTTAGTAGAAGCAAAGAAATTTGTGGAAGCGGCTCCAAAGGTATTGAAGGAGAACGTTGCCAAGGAGGATGCCGAAAAGATCAAGACCACTTTAGAGAGTCTTGGTGGCAAAGTTTCATTGGAATGATGAGGAACGTTGGGAGAGAAACAAAAATATTCTTGTATATAAACAGATTAAGAAATCTATATATATCTATTTGAACCCTTTATAATTCATATAAGACATGAACAATTTAAATTATGCTGATCGACAGCAAATGCTTGATTCAAAGGAAAATAAAGCGTCAAACTTTCGAAGAGGACCTACAAAATTGACAACGTAAAGTTTGGGTAGCTTGTTTCAATTAAAATTCGGTAAAGTATTGTGAATAAGGATCCTCTCCTTTAACACCGTAGTCTAAATGTTCTTCGGGATATTGGTCGAATAACGATGTGTCACCAATTCCAGGGGTAATTGGTGGCTCATAAGGGGTTTCGATATCCTTAGCCAGTAATTTTTCCCAAACAACCTCACTAAACCAGGGATGCGATCTTATGTCTTGTGACCCACTTTGTAAATTACCAAGCCTTCTCGTTAAATCTGGTGTAATCAGCTTACTCAAAAGATCAATCACATCAGGATGAAAGAATGGGGGATAATTAATTTTACCCTGTAAAATTTTCTCATACGTCTTCATGGGTGTCGTATCGTAAAACGGTGTGTACCCTGCCAACATCTCAAAGATCAAAACTCCTAATGACCACCAATCAACAGATTTGTTGTATGGTTTAGTTGTGATAACTTCGGGAGCGATATAATCCGGAGTGCCACAAAGCGTCCAGGTAACGGTAACCACCTCCTTTGCAAAACCAAAATCTGTTATCTTTATGTGACCGTTGCGATCCAACAGAATATTTTCTGGTTTCAAGTCACGGTATATGATATTATGCGAATGCAGGTATTCCAATGCCAAAGTGACTTCTGCAGCGTAGAACTTCGCTACGGGATTTGGAAAGCGATGAGATTTTCGTAATAGCGAGAACAGCTCACCCCCTTCAATATAATCAATGACCATGAAAAGGTTTCTGGCATCCTGAAATGTCCCCCACATTCTAATGATGAACGGATGCTCTACCAGCTTCAGCATTCTGCGCTCGTCATTCGTGTGTTCGATTTGCTTCATCTTTATGACCTGTTGTTTTTTTAGCACTTTCATGGCGTAGTATCTTCCATTATGAACGGATCTCACTAAATGAACACGTCCAAAAGATCCCGTACCCAAAGTCCTCATGATCTGAAAGTCCTGCAGCGAGTACTTTCCCTTTGAAACGACAGATCTTTGTGGCAACAACGATTTATGTTGAAGATCTTGCCCGCTGTATGGTTCGTTGGCGTAGTAAGTCCCATGATGGTGCGACTGCTGATATGGCTGCTGCTGCTGATGCAGTTGTTGTTGCTCTTGTTGATGATGATAGCTGCTGTCACCTAACTCCATTGTTCCTCTCGAATAAATATTATAAATGTCAACTCTGAAACCTCCTTAGTTGCTCTTTTTCTCTTCTAAGTTTCTTCGGTTTCAGATAGTCATCAATGTTTCGCAAACAATCTAAACTGACTCGTAAACCTACTTACCAACCAATTGGCAACTCAGAAGTAAAATTGCACTTACAACATGATGTATCGTGAATCTTCCGCCTGATGAGCACATAAGTTTTAAGAACTTTGACCCCTTTTTACAGTGAAGAAAAAACACCCTTGTCACTGACAACGTCTTCGGCCCGATCATTAATATGATGAGATTAAAATGATAAATTTATATAGTATGAGGTCTTAACTATTTTAGACAGTGCTATAGCCATATGTCTTCACCGGAGGGTCTTGGTTGTTGCTGCTGTTGCTGCGTCTGCGGGACATCCTGTCTTGCTTGTTGCATTTGCGGTGGATAATGTGTTGCCCTTGGTGCAACTTGCTGTGTTTGCTGTTGGAGTGGTTGCTGTAAATTCTGTTGCTGTTGTTGCTGCTGCTGCTGCTGCAATAATGGTTCGGGCAGCTGGGCTCGAACTTGAGCCTGTCCCGTCTGTTGCTGTGCTTGCTGTGCCTGTTGTGCTTGTTGTTGCTTCAAGTTTTCCATTCCCTTGTCGATGGCGTTTAGTAACTCCTCTGGCAATGATGCAGCCGCATTGCTGTTTTGCACGGACTGCTGCTTGATCTCTTCAGGGGTGGGGTGATGCTTGTCCTCGTTCTTGCAGTAATGGAAATGTGTAGCGAATTTTTTCATCGCAAGCAACTTGACTCGGTTGAACGAGTCATTTTTATTAGTTGAGCTCGAATTGGCATTGCCGTTTGGGTTCGGATTTATGGCCGTTGCTGTCGTTGCTGTTGTAGTGTTCACGTTTGAGTTTGATGATTTAGTGTTGTTGTTATTTTCAACCATTAATAAGTCGTGTTGCTTCTCCACCATTGCCTTCGTGTAACGCAGCATCGTCCAATCAAACAGATGGTCGTTGTGGTACTCCAATTTTATACTTAGATCTTTGAAGAGTCTTGCCAAATATAGATAATCTGGTCTTTCGTCAAATCTCAAACTTCTACAATACACCATAAACTCTGCAAATTCTTGAGGTAGCCCACCGCATAAAGTTTCGACACTTGTACACAGTTTCTTCTCAAGGATGCGATCATATTTTTGTTTCTTTGTAGTTGCTTTGAGACCCTGCCATGGCAAGGAACCCTTACAGAAGTAGATCAAAACGTATCCGAGAGATTCCAAGTCATCTCTTCTACTCTGCTCGATCCCCAGGTGCGTATTAACACTAGCATAACGCGCCGTACCAGTTAGCGACTTGTTTTCCCTGTATGGAATATGACGATGTGTGTTGAAATCTCGATACTTTTTGGACAGACCAAAGTCGATAACGTGGACTGTACTACCCCGACGTCCCACCCCCATCAAAAAATTGTCCGGCTTGATGTCTCTGTGAATAAACGACCTCCCATGGATATACTGGATGCGGCAGATCATCTGCAACGCCAACATGATAACAGTCTTAAATGTGAACTTCCTATGGCAGTAGTTAAACAGATCTTCCAAAGACGGCCCCAATAGGTCTATCACCATGGCGTTGTATTCGCCTTCGCGTCCAAACCAGCGTATGAATGGGATACCAACTCCTCCGCTCAAGTATTTGTACACCCGTGACTCGTAGTCTAGCTGTGGATGCCGGGACCGGATCGACTCCAGCTTGATAGCAACTTCTTCCCCGCTGATCAAGTTTGTGCCATGGTAAATATCACCAAACGACCCACTTCCAATCTTCCGCCCAATACGGTACTTTCTGCCGACTCTTAAATCCATATCCAATCTATCCTGTATCTATGCTAACTAAACCAACCAAAAATGCTGGTCGCTGCTCAAACACGGTAAGCTTTACCTTTGTAACTCGTGATTCAACAACAAAGAACAAAAAATCAATAACAACAGTAAGTCTATAAAACCTAACCGCTTCCCTCTCAATCCTGTCTCCTGCTTCACGTTAAGTCTGACAACTCTAACGTATACAGTCCTCAAACAGCCAAATTTTGATCAGAAATCCTTGGGAGCAGGCCTCTTTTGATTTGGGACTTTCAACTGCAATTTCACTTTTCAGTTCTCTGAGGCAAAAATTTTTGTGGTGCGCTCCCCGTAAACAATGACGTGCGGGCTCGCCAAGGGCGTAATAAGCCGATAAGTATTAAGGCGTGTCTGCCTAGGCAGGAGTGAAGTAAGCTTATTTGCTGCCCAAGGGGCTGATCAATTGCAGTATGAGTGGAGATGTTGTCGTAAGGAAAGAGGATTTCGAGGGGATGCTGTTTGGGCACGAGTCGCTTAACCGCGTCTCGTTCTTGAGGAGCGACGTCGAGTTTATCAAGGCAACGCTGAGTCACGAATCTACTGCTTTCATTGTGTTTGTCAAGGGTGAGGCTGTTCTGAGGAGCGACGGCCGGTCGCTATACATCACGAAGTTGGGGGTCGATCGTCCGCTAAGAGCGGTCGTGGAACGGCTGGTGCCGTTGTTGAACACGGCTGCGAGCAGACTGCTTGCATCCGGGGCCAATCTGACCTTTCTGGGTCTTCAAGTGCCCAAGGCTGGAGCCGGGAATGGCGTATTTGCGTACAAGGACATCTATAGAGGGGTGCCCTATTATGGCATCGATCTCAGACCGGGCGATCATACGCTGATCAAACCGGCTGACGTGGCGACCATCCTGGAGCTGAAGCCCGTGGGCCGGGGATCTGTGTTCGAGATGAACAACGAGGTCGCTTCGCTGTACTCGCATGCGAAGATGTATCTAAACTGGCTAGGCAAATACAAGTATTGCCCCGACTGTGGCAGTCCGATCTATTCGGTGGATGGTGGGACAAAGTTGCGTTGCGGTAACGAGGACCACACGGCATTTTGCGAGGTCCGCGACCTACCGGTGAATAACATTTGTTTCCCACGTACGGACCCCGTGGCGATCATCGCAATAACGACAAGCGATTTCAGTAAGATATGTCTCGCCCGTAACAAGAGGAGGATCGGAGATACCGCCATGTACAGCACGATCGCAGGGTTCATGGAGCCCGCCGAGACCATCGAGAAGGCGTGTCTAAGAGAGATCTGGGAAGAAACCGGTGTCAAATGCGACCAGGTCTCGTTGGTTTGTAGCCAGCCATGGCCATACCCAGTCAACCTGATGGTTGGCTGCTATGGCATTGTCGAGTTCAATGGTGAAAACGAAACCATCAATCTGAACCACGATGACGAGATCATGGATGCAAAATGGTTCAACACTAAGGACGTCTCCGCGGCAATCGACAATTACAAAGGCGAAGGGCTTGTCCATTTGCCAATTGATGACATCTTCATCCCTGGATCGACTGCTATTGCGCACCACTTGATAAGACTCGTTTGCGATAAATTCAAACGATCGCACGCGTCTCTTTAGACCTTGACATGCGCGTAGAATTCTTGTAAATGCCCTCTTTTACGTAATCTCTGACTATTTATTTGATTGCCATTTTGTTAGATTATGGATTTAGTAAAAACGTGAAAAGAAAAAAATAAAATGCAGATAAAAGCTCAGATTTATAACAACTCGGGAAAGCAGAATTAAGAACTGTATTTCCACTGGCGGCTTAAGCGGACGATTCAGGAAAAACTGAGGCATACTTTGTATAAAATATGGTTCAAATAGTCGGTCACAGGGCTTTTAAGGGCCAGTATATTGAGAATACGTCGATAGCGTTTGAGAGAGCTTATGAAGCCAAGTCGGAGATTATAGAGACCGACCTTCAGATGACGAAAGATGGAGTAGTTGTTGTCAACCACGACTCCGACACAGGACGCATCTGGAATGACGAATTGGTTATTGCCGAGCATGATTTTGAAGAGGTAGCCAAATTAAGGTGTCAAGACGATGCTAGTCTGAAGATGATGACCCTCGTCGAGCTACTAGAATGGGCCGTAGATCACCAAAATACAAGATTGATGCTGGATATTAAATTCACCAACAACAAGATCATACTGATCAAAACCTACGCGGCCATGCTGAGTGTTAAAAACGACATTGAATACTGGCAATCCAGAATCATATGGGGGCTGTGGCTGGTAGACTGGTTTGAGTACGGTGTCGAAACGGGGGTTTTGAAAGATTTTGATGTAGTCGTAATCTCGCTGTCACTTGATTTAGTTCAAAAGTTCATCGATTATTCCAAGTCAATGAACAATCCCCACTACAAGCTGTTTGGAATCAGCATTCATTATGTTGCCTCCTGGACGCAGAGGTTCAGAGAGACCATGCTGCCAATTTTGGAGGCGAGTGATATCAAGATCTTTTTGTGGACTGTCAACAAAGTGATTGATTTCAAGTACATGTCTGGATTACCAATATACGGCGTGGTGACGGACGACCCTATCGTAGCTCGCCAATTGTGCATCGAATACCCACGCACTAGCGAGCTATCTACTCCCTCATGGACCACTTTCAATGGCTTGAGGTTTCACATCTACCTCATAGTATATGACATTGTGTGTTCACTGCTGCTAAAAACGTGGGTCCATTATAAATTGGCTGGATTCTCTTTTGCCTACATGCTTTTCTTGATATTAAGAAAGATGCACTTTTTATAGAACAAATATTCAGATTCCCGAACTCTACGTTCTAACTTTTGCCTATACATCCAGATATATCTCTTAATAAATAGAAAGCAGGCCTGTTCTACCAATGTGTTATGAGGACTATCACTCACACGTGACTTATTGACAAGGTGATTATCTTGGAGCGCGCAAAGCGAGCGAAACCTGCCGAGTCTACACTCCTACTTCACAACATTCCTTGGAGAAACGATCAAGATTGAGAAGACAAAGACTCACTTATCTGGAGAGGTCGAAACTGCTAAGTATTTCAGAGTGCTGTTTATTTTATCATCATTTTTCACTTTTCTTCTGTGTCTTCGTTGGTTGTTGTCCCCATTAAAATATACACGGTCGGCGAGGAACTACAGCCGAACCTATACCGTTTCTCTCTTAGTACAAAAAAGTTGCCAATTAACTACAATTATTTCCTGGATACCCACTGAATCATATATATGACTTCTATACACTCGCAGATAACAGGTATCAAGGAAGAGGTTAAGCGTCAATTTTCTGATAGTGTAGACAGTTCGAATCTTTACTCTTCGAACAACGAGGGTGGCTGGAAGGATCTTTTGCCAGCGGTTAAAAACAGTCCTGTCCAATACAGACACATCAATCAAGCCTCTAGGGACAAATACTTTAATTCAAACGCTCGCATCATAGAAAACCCATTGGAGACAGCCTTCCAATACAGAATCTGTGTCAACTGTGGTAAGCCTATCGCTTTGAATGCTATAATGGACCATTTGGAGAATCACTGCGAAGGATCTAGTAGCATTGAATCTCCTGCCAATATGAAAAAGGAAATTACTGACGATGACACCAACATTAACGGGAAAAGACTTAATTCTGAGGATATACCCACCACACCAAGCCAAGATAGCAAGAGATATAAAGAGAATAGTGAAACACCACAAGAGAATAGTAAGAGGCAGCGGAAAGTGAAGCAGAGAAATCCTACGGAGAAGCATCTAATTGACTTTGACAAGCAATGTGGGGTCGAGTTACCCGAAGGCGGATATTGTGCACGGTCTCTGACTTGCAAGTCACATTCAATGGGCGCTAAAAGAGCCGTAGTAGGTCGCACTGAGCCTTTTGATAGTCTATTAGCAGAATACCATAAGCAACATCAGACCAAGATAGGAGCTGCTGCAGAAAAACGTGCTAAGCAGCAAAAGATACAAAGACAGCAGAAGCAAATCGAAAGAGAGCAAAAGAAGCAATTGCAGCAGCAGAAACAAGGGCAGCGTAAGACTAAAAATAACTCCGCGAACGCCGGTAGTAATAAAAATCAAAATGCTACTAGCCTAGACAAGAACGGATACAATACCACAGGGGCTAACGCATATCTGAGTTTGAGTCCAGAGGAAGAAACAACACAAGTATTAAACGGTGTCTCGAGGTCTTTCCCCTTGCCTTTAGAGTCCAACGTTCTATCATCGGTGAAACATAGAACAAAGTACTTCAGAATGAGAGAAATGTTTGCTTCCGCCTTCTCAATCAAACCAGGATATACTACGCCAGGGTACGGAGCAATCCACTCTCGTGTCGGCTGCATTGATATAGACAGAACAACAGATTACAAGTTTCGCATACGTACTCCGCAACCTATGAACCAACTCCCCCCTCAGGGTGCTTCCCCTCAACAATTACAAAAACTGCAGCAACAAAGAATGTTGAAAGCTCAAATGATGCAAATGCAAAAAGATAATCAATCGCAGTCAAATCAATCTGAAATACAACAAAGACAGCAGACCGCCAATCTACAGTTTAATGGACCGAGCCAGGGCCAACAGGCTTTAAATGTGCGGAAATCGATTCCTCAACAACAGGGACAGGAGAATGGCTTAACTCCACAGGAAATACAAATGCAACAACAAAAACTTCGACAACAACAATTACAACAGCAAAGGTTTGAAGCGGCCGCATTTCACCTCGCCAACGCAACGAAATTAATGCAGGGATCCAATGCGGAGAGCGCATCAGGTAATCCAGAATCGTTGAACAATATGGCAAACACTCCATCGTCCTCTTCAGCGAATCAATCTCTAGGGAGTCCAGCTGGAGGAAGAGTCAATGTCGGCATTGGCACGCCGGTCGGAGGTTACGGTCCAAAGTAGTTTTTCTTGCTAGATGTGCATTATGTAGCGAAAAAGTCCGGCGAAAAAGGTTAATTAATAGGATATATATATTTTTTTAGTAGATATAGGTTTTAAATGCAACTATCAGGATAATATAATATCCAATGGTAGCAGGTTAACATCAACTTCTTCAAAAACACAGCGAAATAAGGAATATGCATATCCAGAAGAAGCTAGAACGGTAACTCTTAAAAACAAACGTAGCAATCAAGGCAAAGACAAGGTAAGTCCAGGAATTATCACTCAAAATACGGGATGTTATACTTAGTAGTAGTAGGTTAGAAAAGTCAATACTCAATGACTCCCACATAAAATGCTTTCTGTCCAAATTAATGAAACGGTGGATTTTTTGCATGAAACTTTGGGTCATAGCCTCGCGGGAAAAGATCTTTTCGACTCTTATTGGCCCACTTTGCGCAAAGCTCACTATTTTACTATCGCTAAGGCTTCTATATTCGTTAATGGCATTCGCCCATTCTTTTGGTTCGGCGTTTCTTAGCCAACCAGTAGCGCATGATTCATTAGTGTTTCTTATTAGTGATTCCACTGTCTCCAATGGCCCGCCCGTATTCACGGCCAGTACCGGTTTGCCATATTTCATGGCTTCCAACGGAACAATACCAAAATGTTCGAAAGAAGGAGTGTACAGTAATAATTCAGTTTTGCTGAGGAGAAGTTCTTTTAGTGAGGAAGAAATAGATGTCAGGAATATTATCTTTTTACTTGCAACGTTTAACTTCTCTAATTCTGCTAAATTTTCGAGTGCCGGAGAGAAAACAGTGGTATGCGAAAGACCCAAATCGTCTGTCACTTTTTGAAGCTCCTTCAAATACTCAACATTTTCTCCCACCCGCTCGTCGTAACCACCACAGATAATCAACTTGGAATTGGAATCATTCATCTCATTCGACATAGCAAATGCCTGCAAGGCTAGCTTGATATTTTTCTTTCTTTCATATCTATTGATACTAAGGTAAAACTTTGCTTTTGGACCTAAAATATACCCCAATAGTCGTTTGTCTTTGTTATCGATGTTTTGGAACGAGAGATCAACGCAGGGATAAATAACATCAGGCTTGTCTTTCAAGTATCGGAAGGTACTTTGATATATTGATCTTGTGAACTTAGAATTCACCACTACGCCATCTGCAGAGCTCATTGTAAATTGTTCAATAATATCAAACGGAATTCTATAAACCCTTTTGATGAATGACGACCTACTTGACAACAATTGATCTGGGAAATGGCAGTAAAAGAGGAGCTTAGCATTACTGAAAGCATGCAAAAATGGCAAGCAAGTAGAGAGTTGATCAACGATATAAAGATCATGTTTTATAATCTTGCGTGTCAATACTAATTTCATGACCAGATAGAGTTGTCTGAGATTGGCAAACATAATGAAAAATCTACCAACGACATTGGTAGGTAGTTCATCGCCAAAAACTTCTACGCGTAGTAGACCGTTCTTGATCTCTTCAAAGCAATGGGACTTGTCGCAATGACTTGTGTATATTACGACTTCGTGTCCTTGTTCCTGTAGTCCAATAGCAGCATCAACAACCAATCTTTCAGCACCGCCAATTCCTAAATCTGGATGCACAAATGCAATTCTTAATTTCCCATCAACTCCAACCATCTTGATGCGTTGCCTTTGCTGCTTACCTGCTCCGCTAACTCTGTTTGGGGTAGTTAAGTTAGTTTTTCTTATATATCCAAAATTGTAGTATCAAAAATTTACCAATGAAAAAAGTAGCCACTATAATGACAGCAGGAATACCAAGAAGGTTTTTATGTAGACACTTTGGTCATCGATTGAAGTCAACAAAATCAAATGATGGCTATTTTGAGAGAAGATTGAGAGATCTGAAAGAACAGAACACAATACAAGGAGATGATCCCCTTGCTAAATTAGCGCATATTGTAGAGTCAGAAAGTCTGGCCGATCAGGATACGGACTTGAGGAAACTATATGAATCCATGCCCCAAAAGGAGTTCGAAAAGAAGTTTAATGCGGAAATATGCTACTTAAAGATGGGTGATCACATTGATCGTCAATCAAAGGAAATTGCACTCTCCCGCCCTTGGGGCGGTAGAGAAACCCTCGAAGAAACAGCCTTGAGGATGTTACTTGACGTTTCAGGGAAGCCAAAAACGCTGTTGGGGGGCGATAGAGGCTTGGTAATACATAAAGCAGAGAATAAAGAGGCACGCCCGATTAGAGCGAGCAAACAATTAAGAAAGAAGTTAGAGAGCGCCCAGGACCATGTGATCATGTACAAAAATGATAGTAAAAGGAATGCCGAAGATCTTGAACAATCTGAGTTTAGAACTCTTTACGCTGAAAAGTTTACTCCCATTGGATCCTTTGAAAAAATACGATCGCTGGCAGATCAAAGAATTGAAGAGGGAAGAAGAAATGGTGGCTTCGATGGTTTAGAGAAGGTGAGAGGCAAACCGCTCAACCTGCCGGGACTCAATCAGCATGTCGATATGACAGAGCATTACCTCAACAATATGCTAGCTCGACAAAAAATTGTGCCGCCGTGGATAGAAGCGCAGTCGAGAGTGAACAGAGAGTCTGCCGAGTTGCGAAGCTACCTTGTCAATCAGTTTGAATGCGAGCTTATATCAAATTTGGGAAACTCAAGAGAGCTTACAGCGAAACATGATTTTACCGAATTTTGCGTCTTAATCAAAGACAAATATGGCAGCACAGAGAATTTCGTACTCAATAAATTTGCCGCTTGGAAATCTTCTTTCATGCCTCATATGATTGGAAAGATCAAAGCTCTAAACAAGGATCTGAGGGATTTTAATCTTCAAGCACCATTATCGCTGCAAAAGTTATATCTGCGACCTGAATCGGAATTTCAAAGAGTTCTCAAAGAGACTAATCTAGAGATTGTTATAGAAAAGATTCTCCAAAAAAAGTCCAAGCAACAGCTGTATAAGGACGGTGGAGCTCCAAAAAATAACGTTTCTGTTTTCGCCAGTATATTTCGCCTTTGGAAGTAGAGTGATAAGAATTGATAAATTCACTAAGAATGTAAATATAAATATATTAATTGAAATAAGTACTCAATGCAATGGATCATCGCCAACTAATTTTTCAGCCAATTGCTCTCTTTTTTTTTTCCCCTTTCTATAAACCCTTGTGTCTCCAGGTGCGAAACCTCCGTTACCAAACAATGCCCATTCTGGTGTTTTCGCAATGTACTCCATAGGAGTAAATTGCCTGTCGCCTGACAATAAATCAAAGAATTTGTCAAAATCAATGTGAGTATACCACTCATCATTAATCTTAAATTTAGTACTAGCGATTAATATACAATTTGAATGCGCATGTTCAGCAGCTACGTCGTAACCTAACCCACGTCTCTGTAGTTCCAGCGCAAATTCTTTCACAAAATTGATACATTCCTCGTAAAATGGAATGTTTTGCATTGTCAAGGGGTTACCGTTACCATCAGAGGAACCAGAAAACGTTGCGCCTTTGACTTCAATAAAGCAAGGGAGACCACGTTGCACAAGATCCGCATACGCCGATACATCCGCCATATTAAAACCCTTCACTAATGTGAGTCTGAACACTGTTCTTTGATGAGATTGTTTACCATTCAAAATGTCCAAGCATTGAAGCATTCTCTCCCAAAAGTCTTTGAATAAAGGACGGTCAACCTTTTTCAATTCTGTTTTCGTCGGAGCATCAATGGAGACATAAAGTTGAGTAACTTTACCAATTCTCTCTAAAGCATCGGGATGTTGGGCATTACAAACCAGGAAGCTGGAAATTTCTTTCTCGTGAAGTAACTCGATAAATTTACTAATATATGGATACATGATCGGCTCTCCAACTAAGGATAAAGCACAATGGCGAACCTTGAAAGCTTTAGCAAATCTTTCCATGACAACCCCCGGCACACCCCTCATTTGTTTGATCTTTGAGTAGTGACCTTGCAAAGCATTTTCGAGAATATACTCCGGTTCATCTAGCTCCCACCTCCAATTTTTCGAAACAGGATTAGTACCATGCCTCCAGCAGAAAACACATTTTGAGGAGCAGGCTAATGACGGCGTAAGCTCCATACATCTACTAGAAACAATATTGAATAGTGAATGCTTGTAACAAGAACCCGTGCCTCTTAAATCACTCTTAGTCCATCGACAGATTTTGACACCTGAGTGCGATCCAACAATGGTGTAGCCTTGCTTGGTCAATTTTTTATAAGTCGGAGAATTTTTAGCAACCATTTGTTTTAATTCATTGCCATTAGAGTCCGCTTTCCCGATATCTTCTAAATCAACTAATGTCTCTTCTGTGGCATTTTCCTCATTATCAGAAGTGACCGATTCATCATACTCATATAATATCGGTTCATCATCCTTCATGGTCTCGCATAGCAGATTAGCCCATTCCTGAACCTTCGTTTCTGCCCCCACTTTCATGCAAACTTCGCCGACAGGAAATATTCTTCTACCTCCCAAGCGAGCAATCCAGTGATCGCACTTTTTTGCTTGATAGCAGAATTTGTCCGGCCAGGTCTCTGAATCACCTATTCCGAGGATACTATACCCTACTAGTTTACGCAAAGGAAAACTATCAACCCTAAAATCATTGTAGTTTTCCTCTAAGGTTTGTAAGAAAAAATCCAAAGGACAATCAGTATCGTAAGACGGCAAAACCAGAATGTAAAGGGAGTTTTCACTCGGAGTGGAGACGAAAAAATCATCAATATCGTTCAAATCATCAAGATTCATGAGAATCGGAGGAGCTTTCAGCTCTGTCATGTTTGATAATGTTTTATACACTATTTTGGCGGATCTCTCCGCAGCTCCCTGTAAAGAACTGTAAAAAACATACACCTGAGAACTTAGCAGGGCTTCGTTTGATATGGTCATCGCACTTTTCACCAAATCTTCATTTCTAGACTTTTCATTCAAGTGTTTCTTTTTTATGAGTTTTGGAGTTCTCACATAAACAGCATCTACAGAATTCTTCTTTTTCTTCTTACTGACACGTTTGAATGCCTGTGTGTAATCAATTGCTAGAATATTATCATTTTTTTGGAGAGGTGTTGCAATATTTTCTGACAGTCCGTCCGCTGCGGCAGACTCGTCCATAGTGGCAGGTCCGTCCATAGTGGCAGGTTCAAGGTTGCTTGCAATATCCTCAATATCTGCATTCTTGGAGCTCCCACAACAACAGCCGCCTTTTTTCTTACCTCCTTTGGAGGAACAGCAGCCAGAACCGCCTTTACCACCGCAACATTTTTTTTTTTTTGGCTTCTCTTCCAAGATCACTTGTTCAAGTGGAGCAGGATTGGTCGCTTCCTTCGCAGATTTGTAGAGAGAGTCGATTCGAGTAACACCATAAAATACAAGTGCCGCGAATGCCACGCTTTTCCTTCCGCCAAACCACAAATACAACCATGTACACAGAAAGACTCCTGCAGCTCTTAGCCAGTTAGAAACCATTATCAAATAATAGGTAAATAATGGTAAGCCAGACACTAGAAGCGTTTTTCAGTCAAAAAAGCCCAATATGGCTGTTATGTACTTAGACACCAATTGAACTCCAAGTTAACTCGATGAGCATTAGGGTCGAAATTTTTCATCGACGGAAGAAGCATTTTATTACCCTACCTAAATTACCCTACTTTTCACGTCCTAAGCGCCGGGCGGACCCTTCGCGCTTACAGCCATATTTGGATCATTTAAGTTTTCAGATCACTAGGGACTAGCAAGTCTCGCGAGTGGGGATCAGAGCTTAGCGCTAATGATTACGTCAATTGCCATCGAACCTTCAGCAAGGTACATGAGCACACTTTTTTTTTTGCAAAGATAGAGAGCGGCCTTCCTGTGCATTTCTAGGACAGGACTAGAGATTCTTGGGCCTAATTTTGTCAGCGCTTTGGTGGTTTTGCGTCTCTTATTGCATGCTCTGAGTATAACAACGCGGCACTGTAGCAGGTGCTGTGGGCGCTGCAGCATTGAGCCTCTCACGGCGACCTATTTTCCGATCTCGACCCAGTCAGGAACGTGCCTCTCTATTTATGGACATGAAGATACGATGATAGAAAGAGTCTCCTTTTCTTTATTCGAATGCTTCTCCCAAACACTCAAGTCCAGCGATGTCACCCTCTTGGTTCTCTTGTTCTTGGTAAGTTTACTTAGGCATTTCTGGTAAAGTCTCGAACTGCATCGTGTTTCGAATCATGATTGTATGAAGCAAGCCAACATTCCTTGGTGGCTTAAGTATCTGTTTCGATCTTGATAAATATCGAGATGTCTTCTGTGAGGATTCCGTTCTTCCACGCACCAGAATCATAAAGCGGTGGTATATGTAGCACTGAGCGCCGAGCCACCAGCGTGAAAATTACTTAGGAATAGTGACCAAGTGTATCAGCATCTTTTGCCCGTGCGTAGATTGCTGGCGCTCCTGATGAAGGTGAAATCTCCTGAAAAGTTTAATTAGACATTATTGGCAATGTCTCGCTATCGAGGAATGAACCTCTCTATTCATGCTTTTTTCTCAAGTGAATAGATTCAGTCCTCGAGAAGCTGCCACTTGTACCGAGCAACAGCTATCGTGGTGTTAATATATTTGAAGCAATTTACACTCGTATTTAAATAGTGTTAGAATACGCCATAGTTGCCGAAGAAAGTAGCCGCCGAGGTGCTGAGCTACTTTTCCGCTGCAAAGTAGGCAGATGCTGCACGGTCACAACCTTTACGTGAAAAGCTATAAATGATCAGTAAGTAAATTAGCGGGGTTAAATCAAACATAATAGGGCAGTGGGCTTATAGAAGCGAGCTGCATGTTGTATCTGTTACGCATCAAATTGATTGAACTCCCTAGCGGAGCATAATTGATTCAATATTGAAACAGAGCATCAAAGAGCCACTTTCAAACAAACTATACGTTTAACACTTCTTGACCATTATCGTATCCGGATTTGATGCTGCTATTCTCGTGAAAGAATTCCGGGCTACAAATTCAAAGGCATGCTGTACTTGAAGTAACGATACCATATTTTCTGCTGCCCTGCTATTAGCCATCCTTGAGTGGAGAAACTCAATGGCGGGGTCCAAGTTAGCGCTTGCAGCGTTAGGTTCAGTTCCTATTTGTTCCAGGAAACTCTGATACTGCCGGGCGACCCATTCATGCTTCTCTTTAAAACTGTTGTTCTTGAACTTTATCAAAATCCATACAACGAGCAATTCGAAGTCATTTTCAAATGCAATATTCTCCTGATAACTCTCTTGAAAGTACTCAGGTAATTCTTCATCGCAGAAGCGAGTATCATATTTGATAACTTTTTTCATGGTAAGTAGGCTTCTTTTATTGTCATTTAACAAGACTTTCTCGATGGTCTTCAATTTATTAAGAGCGAACTTCAGAACTGATATTTGGCCAGATCTATAAATTTTGGCACAGTGGCTCCTGTACGGTTTGATTTCGAATTCCGAATGACCGCAAGCAAAACGTGGTGATTCGCTTACTTTGTCTAACTTGTATTCTAAGGCGTTTCTTAAATTCTGTATTGCTTTGAATCTTACAGTCAAGTTTTTCCAATCACGAGTCCCTGGAAGGCTGCACAAAAAGGCAAATATATCTAATAGTGGATCCAAACACACCTCACTTTTTCTGTTGATAAAATAGGTCACACCATCGTCAAAAGAGGATATCAGAGGGCCATCTTGTTCTTTTTTCATTTTCTGTTCGAACGCAAATGTTGTATAATCATCAATTGTAGGTAGTTTTATTTCTGGTTCGAGTTCCAATATATGGGCTATGGTTTCTGTTGGTAACTTTATCTTAAGTGCAACGTAGTCGAACATGTTTTCATCTAGTACGAATCCGTAACCATATAATAATTCTTCATTTCCTTTACATCCGTAATTGTTATACAACTCCTGTCCAGCTTTATCACTTTCCAAGTGTCTATAGCCAAATTCTTCATCAGCAAACGACCACTCGACTTTTGAATGATAGTTATGATTCAAAAGATCAATAATAGGCAATAGCATAACAGAAGTTGAGTCAACCTGTTGATCAACTATGTATTCTGGGAACGCTCTTGAAATTAGCATTAGATGGGCCCATAAAAATGCAGCAAAAGAGTACCATTTCGGAGACGAGCCGCTGGCCAGAGGCTCAATTAGTTGGTTGAAGATTTTCTCATGTGGTAGGTTATGAAAGTTCTCATATACTGCACAATCGCCTGAAATCTTTTCTTTGCTCACAATATAATCTGTATGAACAAAACTATACCATTCCTTCATTATCTGGTATAATTTAAGCTTGGTAGAGTTTCCTAAGTTTGTGCCATCGAGGAGCAGCAATTCGTTTGGATTCCACACAAGAGGGGAGTCTACTATTGATGGCAAGCAATCTAGATAAGGTTTGAATTTCTCATTTAGATCGCTGACGCAGTCTTCGTTACTAAATTTCAATTTTGAGAGAAAAAATTTCAGCCATGTATTAGAATTTTGGCCAATTTCATATCCTGGGAATTCTGACGGTAATAACTTAGCAGATATGATCAAGTCGCTCGGAATCTTCAAGGATGGTTTTACCACTTCTTTGTTACAAATGCAACGTATACCCTTCACCTCACACGACTCAAAGCTTATCCCCTCAGGGAGAATAGCACCGTGAGCCAAGCCCCAATCAATCAATTTTTCCAACAGCTCCTCTTTCATCTGGCACTTACGCCAACTCTTCCTGTACTGCACTGCAGGATAGATGGATTCTTTTGATCTTCTTGCATTCATCATGCCTTAGTTATTGGGTGACTTTAAACAACGCGCGGTATACCCATTCCCGAGAAAAAGATCGATATTGCTTGTTCGCACTTATGGTGTGAGAGACCGCTGGTACACCATATTGATGTCTTATTAGCAGTTACAGTGAGCCGGATATATCGCTACTCCAAATTCTGTAAAAAGATCTCTCGGAGTATCCTTTCCTTCTGTTACTGCCACATACACCACTAGTATCACAAAGGAGTTGACCGAAAAATCAAAAAAACTCCAGTGTGAGAAACCTTACGCGCTCTTGTGTTAGTACAAATGATTTTCCTTCCCCTTCGTCTATCATATCAAATAAGTTATCAGGGACCTTAACAAGCACCTTAGCAGCATCTCTTGGGGATTCCAGGCCAAATTTCCGGCTTCGGCTTTTGAGCGTGACTACCAGCCTGGACGTATCGACGAGTTTAGACGTATGTACTATAACAGACGTGTTGAAGATTAGAATCAGGGAAGTTGATTCACGGTGTCAGTGTATTTGCAAGTGACCGGTGTTTTCCTTGATTTTTCTCGGCTGAGAAAAGTTTCATGAACTCGGCGGCTAAACTCTTGTGAGGAGTTCCGGCCCAATCTGGCCACAAATAAGCCGATAGATTGAATGTCCGACCAATATCGCCGTAGAATTCGTATATCTGCACAGCAAGCAGGATGACTGTCTGCTGGCTGCCCATGCTATGCAACAAAAACACACAACTGGAGCTGAAGATAATCATTTGGATTTCCCTCAACAGCTTCTCTGTGCCAAAATAAATGTTTGTTTTCCTTATGGAGAAGCTTACCCATACAGAGTGACTGCTCCACACAAGGGTCCTTGAGGTTTGCGTTAACCTCCGCGCCTAAAATATTATACGAAACCCTCCCCTTCACGGTGTCCTATCTTCAGAGTGCCGGATAACGTGCCACTATTCTGTCACAAGTGTTTCAGCTTCAAAAATCCGTTATATTTTTGACTTGTGGAGACTCCATGGAGGAGTTGAGGTGGTTTGGAGTGTCCGGCTGCTTAAAATCCAGGCGAGCTTTCAACACATATATCGATGTGGCGAAGTACCTCACGCTCATAAACTTCCTTGAGCGGTTTCTGATATGCAGGGTGGTTCCAATACTACCTCTTTTAGCACTAACACTTGTATACTAATGCGCAGTGCAAGGTCCTAGAGCGATCGAGGTTTGAATATGCTAAATATCTTTATAGACGGAAAGCTTCAGATTCGCCCAGCGCGCTTTCTCGTTAGTTAGTTATTGGAGCAAATTGAAAACACATGCAACCGCCAAGGGTAGGAAGGGAATACAACAACAGATAACTAAGTGAGGGGGGGTATTATTAGTGGTTACAAAGGCCTATATGGACTCACAAAAAGCAAGAAGAGACTCTCTTCTTCAGCGCAACATGTTATTAAGTATGCGTCTGAATAATAACTACAGCAATTCTGCTCCCCCACAAAAGGCCTTGATGCAGAAAGGCACCGGCACTAACATTGGCACTGGGGCTGTCAAAAAAACCTGGAGATTGAATCACTCTCCTCAAAGATCAGTGCCAATCAAGAAAAGCTCTCCAACAAAAACCTCCACCATCGATCGTCGCTCTTTCAAGAATAAACACGACATAGCCCCCGGGAGGACGTCACCACGAAAACCGCGTGCAGATCATGCAAGTCCGTCTTCCATACCTCGGGTACAAACAAGCTGTTCACCTATGAGGCCAATGTCTATATCGCTGGACGACTTCGAAGTGGGTAAAAAGCTGGGGAAGGGAAAATTCGGAAGGGTATACTGTGTGAAGCACAAAAGAACTGGGTTTATTTGTGCGTTGAAGGCTATGAAAAAAAGCGAGATTATACAATACAATGTGCAGAAACAATTCAGAAGGGAGGTCGAAATTCAAAACTCATTGAATCATCCAAATTTAACAAAGCTTTATGGTTTTTTTCACGACGAGAAGCGAGTGTACCTTTTGATGGAATATCCGGTCAATGGTGAATTATACAAACTTCTCAGAGCCCGCGGTCCTCTGAATGACATCCTAGCTTCTCATTACGTTTACCAAATGGCTGATGCTTTGGATTTCATGCACCAGAAGAATATTATACATCGTGACATCAAGCCGGAGAATATTTTAATCGGTTTCAATAATGTGATCAAACTCACAGATTTTGGTTGGAGTATTATTAGTCCTCGTGGCACGAAAAGGAAAACATTATGCGGAACCATTGACTACCTATCACCCGAACTGATCAACTCAAGGGAGTATGATGATAGGGTGGATGTCTGGGCCCTTGGTGTGCTGGCCTACGAACTTGTTGCCAACTCACCACCTTTTGAAGAAGACTCGAAAGACGTTACCTATAAAAGAATTGTAAGAGGCGATTTAAGATTCCCAGAAAGTGTCTCTTCGGATGCGAGAGATTTGATATCCAAATTGCTAAGGCACGAGCCGAAAGATAGAATATTACTAAAAGATGTAAAACGTCATCCCTGGATTTTGAAGAACAAGCCATTTTGGTAATATACTTCCCCAATAGTTAGTGCTATATACAGGCTTCCGGCTTCACAGAGGAAGGTCACACTATAAACAAATTATCAAGATCATGAAAAAGCAATATTATTTTTTACAATTTTGGGGACAGCTTTTGCCCAGGATTTCGTGGCTTTATCTATCAGCATGAATACTCTTCCGCGCTGTTTCATTCGACCTGTCCTCCCAGCTCTGTGCACTAAATCAATGGATGTTTTAGGCACATCATAGAGTATGACATTTTTTACTCCCTTGAAATTCAGGCCTCTTGCCATCAAATCAGTAGTCACAAGAATTCGCAACCTCGTATCAGATTTGGTTAGTGGTAGACTCTCATCTTTGTCCGAGGTGATATGAATATTTGAGTTCGGAATTTTAAAGGTATCCTTTTCCGTAGCAGCTAATTCATCATTGCATTTCAACTGCTTCGGGGGATTTACGAACGCAGCTATCTTATCTGACCTCTCATCAACTGTGTCATCACCTGTTAGGCCAACACAATTGTGTCCGTAAGAATTACTTATCTTTTCAACAATGTCCTGAACGTTTTTTTTTTCATTCACGAAGACAATGCATCTTTTCTCGTAATTTGGCTCTGTTCCATCCGCAGAGATTGCATATAATACTTGAGCCAACGCCTTCACTTTCGAACCTTTAAAAGGATTGAGAGACGCGTCAATCACCTTAAATTCCAGCGAGTTTGGGAGTTTATGCAATCTAGGAGTCGTGATAGATACAACCGTTGGGAATAAACTGCCCAGTGTTTTGTTAAATTCATTCGGTATAGTTGCCGAACAGAAGATAAGGTGGTTGGCATTCGGCATTTTCCTTATTGCGGAGTGTGTATCATCTACCCACGACTGATCTAATAACGTATCTGCTTCATCAAGAACAACAAATTTGACCTGAGACAGTATCTTGTCAGGTCTGCTGATCATTCTTATGTTGTACAAGGACAACAGTTTGGCAGGGGTGGTCACTAGAATGTCGATCCTATCTTTGATTTGCTCCAAGAGTTCGGTGTGAGGAACTCCGCTTCCCCATTTACATGTCCTTATTCCTAACAGACCTTCCATTTGGGATATTGTCTTGGAGACCTGCTCAACTAGCTCGTGGGTTGGTACTAATATGACTGATCGAATGATCGGTCTTGTTTTCAAGTCCTCCCATAATTCTGGAAATTCATTCTCTTGTCTTTTCAAATAATCCAACAATGGAACAAGATAAGCTATTGTCTTACCGGAACCTGTTTCAGCAGCAATTGCATGGAGTTGCAATTTGGGATCCATGAGGTTAGATGCCAGCTTCCTGATAGAAACGACTTGAATTGGGGAAGGTCTGATACTAGCTGCTTTCGTGCTTATAATGGATTCTTGCGTGATGACATTTTTTATTGCGTTTCGTACAACAGGTAAAATTTTTAGTTGATCAAAATCTGTGATCTTGGATATTAGCTTACTAGATTTCTGCATATCATCCTCACTTTCTTTTAAACCGCCAAAGTTACCATAATGAAAAGTAGAGCTGTCGTGGTTTTTGGGAAAGCCCTTATTGCTATGAAAATTAGATTTATTCAAAGGTCTAGAAGATGTAGATCCCTTGTTCGCACCCACGCGAACAGCGGGACTTGACTTTGAGCCAACTGTCGGAGCAAGCCTTAATTTGTTCTTTATTTCAGGCTTCTTCGCTCTTCTCGAGTAAAACCTTGCGGCACTATTGATAGATCGTCCTATCCGAACTACAGAGGCACATTTCATTCCACGGCTTCAACAAGTGATTTTTAAAAGAGCAGCGATTGTCTTAGTGATATGAATTGCCAAACGTTCGCTCCATCGCTTATTATAATAGAGTTCTAAGGCACTATCGTTGTATATGATATTCAACTGCTGTTGAAAAATTTGCTGATGGTGCAAGTCTATCAATAATTGAACTGGTGGATAACTCTTAGAGCAAGCAGACAGTAAGCTTGTCATTGGGAGTGGTGCCGAAGATAAATTGCCACTTATGGGTCGAGAAAACTTGACACAACTGCTCTCTCAATTGAGCGTACAATCTACAAAGGATGACTCAGCCAAAGTCGAGGAAATATGTAGACAACTGTTAGATAATGGCTGTGACAATCCTGGCCCAGTATTAAAATCTTGTTTGGTGGCAGTCATTAAACAAGACAAGTACAAAATGGGTTTGGATCTAATTAGGCAACATAAGAAAACCAATGACAAATTTGGCGATCAATTTTTGCTCGAAACTCTTTACATCTATTACAAGTTGAATAAGAAGCAAGAGTTTGAAAACCTGTATTTCAAGATTAGACCAAACCTGCTGGAATCCTGTGATACTCCAAGAGGTATTCTTCACGTAAGAGCCCAATTTTGTTATAAGCAGGGTCTTTATGAGGAGGCTTATAAAATTTACAATCTGTTAGCGTCGAATAATGAGGATATGATCGATAATACTCTGGAATTAGCTTGCAATCAAAGAGTTCCGCTAAGCGTAGCACCACATATGAAAGACGAATCAACGCCTTTAATCAAGGTTGATGAAGCAACCTATGACTTGCTGTTTAATGATTCAATGGTGTCGTCAGCAAGTGGGGAATACGAGCACGCCATTGAGCTATTGGAAAAAGCGCACGAAATGGCGACGCAGGAAGGACTCGAAAGCGACATCGAGGCGATTGAACTGCAATTGGCCTTTGTTCTTCAAATGCAAGGCGATAATAAACGCAGTCATGCTGTTCTCGACCAGTTGTTGAAGAAAGATAACGATTCGCCATTCAGTCTTTTAGCTAAAATCAACCAAAAGTCATTCATTGATTACTCAAAATACACAGACAACTTAAACATTATTATCAGGGAGTTAGATTTCAAGAAATTGGACTCAATTAATCACAAGCAGTTCACCCACGAGCAATGGTCCATCATTAATAGAAATTGTTTGTTTTTGCATTTGTTCAATAATAATTCTATACAGTATGGCTCTGGAATATTATCGCGTACACTTCATAATTACAGGAAATTTGTGAATGATATAAGTTTGGAAAGCTATAGGACTCAGTCAAAGAAACTTTATCATCATGCGGTTAAAATGATCAATAGTGGTATTGATGGTAGCGTTATAGGCTTTTTATTACTTTCTGTTCAGCTATTGGTTGTTGAAAAGCAATGGCATAATGCAATTGGATTGTGCGAACTCTTTTTGAACCAACTATGGAACTCTCCCGTAAGAAAGAACGCAGAACAGCATCATACCATATGTTACGTTCTTTTTGAACTATATAAGATCACTGGGAGAGATCACTCAAAAAGCATTTTATTGAAGAAACTTCAAGATGAACAAAAATCCGTTTCCAAAGATGTAGCATTCTGGAAACACGTAGGCCTACAGCACTTATCTCTAGGTAACGCAAAGGAGGCTAGAAAACTGCTCAAACAGGTTTCTGTGTATGACGATGATAATGCAATCAAGAAAGTTCTTTCCGACGAGGCTCTGAATCTCGAAGAAAGTGTCGAAATTACTCGAGACATCGACATTCAATCTTTACTTGAACTAGGAATCCAGCCCTTGGAGTCCTCAAGCAAAGTAGAAAGTAGGAAAGGAATATCAAAGATTCAGAAGAAACGCATCTTGTCAAAAAACAAGAAAAAGAAGGAGCAAAGAGTTAAAAAATTTTTAGAGAATCATGAAATTTCGAAGAACGTTGATCCTGAAAGATGGATTCCTTTGAAGGATAGATCTTCATACAGGCCTAAGAAGAAACAATCACTTACGAAACAAACTCAAGGTGGTGCCATGAACAAGAAAGCCGAACAGGCTTTAGATATTACGAAAAAGCCCAACAAGCCATCGTCTATTAACCGCAAAAAGAAGGGTCGTAAGTAGATTCGACTCATTTATTCTCTCTTGTGTAATATTATACAATTTTGGAACACGTTCCTTAGAAATGACAGAATGTGATTTATATGTTTATATATACTGAAAGGCAAAGAAGCATCTAAGTGAACAAAGTGTCCTCATCCCTCAGGTACTCACCAATATCAGCTTGTCTAAAGGCTACAATACTCGTAGGCTGTAAATTTCTTGCCTCGTTTGTAGTCTTTGCACTCACACCAAATCCTAGAGGTACGTCGTTCATCGAGAACAAAATCACACCTGCGTGTTCGGGTATATCATCTGACATCTTTCCAACGTGTGCTTTCAATACGTGGTTACCATACAAAAATGGCATCTCACCGTTAGCTTTGACCCAAATTTTATACTTGGCATTCTTTGCCAGAACTGATAATGAAGTTACATGCAATCTAAACTTACCCGTTTTCGTGAATTTACCCAGGCAGATTCCCAATGACATTAAATTAGGTCTTGCCACTGATGTAGCCAGATTTGCGACATGTTCTGGAACGTAATATACTCTATCCTTTTGTAATCTGAACACATGAGGATTCTCTTTATTGTTGACTAAATAAGTGATATTTCTACCGATGTAGCCCGCCAATTTCTCGAAAAGAACCTTGGTCTCCTCCTCTGTAAGTTGTCTCATTGTTATTCACTATTACCTTCCTTAAGTACAGCCTGAACAACACTTCGAAACTACTAGTACTGTTGTAGTTCCAGACCTTTTAAAAACTGTTTACCCATCTCATCGCATGAAATTTCCAAAAAATTTTCCAAGTTCATTTCGAGATGAGATGATATCACGTGACATACGTAACAAAGGAATAACCTTGCATTTTAGATTTTATTCAGTCATCTGTGGCAAAATTGGCGGTCATCTCCATATTCGACTTCTAGAGTATGTCAATGAACCGAACGAATGCCTTTTCTGTGTTTAGATCTCTTGAATTTTTTTTTCAGCTTTGCACGTTAGAAAAAAATTTGCCTATGTGGTTTAATTGTAAGATATACAGAATTTGCGAACTCTGTAAATTCATTCCACTGACCTAATATAAGACCCCAGTATGTCAGAAGAGAATTTAAAGGCGACCTGCGATGACAATCAAATGGGCGATAACGCTTATAAAAGAGGTGCTCAGTACAAATGGACTAAAGCAAGAAAAGCCGACCATGAGGGCAATGACAGTGCAGATGATCGGAAAGACGAGAAGAGAACGTATGTATGTGAGCGTGGCTAGATCGCATTTTATTATGGCATCTGATTACTAACCGATGCTTCGACCAAAACTTTATTTGAAATAGTAAACTTGACAGAACCCCGCCAGTCGATGAAAATGGGAATGAATTGCCCAAAGAGCCAAGACTTCCAAAGCGTAAAGTTGCTGTAATGATCGGGTACTGTGGTACCGGTTATCATGGTATGCAATATAATCCACCAAACCCCACCATTGAAGCAGAACTATTCAAGGCCTTCAGTGAAGCTGGAGCTATTTCCAAGGCTAACTCGACCGATCTAAAAAAAAACGGCTTCATGAGGTCGGCCAGAACCGATAAAGGTGTTCATGCCGGAGGAAACCTCATTTCTTTAAAGCTGATTATCGAAGATCCCGATATCAAGGAAAAGATCAATGAAAAGTTACCGGAAGGAATCCGTGTCTGGGATATCGAACGTGTCAACAAGGCATTCGATTGCAGAAAAATGTGCGGATCTCGTTGGTACGAGTACCTATTGCCCACTTATTCGTTGATAGGGTCTAAGCCAGGCTCCTTGTTACACATGAATATCGAACAAAGTAAAACTGAGCTACCTGGTGTAATAGAAGAGGACGAGGAATCGAAACAATTTTGGGCGGACTTGACTAAAGAAATCCAAGAGGTTTTTAGTGAAGAGGACCTGGAAGCAATTAGAACGTATACTCCTCCTGCGAGAGACGATTTTACAGGTAATGAAGAGATCTACTTAAAAGTCAAAAAGTATAAACAATTGGAGAATTTGCATCGCAGAAAGTACCGTGCCTCGCAAGGAAAGTTAAGTAAATTTCGTGGTGCCATGGAGCAATATCTCGGTGCACATAATTTCCATAACTTTACTCTGGGTAAGGACTTTAAGGAGTCAAGTGCGATAAGATTTATGAAAGAAATTAAAGTATCTGAGCCATTTGTGATTGGTGACGCAAAGACAGAGTGGGTCTCAATTAAGATACATGGCCAATCCTTTATGTTGCACCAGATTCGTAAGATGATATCAATGGCAACTTTAATTACACGGTGTGGATGCCCGATAGATAGGATTTCAGATGCGTACGGTCCTCAAAAAATAAATATTCCTAAAGCCCCTGCCTTAGGATTATTATTAGAGTCGCCCGTTTTTGAAGGTTATAACACCAGACTTGAAAAATTTGGTTACAAGCCAATTGATTTCTCAAGATACCAAGACGAGATGGATGCCTTCAAAATGAAAAATATATACGATAAAATTTACAAAGAAGAGGTCGATGAAAATGTGTTCAATGCCTTCTTCAGCTACATCGACAATTTTGATCGCGTAACAGGATCTCAAGACACTTCTCTGCAAAGAAGTATATTTGATTTTTTGACTGCTCGGGGCATTCCAAGTCTTGTTGAAGACACACAAGCCAAGCCTGTAAACCCATCAAGCGAGGCAAGCGAGGCAGTCGAAGCAAGCAGAGAAATCGGGTCAATCTAAAAAAAAATAGTATTAGCTTGTATAAACTTTAAATCCCTCAAGGCTTGAGCACAATAAGTGCCATTTCTGTCAAGAAGTTCGCAGCATGCGAGAATTGGCTTGTTGACGTGGGCCAGTTGCTTTAACCTCCATTTCGGTTGCACAATCAGCGCAATCGTAGAAAATATGTTGAACCTGGGGTTGAGCTAACAGCGGTGTACAAAAAACGGTGGCTCAAGGAAGTTTGGGGCGAATCATATGAGTCATGTTTAGCTTCAAAACCTTCACTTCATCTTTCTCAAAATTTATCAATCCAATGTTAGCCACGGCGTTGCCGCCTAATACAGGGTTTGGCGGCTAACCTTTCCCAAATGATACGGCATAAAGAACAAAAATCTGGGCGAATTTTTGTTGATTTTGTGTGCTCAACCTTGTCTACAGTCTCAAGAAATTGTGCCACCAATTGATGACCTGTGCGGGGCTTCAATTGGGGCAGCTCAAGAGAAAGCTAGAATATTATTAAGCGCATGACTAGTTGTTTGAGGACTCTGACGGAGGCTTTTCAAGAAAGCCTTGCATTTCAAGGAAATCTATCACGACAATGCACTCAATGTTGCACCTTATAATCTTTCTCTGCTTAAATAAAGACAGATATGGTCAATCGAAGAAAACGTTCCTATTTCGCTTGAAGAAGTGGAGTAACAATCGAATCGAACATGCATTTGACTTGAAGCTGAAGCGATTGAACTACAACTAGCCTTGTTCTTCAGATATAAGGTAAGAGGGGCCCTCTAACTCTCCCGCCAAGCCTTGAGCGCTTGCGTGCGTCGCAGGACCCCAATGGTTTGAAAGTTTATACTGGCCAAATTTCTTTATGCGTGCGCAGGGTCACCCAGCGCCGAGGCAGGTTTCAATTATTGTTTGTCACGTTTAATTTCACGCGTACAATATGATTCAAATTTTTTTAAGTGTAATTGAATAATTCAACATGCTTATTGGAAAACGTCTAGCTTATTCCGACCAAGACGCTACAACACGTCAATCCTGCGATGCTTAGGATTCAATCCAGAAAATTTTCGAGTACTGTACTAGCCAAGGCTGCTCCTGCTCGTGGTAAAATCCAGGGTTTCGCGAAGAAATCGTCAGGAATAAAAAGTACGACCAAGAGAATAAGTGGGGACACTTTATATAAAAAATGGGCAGATACTATATCCACATCTAAATTAAATCAGTATGCTCTACCCGTCGAGATTCCTACTCTGAGGTCGTCTGATTTGGCAAGCACTTTGAATAAAGTTGCTGCCTACTCGAACAAGCAATATCGTTCACTATATCACTTGGGGTCTTTTCAGAAAAATCAATTCAACGAACTATTTCCCAAACCGATTTCATTAGTTCGCAAGGGCGCTACACAAGATTTTTTGAACCTGCTCCAATCTTCTTCAAACAAAAAGTTTATCATTACTGGGGAGTCGGGTGTGGGCAAAAGTGTATTACTAGCTCAAACTCACGCAGTGGCATGCGAATCCAAAAGTATTATCATTCACATTTCTTATCCCGAACTACTTTTAAATGGTCGTAATGATTTTTTGTACGAAGAAAGCACAAAGCAATACGTACAGCCAATGTATTTGAAGAGACTTTTAAGGAAGATTTTAAAATCCAATGATGAAAGCAAGCTCCGTTCCTTGAAAATATCAAAAGATTACAGGTTTTCCAACGCTGATCCTAAGGATTCCGCAATCAAGAAATTTGTCACGCTGAAGAAAGGCGAAAACGATTTGTTCGACCTTGCGTCTATCAAAACACAGAGTAGAGACCGTGGTGGACTTTTCCAAGCTTTCATGTCAGAGCTAGCTACTCAGAAAGAGTATCCCGTACTATTTACGGTGGATAACTTCTCGAGGATTTTGACCTCACCCTTTTCCAGCTACAAAGACGTGAATAATAAGAATGTTCATTTGCTTGAACTGCAACTCGGAAAAACAATCATGGATATAATCAGTGGTGATTTTAAATTTTTACACAAAGATAGCGCCGTTGTCTTAGCCATATCCGGTGTAGACAGAACAAACAGGACTCTGCCAGTTGCCTTGGGCAAGCTTGAGGAAGATGTCTATATTAGAAGACATCATTACGATCCACAGTTTGCTTCCATTTTGCAAAAAGGCGGAGTAAAAGAGTTTGAAGTACCTAAACTTGATAAAAGTGAAGTTAGAGAACTTTTAGAATTTTATTTGAAATCTGAAATCGTACAAAACACAGATTCCCAGACAGCTATCGAGCAACTGGCGGACCAAAAGTACTTTTTGAGCGGGAACGGCAATCCAAGAGAGCTTCTTAAGAGCATCGTTTTAATGCACACATAAAAAGACTGTTCATGCGTTAGAAAAGCACTTGTGAATACATGCTTATATATCTTTACTTGTAAATAATATTACAACGAATATCTTAGTTACTCTAATCTGAGAAATCTTCCTCATCGACATACGTAGGTTGCAATGGAAGTTCGGCAACTTGCTTACCCCCGTCGACCCCATTACTTGTTGTCATGCGATTGCTCGAAGGTGGTGCTTGATATATGTGGGATCCTGAACTCTTCTCTTCATGTACCCTTTCCTCCCAAAGTTCTTTTATGTCTGCAGCTACTTCTGCCAGATCTTCAATTTTCACAGAGTCGCTTATACTCTCCAGAACTTTTTGGACAACTGAAGTGTGATTGCCATTCAACTTGTCATCTCTAAACCTTAAAAACTTCCATGCACCTGTCTCTTGATCTTTCGTACACTCTACAATCCGTCCATTTATAGGCTCCTCCAGGCTTTTCAATTCTTGCCATTTTTCATCGTCAATCTCTAATGTTGCAAATTTTTTGTAAGTTCTTTCGAGTATCTCAAAATCTTTTCTACTGAATGGGTTCTCAAAATCTTTCAATTTAGTGTTGACATCAGCGCCACCTTGCCAAACAAACAGCTCAAATACTGGTTTGACATTAAAATTATAATACCATCTATTGGGATCTTTTTTTGGCAAAGTTTCATCTTCTACCATCGGAATATCCAGGATTAATTTGAAATCTACAGAATTTTCATCTTCAGGTTTCCACTTTAATAGCAAAGAATCTTTGACACCAACACAGTATGGCGTCTTTACTGGTGTAAATATTAGCCCATCAGATTTGTGTGGCAGCTTGTCCAAACTATTTGCAACTTTCAATAAATCGTAGCTAAAGTTCATATGCTTCATTGACAGCTTGAAAGGAAATGTAACACATTGATCGGGATATATAGATCTTAAGTCATAATAGGGTTTGAAAAACTCCTTTCCCAAATGTGCCAATCTTGAACTTGTGGGCGAAGTAGTAAGGCAGCGCCCATTTATAGCAAGACAATCAAACATCAAATATCTCGATTCTTGTAGCTTTGTAACTGGATTTGTCTGTATGACTAACTCCCCATCAATAAGCGTTCCATCCTGTAACGTCTCAAGTAGGTCTTTCTTACTTTTGCGGGGTAGTTTAGGAAATCTAAAGCCATTAATTAGGTAGTAATTATTCTCCCTATCAATCATAAAACAGCCTTGCTCTCTGGTCACTGGATTAATCAAAATAAGCATCAATGCTCGAAGACCATCTGTCTTTTCGCAAACATAATAATCCTGGCTTAAAAGTTTGTTCTCTATATCAGAATGCTGAAATGATATTGGTTGAGATCCAGGAAACGATTTTGCTGGTTTTGGCGAATTTAGCAGTTTGCACATCATCATTTTCAAGTCTTGAGTGACTGCACCCGGCTGTATTATACCAGGAATCTCTGCTGAATTATTCGTGCTCATACTGAATAGTTCACTTCTTTTTTATTATCAAAATTGCCTTACTTTGCAGTATTGTTATTACTCGCTCTGTTCTTTATATGTCAAATCGCTAAAAGGTCTGACATGAGAGAAAACGATGCTCTTTGATACCAATTTCAGCCATAAGGCACGCAAAAATATGACAAGCAATGACTCGTCATTACCACCGAAACGAAGAGCTGGTACTCGATCCGTCAATTATAGCGAGAAGGATGCTGATGCAGACCTAGTACGAAGAATTGATCATTTAGAAAAGGTAAAGAATCAGACACGTATTAATCAGGGCAAGCCTAATAAGATAGCCAATGGGAAGGTTTCTGGGGTCAAGAGCTATTCTGGAACTGCTAAAAGTAAGCATCAGAAGTTCTTAAATGACAAAAGCGTGAGGTGGAACTTCATTCCTTCTCTTCCAGCAGCTTTCAAAAAGACAAGCAGGTTTTCAAATATCCTCGACTTGAAAGATTCTGTTGTAGATACATCTGAAAATACTTTGAAGAACCCCCATGGAATACTTTTGAAAGCCAATGATACAATTTATATGGTCTCCGAGCCCCCTGGTGAACCTTATTATATTGGGCGTGTGGTGGAGTTCGTCGTTAAACCTGAGTTTAGGACAGTGATAGATGAGCTGAAGCAGTTCACAAAAGAATACGCTGCAAAATATTTTCAAGTTAAAATGAACTGGTTTTATCGAGCTCGAGATATACAAGAGAACGTTGCCCATTTCGATACGAGACTGGTGTACGCTTCACTACACCAAGATGTTTGCCCAATAATATCATATAGAGGAAAATGCAGAATTCTACATACAAGTGAGGTTGCAAGTGAGCCGCTTGATAAAGCAGAGCTTTTGGCCAAGCCGAATATATTTTACTTCAATCAGCTGTTTGATAGATATTCTCTGCAGTATTACGACGTGCAGAGCACAGATGAATTGCTATCTTTGGATAAGTCTTCTCCCTTTCTATGCGCACTTAATAAACGGTTCCGATACATTTTTATGGAGGAAAGGTACCCGTTGGACAATATGCTCAAAAAGTATGTGTTAGTTGATAAATCGGCGTTATGCGCAGAAAATTATCATAGCTGGGACAATCGATGCACGGTATGTCGAGAATGGTGTCCTTCAAATCAAAGTCTCAAATGCGATGAGTGTCATTCAAGCGTCCATCTTTTTTGTATGGACCCGCCACTGGATAGAAAGCCCAACAAGGGCGTGATTTGGATCTGTTTCAATTGTTTGAAGCGTCAAGAAGGTACAGCGGAAGCATTACGGGAGTTGAAACTGGAAGAAGAAAAGCAGTCAAATGCCATAATATCTGACAAAATTCATTTGAATAACCTAGCGAAGGAAGCTATAAAAAATGGAATTTCAAACCCCCCCACGAATTACTGGTTCCAATATATGGGGGAACATATGTTGTGTCACATGGAAGATTTGCTACATAGTGAGTTTTATATTCCTTACCCTTTTAAAATTTCAAGAACAGGTATGAAATATCAATGGACCGGCTCAACAGATAATGAAGATTGGAAGCTAATACCGTATTCCTCAGATGAAACAAGTCTTGATCGAGGTACTAGCTGTACAAGTGAATTACTATGGACATTAGATGATAAAAAAATCACAGAGACTGCATTGGACCGATATATTGAAACATGCAAAGCTGCGTTCTCGAAAAAGCTTGAAATTGTCCCAGAAAGCTGTAACTTCTTAGACATGATCGTCAAAGCCCTTATTACTCGAGATTATGATCAAAAAATAGCGTTATCGGATTGTGAGAGCCTACTTTCGCGGGACTCACTAAGGGAACCTACATTTACATCTGCAGAAATTGAGAAGTTTGAAAACGCGGTAGCAAAGTATGGTAGTGAGCTACATTTGGTTTGCAAGGATGTGGGCACACAATCAATGTCCATGATAGTAAGATTTTACTACTATTGGAAGAAAACATTAAATGGAAAAACTATATGGGGCGGATTCAAGGGTCGTTCCAAAAACAAAGGCAAAAATAGAATCGAAGGAACAAAGGATGAGGTAAAAGCTATCGGAGGAAAGCCTTCGCGAGAGCGGAATCCTACCAAATTAATTCTCGAAAACAGAAATGGCGCTTCAAAAGAGCAGCTGAAATTTATGGATGATTCCTGCTTCGACACGGAGAATATGGCGTTAGTAAAAACTTGCTTCAAATGTGTGTTTTGTGAGATTGATTATTCACCCTTGTGGTATAAAATTACGGGTGGCTCAGATGATGAACATGTAAAGCATCGGATGCAGGCAGGTGTTACGGAAAAGCCTGACAGAATGCGCAATCATGAAAGGACACCGGAAAATGGAGGCCATTCGAAAGAAAAAAATGACAGACTAGATGCACTTTGTATCAGGTGCGCCAGACTTTGGCGGCGGTATGGAACAAAATGGCAGCCGCCTTTAGATGTTTTTAAGCGACTAAATGGAAGCAGCATGCATATTCTTAATACAAATCTCGACCGAACGTTTGAGGAGACAAATGCGAACATATTAACTATTAAGCCGGAGCAAGCGCGTAGCAAACTTGTGGAATGGGAGCTTGTAATTGACACTGAGTTTATTATTCGACAACGACTCAATTTGGTCAGACATCCTGAAAATATTCCAAAACTCAAAGCAGGCACATTGGCGTCCCGCTCTGCACTATACAAGTTAGTTAAAAAGCCTTTTGATTCAGATGACTCCAGTGCGAAGAATTTACTAAATGAACTGCAGAACCTACTAACTACAATGATCCGTAAAAAGCTGAAGGCTACAAACAATGCAAAAAAAGTTAATGAGAAAGGTAGCAAAATAACGAATGGAAAGTCCGTTAGGCAAATGAAGCCTGATTCAAACAATCCCAAGACCGGCGGGACTCCGCCCGTTTTGAATGTTGTAAATTATGGAATTGCTTTATCAACCAATGGGGATATCCAGATTGATATTCCCTGCGCGAATGGTGTTATTGGAGAGCTTCTTGTAAACAATGATTTTGAGAGTATCACAGTTAACAGCGTACTGATGAAGCAGCTAATTTCAATTTTTCCTAAAAGATATGCTTCACAAAAAGATGGCAGCTCTTCAGATGCAGAGTTACAGCATAAACTGAAGCGAAAGGGCAATGAGGATCTCTCGTCTCCGGAAAGTTCATTTGCAGGACTGAATATCATTAATGTGACAAAAACACCAAAAATAGTGCACGAAAGCTGTACTGCGGCATTACTAGAAGCCTACCATAGCTATAACGACAACACCTCTCCTCAAATTTCAAAGGTACTCTCTTCCACAGATGCTAAGGTGTCTGATACGATGGGCATCGAACGCAGAGATTTTTGTGCTGTTTGCAGAAAGGGATTCGCAGACACTCCGAATGAGCAGCTGGTGTGCGACAATTGCGGAATAAATGTGCACAGTTATTGCTACGGTGTTGATTTTGATAGCTCCGATATGTTGCGTAGCCCGAGAGACTTTAAATGGCTCTGCGATCCTTGCTCGAATGAATTAAATCCCATTGAATCCACCAATTACTCATGCACTTTGTGTTATTCAAAAAATCGAGATTGCGACTCAGTTAAAAGCCAACACAACGGAGCATGCCGCGAAGCTTTAAAATGCACCACTGTTGGAACCTGGGTGCATGTGGCGTGCGCTCTCTTCAACGAGAATCTCAAGTTTGGGTCGAAGAAGTCACTGCAGCCTGTCATCAATTCAAGGTCGGTCATTCTTCGAAATGTCCTCCAAAAGTGCGCACTTTGTAGCTCAGAAGGGGGTGGGCTAGTGGATTGTGATCTATGTTGCAAGAAATTTCATGTGACGTGCGCTCAAAACAATCCCTCGTTTGATTTACTTTTTAAAAGGACAAATAGATCATCCCACGGTGAGTTGCTTTCAGGTACCGATACGTACAATTCAACGAACAAGCAATTGTGTTCATTGAAGCCTGTTTTTTTGTGTGACATTCATCGAAATGAAGCTCTGAAGAAAGATATATATTTACCCTTAAGCGCGGCCACAGATGACACAGCTCGTTCTTTGATGCAACAGTACACGAGTAGGCATCTAGATCAAATCAGACATTCCATGGTTTACGAGCGCTATCTGGAGCAAAGAGCTCTAACAGATGGGGACTCGACCGCGGAAGAAAGGCTGAAGGCTGAAAGAAGGAGTGAAATATTACAAGAAAAGGTTTGCGATGCTCAGTTAGGGCACAACCGTTTCAAAGATATACGAAAGCTCTTTGAAAGTTTGCCCAAACAGATACGTGTTGAGTTACAAACACGAGATTTTGTGAAGACAGACTTACCAGATCATACATCCAGTGCCCTCGGAGTAGCAAGAAGTCCCCTTTCCGAAACAGATATTGATATGCTAACCCGCGGAATCGACCCAAGTGAGTTTGATATCAAAAATCCTAGTGAATTTAAAGATAGGAAGAAGAGGAAAGTTACCAAAAAAAGAGTGGTAAATAAGTAAATAGTTACAGTTCTTGCATATATCAGCTTCCAAAATATATACTCAAATAGTGAAGTCATCATACCCCCCCTGATAACAGCTTCTCTATGCGCGAGATCTCAGCTAAAGAAGTCGCATTTTCCAATTGCCTGTTTAGCTCCTCCTTCTTATCCTTGGACATTTTGCTCACAACCAAGTTCATAATTTCCATTGATTTGTCTCTCGAAACACTCATTAGGCCATTTGCTGGCCCAATGATGTCAGTAGCTCTTATAGCCTCTGACTTGCTCGTAGCTTCGCGGTCTTTCTTCGTGACACGTTCAAAGTCCAACACCTGCAAATGAGGTAGCAATCGCAGCACGTATTCGCGGTACCCTTGCAAATGGCAAACCTGGTTTCCTCGCAGAATAATATTCTTAAGGCTCTTCGGGGAATAATATAACCCGCTCAGCTGTTCAAAAGACAAGATGTTATTGCTAGCCAAAACCAAGTTTACTATACCAGGCGGTAACATCTTTCCATCTAAGTAAGAGATTTGGTTCCGTGCCAGGAGGACCGTATGGATATCTGTCTTTGTGTGTAGATCAGGCATCATAACCAGCTCGTTATTAGTCATGTCTAAGACATGCGTTGACCTTCCTACGTGTTTGAAACTTGAACTCATCGCTTCAGAATCGCTCTCTAACCGCAGATTCCTCAGAACAGTGCATTTATCAACGTCATGTCTCCCATTGAAATGATCCACATAATATTCAGGAGCATCGATAACCAAGCTTGGTGTAATCTTCATTACCTTCAAGCCTCTGCGATGCGTTGAATCTCAAGCGAACATCGATATTTCGATTATTCTAATGTTTCTAATTTGCAATGCTCGCTAAAATTTCAGAAGCGCGTAGGGCAACTGTTTTAGGGCGTCGGCCGATATGAGAATAGAAGCCATGATTCAGCATGCAAAAATAAATTGAGGACAGTTGTGAGATCGGTCGAATACGCTGCATCTACAGAATCTCACCATGTATATAAGGCTACATACTCTACAGGAGTAAAAACAAGCTCTCATAGTTAGATTAGCGGAATACTCAGTTAAGACACGATGTTTGACAAGAAGAAGGTTGATTACTCACTTTACTTGGTGACGGATTCTGGGATGTTACCACCCGGTGCCACCTTATACTCTCAGGTAAAAGCGGGCCTAGAGAATGGGGTTACTCTGGTCCAACTACGTGAAAAGGAAACTGATAGCAAAACTTTCATCGCCGAAGCTCTAAAGGTCCATGAACTTTGTCAGCAATTCAACGTTCCCCTGATCATCAACGATCGGATTGATGTTGCGTTGGCAGTTCATGCCGAAGGTGTGCATGTGGGTCAAGATGACATTCCTATTCCGTTTGTAAGGAAACTTGTTGGCCCCGAGATGTTGGTGGGATGGAGTGTTGGGAAGACCAGCGAAGTCGAACAGCTGGCCAAATGGGGGCCTGACATGGTCGATTACATTGGAATTGGAATGGTCTTCCCTACTCAAACTAAAAAAAATCCGAAAAAGTCTCCAATGGGACCGCAAGGTGTCGTTGGAATATTGAATTCTTTGGAGACTAATAAGGCCGCCTGGTGTAGAACGGTGGCAATTGGTGGTTTACATCCAGTGAACATCGAAAGGGTACTTTATCAATGTGTGGCTTCCAATGGAAAGAGATCCATCGATGGAATAAGTCTTGTAAGTGACATTATGGCAGCTGCCGATGCAGGTGCAGCCACCAAAAGATTGCGGGCATTGTTAGACAAGCAAAAATTTGAATTTCTGGATCTTCAACTCATAAATGACAAAACAACTACGAGCTCAATTAGAAGGGTGATTAAACAGGTCTCCGAGACTCGTCCGTTGGTCCAACATATTACCAACAAAGTTCATCAGAATTTTGGTGCTAACGTTACCTTGGCATTAGGATCCTCACCAATTATGTCAGAGATTAAATCTGAAGTCCACGAGCTCGCTCATATCCCCAACGCTACCTTGCTGCTCAACACTGGCTCTGTCGCTCCGCTAGACATGTTGGAAGAAGCTATTTTGGCGTATAATCAAGTTCGGAGACCAATAATATTCGATCCAGTTGGTTACAGTGCCACCGAAACGAGGCAAACTCTGAATGATACTTTGCTGTCGTGCGGCCAATTTACATGTATTAAAGGTAATTCAAGTGAGATCTTATCCTTAGCAGAATTCACAGTGGAAAAAATGAAGGGAGTCGATGCACACACCGGCACAATTGACAAAGAATTGCTCGCAAAAGCTACTCGTGTGGTCGCCTATAAATTTAAAACAGTGGCTGTCTGTACGGGTGAGTTTGATTTTGTCGCTGATGGGACAATGGGGGGTCTATATTCCCTCTCCGTTGGTCCTAAAGGAATTTCAGCCGATGATCTCCCTTGTGTAGTTGTAGAAAATGGGCCAATTGAAATTATGGGTGACATCACAGCCAGTGGCTGCTCTCTTGGATCCACTATTGCTTGCCTCGTGGGAGGTTTGCATCCAGGCGAAAAGTTATTTGACGCTGTCGTGGCGGCGGTGGTACTATATAAATCCGCTGGTAAATTGGCCTCCGGGCGCTGCCAAGGAAGCGGGACCTTTTATGTCCAACTCATTGATGCGCTATATCAACTGTTCCACGAGAACAAACCCGAGAACTGGACTGCTAAATTCCAAAGTTTGGGGTAAATCTATTTACAAAAAAAATAAATATATAGACTGTAGACTACAGCTATTGAATGGATAAATGATATTTTTTATTGCCCCTTTTCGTCCTATATTTTGTGGGAATGATCAATTAGTATATGAAAGTTTACTTCTGTCACTTGGTAGAAGATTTGGATCCTTGTCGATTGCTTCATATTTTTCAGTGACTCTTTTCTTCAAATCTGCTTCCTGTGCTGGCGTCAGCACGCTAACCGATTCGTTAGGAGGAACAAATTTGAAGCTGCCCATGGCAAATTCCCTGTCCGAAAGTCTACTTAACACATAAAGCTGTGAACGAATATACCTCACGACTGCTTCTAGATGAACAATGTCAATGTTCTTTCTGCCACCAAACAGGTTTCTCCAAACTGCAGTAGCTAATGTAGCATCATCGGTGAAAAAACCTTCGTCATATGCAAAAACAGCACCACGAAGTTGGCTATTGAAGTCTTTCAGGTACTGATCCGCAATTCTACCGGAGTTGACATTCATTTCGTCAAATAACCTCATTTCAATATCTGAAAACGTTCTGTCTACTAATTTTTGCTGATAGTTTCTACCATATTTGAAAGGCATGGCCCGCATACGTACAAAAAGAATCCATTCATGTAAAATGGTCACTTGGAACCATTGGGAAAATGTACGCGGTAATTTCAAGTCCTCATAAAAAAACTTGGCTGTGTCAGTCAGCTCCTTATTCTCATACTGTAATGCCTGATCTTTGCAGAGATTATAGTAATATGATCCTGCAACGGAGCCGGCTCGGACCTTGTCCATGTCTAAGTGGAAAGTACGAATCACGAGTTCACCAAGTGCTTCTTTCCATTTTGGTAATTCATAAGTAGTAGATTCATATTTTGATCCCGGCACTTTGTTCTTTGGAGACTTGACAGGTGCATGATTTGTGAAGTCCAAGGGCTCGGATTTTAAATGAGACTCTTTTGCAATTTTTTCGGGAGATTCGGTGTTCTCTTTTTTCAGCTGATCGAACAACCACGTTGTTTGAGAAAAGGATGCTCTGGAATTGATCCCGCACAATCTTAGGGAGCGGATCCCCTGCCTCTGTAATAAACCATGCGATATCATTACGGATTACGGGTTGGGAGCGACGTCTAACCACAAATCTGCCAACGTTGCCTTCAGTAAATTCTATTCCTACATCATCTACTTCTGAAAATCATGACGAAAAAATGTTGAAATAAGAGTAAGGCTTTAGAACCGCGTACAATGTGACTAAAATTGTTGTTCATATAAGACTACACAATTTTCTAGAGGATGCTATTTAATATCGATACAATGAGTAATATTTCAGTTGGCTGATGCAGTCTTTGCCATTCTTGAAGTAAGACCCATTATTTCTTGCAGTTTTTCATTTACTGTGTCAAGAAGCTGAGTCTTTTTGTTGCCCGACACATTTTTGCGCAACGATGATCCCCATATTCGGATTGCTAGTTGATTTTTCCACTCTATGACATCTTCCATTTCTTTGAAATGCCTATGATTCAATAAATCGGTGAGTATTTCGGATTGTTTTTCCAACTTGTTTACTCTAACATTTCTTATACGCTTCTTTTCAGCTCGTGCTTGGACTCTAGCACCCGGTCTCATCGAATCATCTATAGCTTGCTTCGCTTCCAGTAGTTGATCTCTTCGGCTTTCGAGCTCTTGAATTTTGTTCAGAATTTTTCTCGTTTTAGAACAATCATCTAGCTTCATTATCTCTTCGGCAATATCTTCGAGTTCTTGCTCATGTCTATTGGGATCATCGGTCTCACTTGGACTCAAACTGCTATTGTGCGGATCTTCACCCGCATTTGTCTCATCGAGTTTGAGCTCCTCCGCTGTTAAATCGTTCTCTTTCAACTCCCTTAGTAACTTTTCCTCAGCATCATCAAATTTGAAGAGGTCCAAGCGTCTCTCACGCGTTAAAAATGTACTTTCCAAATATGGCTCTATTGTTTTGAATTGGCGCAATAGGTCATGTTCTCTGCGGCCCCACGTATCAAGCCAATCAAGAAGTCGTCTAAGATCCTCTAGTCGATCGATTGAATACCATTGTTCATCTTTGAGAAGCACGCGTTCGGGGGATTCATCTATTATTTTTCTCTGAATCGGAGTCAGTTCAATTAAGGGATTTAAAACTTTATCAGAATTGACCAGCTCTGTCTCGCCACCTTCGTCAAAATGTCTGTAAGACCCATCGACTGCCCTGTAAATATGAAATACTTCCTTAGTGGCGTAGGCGCTGCCTTTCTCTTGTACCAGAGCATTCCATTTTTTGATATCCTCGGAGGAGATGTTAAGAAAAAATTTTGCAGCAGCTTCGCATGGGCCTTGAATCCACACTTTCCCAGAATGATATGCTAACTGACGCTGATTGTAGTTGCCGCCAATCACTTCCTGAAAATCAGGGATAGTAACACCGCTCAAATCAAGCCAATAGTACTTGTTACCATACCTGTCAATGCCTAAAGGTTTTAATCTCTGTAAATCATTCTCCATCAGCTTTATTCCAAGAAGGGATTTATCCTTCTGTAAATTATCGACCTTATGTTGCTGGTCCTCTATTTTTTTTTCGATTTCTTCAAAGGCAGATGTGCCCATTAGTGATTCTTGCTTCATGCTTTCTAAAGTCATTTGTAAAATACTGAGTGTTGTGGTCTCAGACTTCAAATCCTTGGCAACCCTAAAGCGCTCGCTTCTTATCTGGCCACAAAGATCCATTGAAGCTTCTAAAGCAGATTTTATATCTGGAGAAAAATTAGACACAAGATCTACCAAAATCCATAAAGCATTCAGCTTTTCTTCAAAGGTAAGACTGCAAAAATTTCGCCATAGCTGTCTAGGGAGTTGTGATGATGATATACTCTTAGGAATAATTTTCTCATTTAATTGAGAAATTATTTGTGAATACGTTGGAATATGCATGCAGCTTTCAAAAATACCTAGAAGTATGATTAACCAAAAGCCATTGTTGAATTGTCTTCTGCTTAAACGCTCTGCCCAATTTACATTCCGATAATTCAAGCAACTATTCAGTTCAGCGTCAAAGTTGTTTTCATCACCGTTTCCTTCCTCTTCTTCTCCCCCCATTTCTTGTTCGCTTCTTTTTCCATCTTTAACATTGTCCTCAGCTCTTGCTTGTACCTCTTGAGGCCCGCTTAACCACTCTTCAGCTACCAACACCTGCCAATCACCCTTTTCATCGATGAAAAGTCTTAAAAGCGCAATGAAAGTTTCTATTAGTAATCCTGCGCCATTATTATTAATGTTATCTACTATTTCTTCGGACGCTGGTTCGTCTTTCACAATTAGATAGTGTATATCATTAGAGTTCTTAGATTCGATCATTTGGCGTATATATGGATTCCTTTTCCAGTCGCTAGGAACGTTTCGAGTCTCTTCGGGATTTTGACCGCTGCAGGAGAGCTCGACATATACTAATTCGCCTTTCAGCTCTTGAGGATCAGTGCACTTTATCGAAGTGATAAATTGATCTAGATTAAAATTCGATAAGTACAACCGGGAACCAAAAGTGTTTAAAAATTGGAAAACCTGCAGCAGCCGCTCTATTCCTTTGAAAGGCTTGAAGGATGGCGAGCCATCAAGAGGAACGCTCTCCAGAAATTCATTGTAATGAAATAAGGTTTCAAATATATTGGCTGGTCCTTGAAAAGGCAGGGCCAAATCTTCCGCGATACTCGTAATCGTATTTATAACTGGATTTTCATGCATGTTAGCCTCATCTTTGCCACCTTCCATTTTTCTTTTCTTATTTGGGTCTTCTTCCTCATTTTCTCGGTTGGATCCTTCTAAATCATCCATATTGTCATCTTCTTCCTGGACAATATCATCACCATCCTCTGATGACCTGCTTCGTTTATTTTTGACTAATTCGGGCAGGACTTCATCTTCTTTATATTTCAACATTTCTGGTGGCCAGTCCATCGTCAAGCCATACATAGGCAAATATTCTTCCTTCACAGCCCACGGAGCGCCCATCTTGGAAGAGGCCCTCTTTAGAGTTATTTTACAAAAGCACTTTATCAAGTGCTTTGTGAAGGTAGATCGATCTCTATAGAGCTGTGATTGGTCTGCAATTAGTGACTTGTGCCCGTGATTTTCTTCCATAAGCATATATTTTGAGTAGGCTGGCATGATTATTTCACCTGTCTCAGGATCTTTGCTTGCATTGAAGTGCGCTTTCTCTTTGATTATGTATGGTTTCTGATATTGAGGTTGAGTGGGTTCATCCTTGCGTGGGTTTTTGAAAGGTGTCTCATCTGGTTGGGGGGTGGCTTGACTTGATAAGGGCTCTGACGAATCTTTACTATTTTTTCTTAGATAGACAGTTTCACCGGGAAAAAAGTCGCTTTTGAACCTTGAATATACCTTCTCAACTAGTACATCCAGTCTTTTAATCCCATTGAAATGTAAAAATCTCGCCACTGGTTCTCTTAATTTTAGGGGGAATCTCTCCTCGACGTATTTGAACTGAGTCTCTTCACTGTCAAGGGCCTCAAAAAATGTCAAGCAAGAAGTTCCTGTAATCTCGCATGTGAAATGGTGCCGCGCATAGAAATCTAGTCGTTCTAAATATTCTTCATATGTGACGTACCATTCTCCAGTTTCATCGATATGCCATACTTCAATGTTCAGGTCCAATGGTAGCGGTTTGGGTTCGGGCAGTATGATGGCTTTCCTCTTGTAGAGCACCATGTCAGATTTAGTGGTAGCGCCAGCTTCCGATCGCCTGCTAGTAGTCAACTGAATCGAACTTTTTGGCCTCCTGATTGATTGTTAGAAAGAAGTGTATAAAAACTGAATTATTTTCAGATTACTGCCTACCCACCTAAAACGCGCCAGGCGCGAAGCTCACGCGGCGTGTATCAACAACGATGGTGATTCTACATAAACTACAGTCCTTGACAGAAATCCGGTAAACTTCCGGGTACAACAGCTAATTATGATTAGATTGGGAGAGGGGCTATTACTGTGCATGAATTGCTGATGTAATACTTGCGAATGATATTTCTTGCCGCGTAAAAGGTACCGATGGCGATAGCAAGAGCTTCAGGAGGCTGTGTTTGGCAGCACGCTAAAGTTCCCGCAATTGAGTAGCTACTTCACGGCCAGTCTGTACTATTCTAAAAAAAACTTATGTGCTGGAAGAACGGCGAACATTATTGACACGTACCCGATATTGTGCCCGTATTGTGCCCCTGCTTAGTTTTGATGTCATTGTCGATTTCAGGTTGACCTTCGTACAGCCGCGAGCGTTGAGCTGAGATGGAAGGTATTTCCGCAGTTTTTTCTGCAGAGCTTGAGGGCATCCTTCTTGCTTCTCTCGTTGGCTCTCATCTTTGGTTCTGGGAGGCCTCTGGGGTTGTAATGGAAATAAATCGTTACACAACACTCCCAGAGAAGGCTTTCAAATATTCAAAGGATTTTCTTCTTGCTGCGAAAATGCTTTGCGGATTGCAAAGATATGAGTTATAAATGGGTCACAGCCTGCTGTTTACGTCTCAAAGTGCTTTCGGAGTAGAACAGGAACATAAAATGAGGCTACATCTTAATTGTGCATCAATGTCACGCCACAAATGTGATGGTGTCTCGTAAGACACAAGATAGTCCCACGCAAGTGCGCCAGGTTGTTACGATGCCAGAGACTCCATGCTACCGCGACGGGGTATTGAGCATTTAAGTCACAACAAAAAAAGTCACGCGATCACTATTTCTCTTCAGATTTAGCTTATTTTCTTATTCTGAAAAATTTTATCCAGTCTCATCTCATCGCCTAATAAAAGATCTTCAAATCTAAAGAAACTGAAAGCACGTAACACTCCCACAGACTCAGCAGTGCTACGTTTTCCAGGATGTCTAGCATGGATCAATCTAATAGGGAGCATCGCAAGAAAAAGGACAAGAACACTGCAAAGAAGAAGCTTCACTCTCAAGGGACTAATGCGAAGGCATTTGCGGTATCCGCTCCTGGGAAGATGGCAAGGACCATGCAAAGGTCCAGCGACGTCAACGAACGTAAATTGCATGTGCCTATGGTAGACCGTACTCCAGATGACGATCCACCACCTGTGGTGGTTGCCGTGGTAGGTCCCCCGGGCACTGGTAAAACCGTGCTGATCAGATCATTGGTTAGGAGGATGACAAAGACTACATTGACAGATATTAATGGCCCTATAACAGTTGTCTCAGGAAAGCGTAGAAGACTAACGTTCATAGAGTGCCCCGCAAATGACTTGAATGCGATGATTGATGTTGCTAAAATTGCCGATTTGGTTCTTTTGTTAATTGACGGTAATTTCGGGTTTGAAATGGAAACAATGGAGTTTTTAAATATTGCTCAACATCATGGAATGCCTCGAGTTCTTGGTGTTGCCACGCATTTGGATCTTTTCAAATCTCAGTCTACTTTGAGGACATCAAAGAAAAGATTAAAGCATAGATTTTGGACTGAAGTTTATCAAGGTGCCAAACTATTCTATTTATCAGGTGTGCTGAATGGTCGTTACCCAGATCGTGAGATTCTCAACCTTTCCAGATTTATTTCTGTCATGAAGTTTAGGCCTTTGAAATGGAGGAATGAGCATCCGTATATGTTGGCAGATCGTATTACAGACTTGACGCATCCAGAAAAACTTCAAACAGACGGGAAACAGATTGATCGTAGGGTGGCACTCTATGGGTATCTTCACGGTACACCGTTAGCTTCAGCGCCTGGCACCAAAGTGCACATTGCGGGTGTTGGAGATTTGTCAGTAGCTCAGGTGGAGAAGTTGCCTGATCCTTGCCCCACCCCATACTACCAGCAAAAGCTTGATGAGTATGAAAGAGAAAAAGTAAAAGAACAAGGAAGTAGCGCTGCCTCTACAACGACCCGCAGAAGGAAAAGATTAGATGACAAAGATAAATTGATATATGCGCCAATGTCTGATGTCGGCGGTGTTCTTGTTGACAAAGATGCGGTTTATATTGATGTAGGAAAAAAGAGTGAGGGATTAAGTTTTGTACCAGGTGAAGAAAAAGGTGAAGGTGAAAAATTAGTTACTGGTCTGCAAACCGCTGACAAGAACTATGCTGAGATTTTTGAAGGGGTTGGTTTACAACTTTTCAGCAACGAAGCTGAACTTCATGTCGGCGAAGAAATTTTGGATGATAGGCAAGACCAGGGAAGAGGATCCTTGAGGCGTCCTAGAATACACGGCAAATCAGTCCAAGAAGAAGACGTTGACATAGATAATCTTCCCAGTGATGATGAAGAGAATGCTTTCGATGATGAAAACATGCCGGAGAAGGTACATATTGACTTTGACTTTACCCAAGATCATAAGGGCGAAAAAATATCGGTAGAGACTGATTCTGAATTCGAATTAAGTGATCAAGAAACAGAAGGCTGGGAAAGAACCACTGCTGGCAAACTAAATCGCAATTCAAATATCCGAAGGAAATGGGACATTGGAAAACTAATATACATGGACAACATATCTCCAGTTGAATGTATCAAAAGATGGAAGGGTGAAGACAATGAAGAAGATCAAGATGACAGTGATATCGAAAAAGGTGAAGAAACCGATAATTTCTTCCAGAAGAAAGATGTGCTGGATAGCAAGAGTAAAGATTACCAAGGTGATTTAGAAAAATTTGTCCCCTATTTCGATACTATCGAAAAACTCGTGCAGAAATGGTCTAATATATCTTCGATCAAAGACAGATTCATTGGAGCTCCTCGCTTAGGCGAGGATGAAGAGGATTACATTGAAGGGTCTGATAAGAATGAAGAGTTATATGGTGATTTTGAAGACTTGGAAGCTGGCAAACCTGATAATGTTGATGATGCTGAGGAAGAAGAAGATGAGTCAGAAAACAAATCAGAAAGCGAAGAGGTTGGCAGCGATGATTCCTTCACCAACTTTGAAAAAGAAGAGAAAAAAGAGCTGACGACTGAACAAGAGCGTGAATTGAACGCATCTAAAAAGGAAAAGCTGCGTTTACAATTCGAAATGGAGGAGGGAGAAAATTTCAAAGAAGACGATCCAGACAATGAATATGATACCTGGTATGAATTACAGAAGGCAAAAATGGCGAAACAGTTGGATATCAATAATGCTGAGTTCCAGAGTATGAGCCTTGAACAACGTCAAAAAATCGAAGGTTTCAAAGCAGGTTCCTATGTCAGAATTGTTTTCGATAGGGTCCCTATGGAATTTATTGAAAATTTTGATTCGAAGGTTCCCGTGATAATGGGCGGCTTACTTCCTGCCGAACTTAAATTTGGAATTATCAACTCAAGACTAAGAAGACATCGTTGGCATAAGAAGATCCTGAAAACAAATGATCCTTTGGTTCTTTCTCTAGGTTGGAGGAGATTCCAGTCCTTACCTGTGTATACTACAAGTGATTCAAGAACAAGAACCAGAATGTTAAAGTATACGCCCGAACATACCTTTTGTAATGCTTACTTTTATGGACCTTTGTGTTCACCAAATACGCCTTTTTGTGGTGTTCAAATTGTTGCAAATAGTGATACTAGAGGCGGCTTCAGAATTGCAGCTACCGGTATTGTCGAGGAGATCGACTCCAGTGTCGAAATTGTCAAGAAGCTAAAATTGGTTGGTTTCCCGTACAAGATCTTCAAGAACACAGCGTTCATCAAGGATATGTTCTCAAGCGCTATGGAGGTAGCCAGATTTGAAGGTGCGCAAATCAAAACTGTATCGGGTATTCGTGGTGAGATTAAAAGGGCGCTATCGAAGCCTGAAGGTAACTTCAGGGCAACTTTTGAAGACAAAATATTAATGAGTGATATAGTTATCCTGAGAACTTGGTACCCCGTTCAAGTGAAAAGATTCTACAACCCTGTTACATCGATGCTACTAAAAGACAAAACAGAATGGAAGGGTATGAGATTAACAGGTCAAATCAGAGCGGCTCAGGGTGTTGAAACCCCTTCCAATCCAGATAGTGCCTACAAAAAAATCGAGCGTGCTGAAAGACACTTCAATGGTTTGAAAATTCCAAGAATGATACAGAAAGATTTGCCATTTAAATCTCAGATTCATCAAATGAAACCACAAAAGAAGAAAACCTACGTGGCTAAAAGAGCTGTTGTCCTTGGAGGTGAGGAGAAGAAAGCACGTTCCTTCATGCAAAACGTTTTGACATTATCAAGATTCAAAGATGATAAGAAAAAAGCGAAGAAACAAGATGAACGTAAAGAAAGGTTGAAAAGACTTGCGAAAGTAGAAGAACATAAATCTCAGAAAGATAAAGAGAAGAAAAAGGAATATTTTTCAGCGCAAGGAAAGAAAAGATCTTCCACCAGCACTAGAGATGACGATTCTCGCTCAGGTAAAAAGAGAAGGTGATTTAACTAACTAGGTCATCGAATCAATTTTCTATGAATTGTATACATACATAAAATTGACTATATTATGAAGTAATAACAAGGTATAGTTTAAAGCAGTACTTCGATATTCCTCTATCTCTCTAAATGTATTGCGAAAGCCATTGGAAGGCCTCAGCGTACCCATCTCTCATTACAACGGAACACATGAATACTTCCACTGGCCTCTGGCCTTCAACTCTCGCGTTTCCTGTAGTACTCATCAAGCCTAATGCAGAACGTAGTTCAGCTTCAGACACTGCATTGGCAGAATCAATCTTGTTACCCAGAATAACAAACGGAACATTTTTCAATTCGGCTATGTTGAAAAGGGCATCCAATTCTACACGAGCTTCGTTAAATCTTTCTGGATCTGCTGCATCGACTAAGAAGACAATACCATTGACTTCCGGAAAGTAATCCTTCCATAAACGACGAGCTTGAATGTGCCCACCTAAATCGAACGTAGTGAATTTTATGTTTCCAATGGCCAATTCCTCAGAGGTTGGATGCCAAGTTGGTTGTAAAGTAGCTAGTCTGTCATTTTTCAGCATGTGTAGGAGAGTAGTTTTACCTGCATTGTCTAAGCCCAAAAACAATAGCTTACCATGTTTGTTCCACAAACCAAGAGATGCCAAGACGTCTCTGACTGAATAAAAAAGAAAAAAATGATTTCGATCTGTTAGTAAATGAACGACAACAGCAACAACTTGCTACAGGTCAGCTTTTTTGGATCGTTTTCTTGACTGAACCAATAGGACATTAATACATACACCAGCCAAATAGATCCCAGGCCATTTCCTTATAAATTACTATCTGATATTACTAGGTTAAAATTGACCGTTAATCTTGACCACAAAACAACTTGAGAAGTCTCAAAACGTTTAAGGATGTTTACATATTTCAAATCTATAATCAGCACTTCGCAGAGTCTTCGGTTTGATTGCTTCGTGTCCGTAAAAACTCAAGAAAATTTTGAGCGTCAAAGGAAGGGTAACTCCCTTTGAATGCTGAACGACAGTAATACCTTGGCTAAGAAGCGGTAATTGAAAATAACATGAGTTGTCCTTAACTCTATCTATGTACACATAGGCTTCTACTAATAGGATTTCGTAAACTAAAATATCGGAAGGTTAAAGGTGCTTAACATTGCTCGATGCTCCTCCGTTTGAGTTCATCTCCGACTTTAATAGAGGCGCTCAACTTTTCAGTAGTAATTATCAAAGCATCTTCTTTTAAACATATTATCAATGAGGCCTCCAATCTTGTTAACAGTTTCTTCGAAACACCACATACTTTACAAAAGTATTGGTGAGAATGAACACAATCTTCCAGAAGTTTTGTGGCAATACGCACTGCTGCAATTACTAGCCTATGGATCTCCGCTTCGTCTAATCGATGTCTTAGAAGAATCGGTCCGTTTGGAAAGTCTCTTGTCAACAACAGAGTTAGCAAGAGGAATGATGATGTGAGGTAAACAATCGGGCTGAACATGCATTTGGCTTGAATTCTTGAAATCAATTGCTTGTAGGTCAAACTTGGCGTGCTTTTCATAACAAAGCTTGAAAATTCGTTGGAGTCATTAGGGTCATTATCATTAGTAAGTGCTTCGTTAGACTTGTTTAAAACATTGTCCGGATGCTCGTTAGAGTGCATCTGCGACATTTGCAAAATAAAACCAATGGTTTCTTGAAAAAGCTCGATACCCTGTTCTACAGAAAGATCTGATAGTTCACCAGATGAGCTGATGTCCGCGATAATTAGAGACGCTCCCCCATTTTGTTCATCATGAGTGTCTTCCCGTATGTGCTGCGGAGTGTTTATCATTAAATGCTTAATATTTTCGTTAAGTTCCATTGAAATAAGATCCGAGCCTAGCTTCTTAGGAGCTAAGGCCGGCGAATTTTCTAAAGTGTAATCATTATTTCCATCAATGAGCTGGTCAAGGCTACTGTTATTATCAGTTTCGTATCCAAAACCTTTGTCAAACTCAGCATCGATAGAACCGGATGTTTCGGCGCTTGGTAGAGTATCAAGTAGAGCCTTCTCATCCTTATTCAAGGATGAAGCATTCTTCCCATCATTTAAAGGGTCCAGAGACATCCTATCGCCGTTGCTATATTGATCCTCATATTCGTTATCACTCAGTTCGAAATTAGACATGGATGCCGACAACGTCGTCGCCTGAGTAGCCATGTCACTAGAAGTGTTATGAGGGAGACTATCACTCAAAAGGTCCGATCTAAATGTGTTGATTTTCTCCAAATTCTGCGCCAGATACTCGTTGACTTGGTTGGCATATTGTAGCAGATCTTCGACATTTCTTTTGCCCCGTATGGTATCATGGGGCGCTTCATTTGCAACGGCCTGTCCCTCGTCCCCGTTGCTGCTTGGTTCAAATCTAACCTTCTTGGAAATCATAATATTATTAGGAGGGCTTCGCAGTGATTCTAACTCGTCGTTCAACTCGCTAAAGTTACTGTTTTGAAAAAAGCTGGTCTTGAGAGGAATTTCGTAAGTATCGTCTTCTGCTACGTGGGGTAGCGCTAGACCATCATCGTCTTCATCACTAAGTGCCGAGATGCTAGCTGACAACGGGGCACCAAATGAAAACTTCTTAAACCCAACATCCATGCCTGGTGAAAAACTTGTATGCTTCGGGTCCTTTGTTTGATCGCTGTTTGCACGACCCACAGAATAGAATCGCTATACTTTCCGCTGTCCTTTCGCTTTGCTCCTCTGAGGCGTACACCTGTCAACAAATAATGTTCCGTTTGGGTACTTTGTTCACAGAATCGCCTAGTATCAAAGTGCCTTCCTAGTGTTTAGGATCTTCTGGCGTTTCTCCTCTTCTTTAATTACTGAGATGGCCAAGGCCCAGTGAAATCCGGTAAACTTTAGAGAAGCGCGGGACTCTTCTGCAAGGCGTGATACGTAAACACGTAAGGAAATAGGAAAAACATCTAGTCATACTAAAATGAACAGATTAAACGTAAATTTATATAGTGATTTTTAAACTAATAAAATACAACATATTGCTTAGTATAATCTGTAAGCTGGACCCATGGTAGACTTGATGACCAAGGAGCCAACGTTTTGCCAGTTCTTCTTCAACAAAGAGACCAAGAAGTTGACAGACATCAAGATTTGGTTGACCAAAGTGTCTTCGTCCATTTCGACGTTACCGATGGCAACAGCCAAACACAAGACCTTCTTCAATTGAAACTTGATGGTAGATCTGACATCGGTGACCTTGCTGTACAAGTCATCGTTGTGAGAAACAGGGGTTGGGAACTTACCAGCCTTGGATAATTGAGGACCCAATAATCTTGGGACTTGCTTGATCAAGACTTCAGAAGCGACGAAAGCGGAGTATTTCTTGGCCAATTTCTTGATCAACTTCTTGTTCTTGTTCAATTTCTTCAAATCCTCGACGGACATAGCGTCAACACCACAAGACTTAGCTCTGTCAACATCGAAAGCATCACCGAAGATACAGATGGATAGATTTGGTCTTGGGCAGACTGGCATCTTCAAAGAACCGGAGAAACGCTTGTCTCTTTGAGGGTCATAGTTCTTCAAACCGACTTGCAATTCAACGGTTTCCAAAAAGTTTCTCTTCTTGGTTTCGTTAGAGTATTTCAATAACTCTTGAACGTGCTCTCTAATCTGAGTAGAAGAAATCTTAGACATCTTTCAGTTAAAGTCTTCCAAATTATTTGGTGGTCCGTTAGGCTTTCGACTTACAGTGTTCTGAAAAGACATCATAGCAGGATGAGGAGTGCAGAGCTTGACTGTTCGTTAAATGTTGATCCATCAAGACGGGTGTTTGCTCCAGGAGCGAACGCGCAGCGTTTCTGCTTGGTTGAAAATTTTCCAGGCGGCTTTTCGAACATGTGAGACTGCTTTTACATCCACACACCACACGTATATACCGTCAGAGAGTCGAAGATTTTACTTTTTGTTTTAGCAAGACCATACTGGCAGAGTTTTAGGGAGGTGAATGGGTTTAACTCAGGCACTCTTGATGTAGCCGAAATATGCGCGTTACAGCCGCAGGATCCTGTCATATGGGTCCCGTGATACTTCAGCAGTCTATACCAAAGGAAGAGCAACCGCCACGATGCATCGGTAATAGCGTCTCTAACTGGGCTTTATAGTGGCCAAGTGGTGTTAATTAAGCTGATAAATATTGTGGCAGACGGTGTTATGCGATGATATTATCCAACAGAGCTCCATGGAGACACTCGAGTGGTATATCGCACCTTGGCAGATGTGCTTGCCAAACAAGGTTCAATTCTAGTTCTCAGGGGAGGTGGTTGAAAAGGCAATCTAACGACTACTATACCAGAGAGGCAAAGGTACAGAACCTACGTTCTCGGGCAGCCTTCAAGCTAATGGAGATTGACGACAAATTCCAGCTTTTCTCCAAGAGCAAAGGGCAAAAAATCTTGGATTTGGGCTTTGCGCCAGGCGCTTGGTCGCAAATTGCCAAGGAACGATCTGGATTGAACAGCACCGTATTGGGTGTGGATATACTACCATGTGATCCCCCCGCTGGTGTCAGCTCTATTCAGGCTAACATCCTCTCGAAAAAGACCCAAGAGCTCATAAGGCTCTACTTCTTCAAGCACCTCCAGTTGAACCAGGACGATACATTACATAAGGACCACGGGTATTTTCAACACATCTTAGAGGAAGAGTTGACCCATCGAACTGATTTTGAGACGTACAGGGAGGTGTTTGCAGATGGGAACGCATCGGGGCCTTCGGAGGGGAAAATGAATAAATTGCCCATCGATGTAATTATCAGCGATATGTATGAGCCTTGGATCCAAACTTCGGGTTTTTGGAACAATCTTACTAACTCAGCTTATTATAGGATGGCTAACACGTCTGGACTCGCCCTGAAAGATCATTACCAATCCATTGATCTTTGCGACGCGGCGCTAGTTACAGCAATTGATCTTTTGAAACCTATGGGCTCGTTTGTCTGCAAATTGTACACAGGTAAAGAAGATAAATTGTTCGAGAAGCGCCTGAGAAAGGTGTTTCGCAAAGTGAGCAGGTTCAAACCTGATGCATCGAGAGATCAATCTAAAGAAATATACTTCATAGGGCGCGGTAAAGAAGTAAATGTTGATAAAATTGGCGTTTTCACTCAGTGAGCTTTTCATTCAAGTATTTACTCTCTTTATTATTGTATTTTTTATAAAAACGTTATTTTTGGTCGGTTAAATATACAAAGTAATTTATGTTTTTGTGTTGCCACCTTGTCACTCCCAGATGTTCTAAATTGGACTTTCTTCGAGTTCTTTATCGTTTGCGTCTCCGTTGACTTCCTCTTCCTCTGATTTTGACATATCGACTTCTTCAGGCTGGTTGTGATCTACTATCTCCTCGTTTGCTTCTTCGAAACTGTCTTCAGGTTCGCCTTTCGTAGTGGAATCGAAATCGATCAAAGGAGTCTCGACATCGCAATCCAGCTTCTCAAATTCATTGATTCTATCCGAAATGGAGCTCTTTCCTTGTCCGGCGACATTCTCCTTCCATTTTTTGACCACAGAATTTACTTCGTCGGGCTTCATGCCGTACGTAGCAGCAAAAATAGCAGCTTCCGAAAATCTGTCGCTTTTAACAAGTATATTTTTCGCACCATTGATGTCACCGGCCGCCCAGAAAGCCTTGAATGCAAGACTAAACTTTCCCTGGTTCTCTGCGTCCTTGGCTACAGATAATAGACCTTTCTGGTCGTTAAATGACGAGTATAGCAGAAACAGGGATTCGATATCGTGAGATTTTGAGTACGCTTCGATAGCAAGTTTGAAGTTGAATCTTTCCAAAGAAGCGTCACCTAATGATCTCCACTTCAATTCGCTATCGTCCTCAGATAAAAGCTCCTGGGCAAGAGAAAGTTGTCCGACCTTGAGTGATAGATCGAACTTTTGCTCCTTGTCCGGCGAGACATTCAATGCTTCTTCGTAATACCCTTGCCCCTCTAGAAATCTAGCGATTTTGGACAATGCCTCTTTGCTTTCTATGTTAGGCAAAATTGTTTCCATAGCATCGGATAACTCGTCTCTAAGGGTTAGTGTTTGGAATTCTAGCACGTCTAGTGATATTTCGTAGCCATAAACATGGATATCCCTGTCAGCTAGGTAGATTTTATTGTCTCTGGCCAAGTACCCCAATAGATACATTTCTTTAGAGAAATGAGTGAGGTTGTATGTTTTTTCGCCGACAACATAATTTAGCCTGTTCGTAGACGTCGTAAATATGAAAACATCTCCAACCCACTTACCTGAAGTGATCGACTCATTAAATTCGTGAAGAACATCAAATGCATTTTCAACACCTTCCTCTTCATCGACTGCGCCTTCAGATACAGCTTCTTCGTATACATCTTTGTTGAAGAAAAGTGAATAAGCGCTAGCCTCTTCATTACCTTCTTTTTCCGTATTTGTGATCATAACCAGCTCACCGTTATCTGACCAGACAACATCACGAGCGTTGACATCAATTCTTCTGACAAGACTGCCAGTTTCCCAATCAAAAAAGTAGACAAACCCATCGGCCTTGGCTCCTAGCAAAGCGCCAGAAAACAGCTTTTCCACTCCGTACGTCAAGGAAATGGACCACGAAGTTACTTCTTTGAAATTTTTGTAGTAATGAACCTGGCCAGTCTCACCTACAATGGCAAAACTGTTAGAATCTGGTCCCCAGACAAAATCGTGGCACTTGCCGAAGGATTTATTTCTCCAAGCCAAAGCTGTGTAGATAACATACTCGCCATCCCCAACAACAGTTACAAATCTTCCATTTGGAGAATGGGCCAGAGTTTGAGGGAACACGTCTACGGAGCCTAATTCTTTCGTTTGTAGAGAGAGGGGTTCATTCTCTTCTACCTGTTCATTGCCCCTAATGACTGCGGAGAAGATATCAGAAGCTGCTGCATTCTTTCCGCCGGACCAAACAAGTTTACCAACGGGGTCAAGCGACAACGCCGGCGCATCATTACCTAACGCAAGGACGGTGAAACCGTTGTCGAAACCCGCTGCAATGTAGTTCTTTTTTCCAGTAGGATGAGTGGCTATACACCAACTCCTTTCTAGCCCCAAGTTGAGGGTTTTTTCCAGCTTGTACGTGGATGAGTTCCAGATTTTCAGAGTGCCATCTTCAGATCCTGAAATGATAATAGGTAGCGTCGGATGAAAAACGGCGAAAGAAACATTGGACATATGACCTTCTAAAGTTGAAACACAAGATTTGGTTTGATAGTCCCATATTTTGATCGTTAAATCATCAGAAGAGGTGATAATGTAAGGTTTATCGGGCAATGGATAGTAAGCAACATAATTAACACCTCTTTCTTGACCTGTAGACAGCGTGAAGTTAGGAGTGGGTTGGCCTAATGACCAAACTTTAACAGTACAATCAAGACATGCCGACGCAAAAGTACTTGGATCCTTGGGGTTGAATGCTACACACATGACAAAATGCTCGTGACCTTCAAACGTTTGTTCCAGCCCCCAATTCTTTTCCCAGTTCCACAATTTAATAGTGAGATCATCACTGCCCGACAAAATATATGGTTTCGTCGGGTGGACTGAGATTGAACGAATATAATCTGGATGGGCTTCAAAATCCACAACTTTTTCACCAGTGTTATAGTTGAAAACTCTAATTCTAAAATCGTCGCTTCCTACAACAATCCAATTTTTTCTGGCAATGAATTTACCTGCTCTAACAGGTGTTTCCGTAACCACTATGGATCTAACCTCGGTCTGAGTTTCATAATTCCAAATTTCAACGCGACCTGAGTATAAAGTGGTCAGAATCCAAGGTTCAGAGGGATGAAAATCAATCCCTTTCACTCGATCAGATCGATTGCTAAATGATTTCTGAATGATTTCAATCGCCACGAAGGCAATTGATCGAAATGAGTTAGTAAATTGTGGTTTTTCTTAAGCCTTCTGGGATTTATACATCAGCTCTGAGACAATAGCCAGGTTTAGCCCCCGCTTTGATTGGGTAAACCAAATACTCAGGCAGAAAGGTGCGCGATGTATTTCTCTGAAAATTGCAACATACTTTGATATCCAGTTTCATTTCGAGATTGCCTCTGTTCCACACCTTGTCCTTTTGAAATCAAAGTTTCAGCTATGGCCACCTCTTAACTTACGCCATATGCCCATTTGTTGTTTCCTTAAACTAGCGTGGCCGAAACTCGTTATATACGATAATCATGTTCAACGTTAATAAGGCGACAGTCACCTTATTGTGTCAGTAATTCATGGATACGTACATCAGATTTCCGATGTAATTGAATCCAGAGGTTGAAAACGTCTTTTGTAGCAATTAAATTGTATAGTACATATTTTTGGCCAAGCTATCTTCACTTACCCCGGCTTTTTGATGCTAGGATTGCTGGCGTGGCGGTTCATAATGGTGCTTGGGCTTGTGCTTGACATGGCCAACGCACATCCTTTCAAAATCGATGAAGTTAAGAAGGCCTTTGAGGTCCAAGATAAAGTCTGTTCCCAAGAGTTTCAAGAGAGTAGGGGTAGCTATAGCATTCTTTTTGAAACCGTCACCGGCTTTCGCGTACCGAAGTATATACCCGAAAGCAGCAGGAGACCATACACTGGCTTCAAGATTTTAAGGACTTACAATCTGCAGATTTTCTCTTTGATCCTGAATAGTTCTTTGAAAATCATCTTTTGCGACAAAGGAAAAGTTCAGTGGGAAGTTTCGAGACCATTGTTCGACGACATAGATTGGGATAAGGCGATATGTGTGTACACTCCAATTGATGGAACTAAGGAGAGGAATCAAAAGAAAAAATCAGGAAGATGGGGGGAGTGGTATCAAAGCAAAGATTCCAAAAAAGGTTCGCTAAATTCGCTTTCTCTGAAAGCCCAAGCCAAGGAAAATTTAAAACACTTGAACTGTTTTAAATTGGCTAGAAGGAAAAAATACTTTAGCAGAAAAGCCTCTTTGTTCTTTCCGGGCAGTTGGGTCGGTGGCATCTTTTATTGTGACATTACGGATGACCTTAAAACTGGCATTTTAGACCACACAAATAACAATTTGGAGTTTCCTGATAAGGAGGGATATGGTTTATGTACCTTGGAAAATAGCATACCATTGTTTCCTCTAGAGTCCGATGATTACAGCAAAAACTGGGCCGTATATGGCAAGCCTAATATGGCCTCATTTTTAGGAAAATGGATCGAGGACTTTCAAATCACAAAATATGTTCCCTATCTCTATACACCCAATAATCCTTTGGCCTCTGTTAATTTTGAGACTAATAACTTGACATTTGATGCAATTGCAGTGGACCCCTCTTGGCATAAACCATTCAGAGAACAAATATTAGATATCATTTACAAAGATAAACTTTTGAGAAACTCGAATGAAAAATGGTTCAACGAAATCGAGGTTGAAGAGAGGTACGATATGAGCTCAGAAGATAAATCAAAAATCAGTGGCCTCTCTGATAGAACTATCCGTAGGATTACTGAATTAACCAGCAGGCCTAGCAACACTTTAATGACTTTTTTTTCTGCTTCGAAATTTGATGTCTCTGATAAACTAAGTAAGAAATACTTAAAGAAACTACTGATGAAAATTGAGACACGTATTTGGAACCATCTCTCTCAAAAGGATAAAACAATTGCTGCTATGGGATATGCCCCGCCCTCTCTAGGCAACTTGGAAGTCGAATGGAAAAATCTGGAAGTTAGTTCTGAGCGTTATAACTACACATGGTATGATAGTAAGCTAGAAACACTAACTGTATAACCTGGGCCAAAATCATTTCCTCCATCTAAAAAATACAAATATTTCACTCCTATTGTGCCATTTCACAGAACAGCATCGAATCTAAAGGGTAAAAACGGCACCAATGCGTATTCTGCGATATCTCAAAGGGCGCACTGTTTAGAATTTTGTATAAATCAAATAAATTTCGAGCCCAAAATATCCGTTTTTTGCGTTGGACCTTGAGGATGCGCCATGCTATCCAAACTTATGTCCCTCTCCGGCATCCCCGGCAGACTTGACGGTCCTGATTCCCTGTTTTCCTCCATTATGTTAGGTTGATTCAAGTTAAAATCCTCCTCTTGCTCGTAGGAGTTTATCAGACCGTTATGCGAATCAGATTCCTGTCTTATATGTGAAACTCCTGGATATCTCTTCGGAGGTGAATTTGAAACCTGATCGCTATCGGGCGTCAGTCTGGTAATGTCGTTTGATTCTGCAGAACCCTTGTTTCGACTACTTTTGCTGCGCTTCAAAGAAAACTTTCTTAATATCTTCTCGGAGAAAGTGGGTTTTTCTGTACTTGTACTGCTGTTTTCGTTATTCGATGATGCTGGGCCCATCTTCTCCTCATCTGCATCTTTTCCTGCCAAATGTTGATCATAGAGTTGAGCTTCCCAGTTTTCCTCATGATCGTTGGCAACATTACCCAATGCGATCAATTCGTTGGCAGCTTTTTGGTGTACAATCCCATCATTGGCAGTATATTTTTGGAACGACGCTCTGTCATCCCTAATAGGTTTAAATCTGGAATCTGGGTTTTTGGAGAATACGATCATCCCAGTGAACGCTAAGATCATTAATAACAGAATTAAGGAAAATGCAGCGTTCATGATAAAAAAAATCCAACCCATGATAGCTGAAACGGTATAGTTTTGGTTGAATAAGTCGGAGAAGAACATGAACAGGAAAGAATTCACCAATGTAACTGTGCTGATGAAAATACTCATGACATTAGTGGGCTTATCTAAGTATGGCTTGTAGTATATCAAGGCAATATAATAGGCCAAATCAATGATAAAAAGTGCCAAAGACTGAGTCTTACCAGATCCTTGTGCAAATCCGATGAAGAGTGCCTTCATGAAGATATAAGACAACAGTACGATATTCCACCAATAGTGTCTAGCATTGAACATCGTATAAAAAAATCCATACTTGTGTAGGACAACTTCGTCACCATATAATAAGGCAGCGGGGTTGTTGTGCATTTTAATTGATTTTGTAGCAAAGTAATATGTTCTATAAGCCGCCCACATCATTAATCCCAACGAAAGAATCACAAATAAACAAGCAATAACGATAACAGCCGGAGAATCCCTCTGAATAAACTCCCAGAAACTTAATATTAATAACTGGGTGAACCCAATGTAGGCATATCTTAGTAAGGAACCTTTCAGCACCATCCTCCAATTATTTCTAAATGTCAAGAATCTATCATTTTTGATCCAGCCGCACCTTATGCATAGCTCGATGGAATATTTACAGGCCATTATGAAACCTGCTAGAACATAACCACAGAGTATGAAGAATGTGAAACCAGTCGCCACAACAGAGGTATTTTCAATATTGACAGAATATGCCAATCTATCAATACCCCTAAAGATTAAAACGTTCGAGTTACCGTAAAGAACGTTGGTGGCCCTTTTAAAAAGCGTAAAAGTCTCCAGATACTCCAAACTTCTCTGCGTTAGCACGGATATAGTTTTTGATGTTAGATACAAAGATGGATTGCCACCCGTAGACTGAACATACCAACGAAATATTCTTTGCATAAAGCTAATGCGTATCAGACCCATTGACCAGACTAAGTTTTCTGCCCACGCCTGTGCAATAGGCGGTACTCTGTGGACGTGTTCCATTGCAACCACAACGACGGATTGAAAATACAAAAATAACGACATCGTATTTGCTGAGATGTGAGACGCTGCGGTTGAGCTGCCGAAAGTAGATAGCACTGCGGATAATAAGAGGCCGATGCCCGCAACGACTGCGGTTGCCCATTTAACACCTGTTTGTGAAACTGTCTTACCATTCGAGAAAAAGGCTTGCACACATGCCAAGTATTCACTTTCATTGCTGTATACTCGAACCCGTGCATATGCATCAATATCCGGAACTTGATAGGCAATTCCTGGAATTTCGTTGACGTAGTGTTGAGGAACGTATTGAATAGAATCCACTTGAACGTTACCAGGATGTAACGGGCAAAATTGTTTCCAATTTAAAGAACAAAGATCAACGGTTTGCGTGATGATCTTAAATCCGTAGGCATACACCTCGACCTCTGCAGTAATGTACCCATCGATCTGAGTTGCCATAGTTAGACTATAATGAAGCGAACGGTCATCAGGATCAAATGTGACATTGAAACCATTAGCAGAAAGCTGTGAATTCTCCATACACGTGACCAAGGAGGTTGCTACTAATGTCCTCTTTGCAGTAACAACTGTGGTCGAGAATAGGAGACCTATAACCCACCAGAGCATCAACATCTTTATAAACGATCACTGATATGCCAAAAGCGAATGGATTACCTTGCTATGGTGTCTGGTTATCTTTGTATGTCACGAAGATCTAGATTAGCAGTTTTAATGAAAAAGAGCTATTTATTTTTTTTTTCAGATTTTTCCTTTCGAGTGCGAACCAATCTTAAAAGGTAAAATTTCCACCTATTTAATACAACCTTCAAGCGCAATGGGTTAGATGTCAACGTGTAAATAAGTAGCCAAGAAGAAGCCAGGAACTCTTACATTTTACATAACAATGTGAAGTACCAACGAAAAACTAAAAAAGATACCCAGATCACTTGGTAACGTGAACGCATGGCTTGGTCTCGGCAGTGGACACTTTTTAATGCACTCAGAAACAATCGCAGGGCCAAGGTATTTTCGCGCTTCCCACGAATGCGCCAAAGATCATGGATGCGAAAGGAAAAAGGCAGATTCAAAACCATGGACTCTGCATGATTCTGCGCATGACCTGCTCCCACATGAAATTAGGTCTATATCTTGCTGACACAGTGGTGGTTAGTTTCGACCGGAATTTCACTTCGAAAAGATATATCTGGCCAAGCATATTGAAAAACGTCATATATATCATTGACATAAGCCACCGATAGGCCCATTTTTTCTTGCACCAAGGCCAATTCATTTTGTGACGATTTGTCTTCTATGAAGGAGACGATAGAGTCTGTAACTGCTTGGATTACATCTGGTTTATTCGCTATAGGCAGCAATACGCGCTTCATGCCGTAGATCTGAGCCCCCAGTAGCTTTTCCTTGACACCGCCTATCGGTAGGATTTTACCTCGCAATGTAATTTCGCCTGTCATGCATAATAAGGGGTCCACCGGTCTTTTGAACGCCAATGACATGAGAGCTAGTGTTATGGCGGCTCCTGCACTGGGTCCATCTTTTGATACTGCTCCCATGGGTACGTGCAAATGATACTTGCTCGAGAAAAAGTCTTTTGTCGTTCGACAGTCTTCTCCCATTATCAATTCCCTTCTTAAAATTGACTTCACCAAGCTACAACCAATGTCGATAGATTCTTGTAAAACCGTCCCTAAGCTACCAGTTGCGGTTATAGTGGGTCCTTGTAGTTTATTGACAGTACCAATTCTGATCATTTCAAAAAGAAGAACACTTCCAGTACCATCTGAATTATATGACAGTCCATTGACTGTTCCTTCTTTCTCAGCCATTCTCACATTACCCAAAAGTTCAGTGGCAATCGAATGCAATGGGAACCCCAGATATTTACAAATATCTTTCTTTGGTACTACTTGATTTTCACTGTTATTATCAAGGTTTCCATTCCTTACATATTCAACAACCTTACCACGGACTATCGCCGCTAGCTTCCTCTCCAGATTACGAACACCTGGTTCTCTAACGTATTCAAGAACCAAAGAATTCCAGGCCTCGTCTGATAAAGTAAAACTTCTGTCACATTTATCAAGACCATTTATTCTTATCTGCTTCGGCAGAAGGAATTTCGAGCCAATCTGAATTTTTTCTTTTGGTGTGTATCCTGAAATCTCTATTACCTCCATACGGTCTAGCAAAGGTTCAGATATACCAGCAAGATCATTTGCAGTACAAAAGAATAGTACTTGTGAGAGGTCCACTGGGAATCCAATGTAATGATCCATGAAGGTACTATTTTGTTCCGGGTCTAAAACCTCCAATAAGGCGGCACCTGGATCACCGTTCAGTTTATAGCCGTAACCAGAACCGCTTCCTGTGGTACTCAATACTTTGTCCACTTCATCCAATAATATCAATGGGTTCATGCAGCCACTTTTTCTTAAAGCGTTGATTATCAAACCGCACATTGAACCAACGTATGTCCGTCTATGACCCCTTATTTCTGCCTCATTATGAATGCCGCCCAAGGACACTCTCTGGAATCTTAAGTTTAACATTTCGGCAACGGATTTTCCTATGGAAGTTTTCCCTACGCCTGGTGGGCCAACAAGTAAAAGAATAGGGGCCCTTTTTTTTGTGCCATCTTTCCTATTTAGTTGATCATTTAACTTCAGAGTACAGAGATATTCCATAAGTCTGTCCTTGACTGTTGTTAGTCCATAATGATCATTGTCCAACTTTTTGCGTGCCTTCTCCAAATTTATCGAATTACGTCTAGAATATTTTCCAAAAGGTATATCTATAACGACATCAAAATAATTCCTTAAAATCTGATATTCTGAATTTTGTGGTGTAGTGGACGCGAACCGCTTAAAGTCTTTCTTTAGCATTTTGACTCCATCCCGATGAACACCTAATGTAGCTAGATTTCCAATAAATTTCTTTATTTTAGCTTCATCATCATCGTCATCACTATCAAATTCCTCGTCGTCGTCATCACCCTCTTGTTCTCTTTCCGCTTCTGATGGGTTCTTGTTTCTATTGTTGACAGGGGAGCCTATTTTGGATTTGACTCTACTTCGAGTAGTGACGACAGTACGGATTTCTTGTGCTTTGACGTCCCCAATGAAAAACCTAAGCGATTTCAATTGATTCGCAATTAGTCTAGACTTTTCTAAATTAGATGCCTCCGAAAAGTGTCTCTCTACGTATTCTGTCGAAGAGTACAACTGATCAAACGTTTGCTTGAAGTCGATCATGATCGTTCTGAATTTTTCACACCTATCAGTTAGCGAAAGACTTGACAGAAAGTCGAGTCTTTCGGTGGTTGATGTTGGTAGTACCGTTACAGTTAAATCCATAAGATTGATAGTTTGCATGGCTCCGTCCCTAGTTGAAGCCGTTTTCTTAGAGCCATTCAGTTCGTTCACAAAACCGAGAATAGTATTCCATGCCTTGTTGAATTGAGCCTTGTTTAGTTGAAAGAACAAAGTATTGGACAGAGGAGAGAGTAACAGTAGATGTTTTTCCGAATGCTTTTCTAAAGAATTCTCATACTGTTTCTTAAAAAGGTTAATAGTATCATCCACCGATCCAAAAAGCTCAATAAAATTTTCCATCATTTTCCGTAATTGACCATCATTTATGTGACCCAAAGCGGCCAAATCATTGACTATGGATACCTCACTTGACCAAACATTATTTTTAGAGTTTAAGAGCGGAACCTTAATCGCTGCCCTTTGAAGTGTTTTAAATGATATTGTAATAGCCTTTTCCTCTGTTAATACCCCTACAATCTTACAAATGCAGCCAGATTGATGGTCCGAGCTCTTTGCAGGAATTAGACAAAGATACAACGACTTCTCATCATCCTGCAAGTCGAAGGTTTTCCCAAAATCCTCCATACAATTTATGGTCACGCTATCAAATTTTTGTTTCCTTCCCACCTTGATGTCAGCTAAAAGAAAATGGCTCGCGTACGGTTTAGAACTCTTGAAGTATCCTAGAATATTATCTGCTTCTGAGCGTTTGAAGGTAATTTTATATAGTATTCCAGGCAGTGGCACAACGGAGGGGGAGTTTTCCAAGGTTAAGCATGGAAAACTCCGTAAATTGGTTATATTGCCACTTCTCGAAAAGAGCATACTCGCCCAATATCACACTATAGTTGAAAGGCAGGAAAGTAAATATGTAATAGATTTGCTTATGTGTACTCTATGAATCCTTTTTTTAGTACTTTCGGTTATCGGTCCAGCGGGACCTTCCGCACGAAAAGTCGCCCCGTCACACGGTGACTCAAATAAACTCTAAAGGCTATTAACTGAGCAGGTTGAAAAGGGTTTATTAGTCTTATTATTTCCTATAGATTTTTTACGCATACAAAAATTCATCCAGTATCAATCACTTATCAGAAAGGTGGATTGTATCATTCAAAGAAGCGCCACTGGAACCTAGACGAAGCAAGAGCTGAAAATCCAAATACCTGAAATGGTTCCGGGGAAGTCACGTGACCATTGGGCTCATTGAGCGGAGAACTTACAATGTTGAATTGTAATTTAAACTTGATGATTCATGAATTGCATCATGATCATAAGAAAATTCTACTGCTAAGAAAACTTACACATAAAAGTGTATTTATAGATGCGTCTTGTACTCATTAATTTAAACCCAATTAAAGAAAATACCACAGATGACCCTCCACGTATCAGGTTGCAGCAGCCTGATAGGTCGCTCCAACTTCGTCCTTCAATACATGAGAGCCTGCTCATATACCTCATCGAGCATCAGACGACATGCAACGAGACGTCAGTCCCACCACGCCAGCTCTGTTACGCACACGTTTTTGTAAGTCCCTGAACCCTAAAGGGAGATTACCTTACACGATTTAATTCCTGCTAAGAAGAGCAGCTTGCCTTTTGCATATACTTGGTCTCATCAAGAGAATGATTAATACTCGACCATTTCTTCTCCAAATCTGGTCTTAGAGAGGAATCCCATTCAGTCGGATCATATGGATTACTGCTCATAAGATACAACTTTTTCAATAATGTGGTATCCACTTGTTCAGTAGGATTATTGAGTTGGGATTTTTGATTATCCATCAGATCATCAATGACCTCCTGGAAAATCCAACTCCTTGGAATAAAAAGAGGATTGAATTTCTTGGCTATTGAACCACGTATCTTGTCATCTCCCGAATATCTCGAATAGTTGCTGGCCCATTCGATTATTTTGGCGAAATTTTCAGTTAACAGAAGGGTTTCGCCAGAGTCGGACCTAGCAAGTGCTTTATTACCGGCGAAAAACTCATTTAATTTGCCCAGTTGATTGTCAGTGAAGAAAATGGAAGCGAATGTTTTATTGACGCCGTTTATGTCATCTCCAGAATTAAAAATCTGGCCCTGAAAGTTCTGCAGTTTCACAAAAAAATTATTATAATCAATTTGAGTATATTCCAAAATGTTCAATAATGGCTGCACAATGACTTCACGGAACTCTTCCACGATTTTAGCGGTTGAATCAATATCTTCTTCGTTAGACATTTCTTTCGGAATTTTTAGGTCAATACCCAGCCGTTTACTCATGAGATCCATGTATTTCGTGATATACGTAAAGTTGTACTCATTGCGGACAGCTTTAATCAGATTATTTGCTCTTGATACAAGGTCATCCTCAACTTCTTTTGGCATTTGACCCATAGTTTCTTGCAGCGCTTTGACTAATCTTATATGTTTCTTACCAGCACCAAGCAGTATAGAGATGGATTGTGCAAATTGAACAATATTCCACCATAAAACACCTGGTTGATTTTCGAAGGAATACCTTTCCTGGATATCGTCGTGATTGGGTGTAAAATTCGGCTGATACTTGTCTAGAAAGCTGAAAGGTCCAAAGTCCATTGATATTCCCATTATCGAGACGTTATCAGTGTTCAGAACTCCATTCAAAAATCCATACGTCTGCCAGTATGCCAAACATTCTGCATTTTTTGTTGCAACATGCCTGAAAAACAAATCATACTGGGTGATTCCATCAATTTTATCAATTTCCCATGCTTCATCCTCTTCATCTGGGAAGAAATCTTTCCTGAAGATGTTAAGATCCAAGTTTTTTCGAAAATCTTTACCGTGATTGAAAATTTCATTGATCGCATAGTCTGATAACTTTATTAGGCCCTCTAAATCTGGCTTCCATCTGAAAAGATCAAAGTTTCCCAAGCGTATCCAACAGGGGGCCGCCCTACATATAACCGCGGTTGGCTCATAAATCATACCCCGTTGAGCTCTTGTTTTCGGTAAGGAGGTTAGCTGCAAGGCCCTTGTAGCGGGTATGCCAATATTGTAGAGAGCCTCGCTGATGATAAATTCGCGTATGGAGGACCGTAGAACGGCTTTGCCATCCGCAAATCTTGAAAAGGGTGTCATTCCGCTTCCTTTCAGTTGCAAAGTTTGCCAATTTCCTTGCTTATCTTTTACATCGAAGAGATTGACGACCCTACCATCACCCAACTGCCCAGCAAATTGTCCAAACTGAAAACCAGCATATGCCATGCTATACGGAAATATTCCTCTTGTAGCATCATAATGAAATTTTTCACCTGACAATAATTTTTCCAGCTCATTGTCTAACTTCAAATCCAAATCTGCATGCGCAAACGAAGACTTTATCAGAGGCTTATAATGAGGTCGCTTTTCCGGTACTGTATATGCAAAATGGCATCCATATGAAACTGTCCTCGGAGTATGGAAGGCTCTGTCCCTCAAAGATCTTTCAGAATCCTGCTTTTCAGACCCTTGCTTCTCTCTGTTAGTACCTTCTTCCTCATCCAGCGAAATTTGAATTGCTTTGCGAATGTTCGGCACTAATCCATCTGGTGTGAGTTCTTTAATGAACCTTGAGGTGCCTGACTCCTTGAGAACTTTAAGAATATATCTACCGTCACTCATAACAAACCATGGCTTTCCTAAATATTCAAACTTTAGAAGAGTAGAATATCAAAAGCCATTCAAATGGCAACTTTAAGGTTTTGTTGGTTATGATTACAGAATCATGTTACCCTTCCTAAACTACTTTTTTTACTGCTGGAATCTGCGATGACGTAAAAACCCGCACGGCAATGAAGGAAATCCAATGATCAGAGGCGTTAGAAATTGACAAGTTGTGAACTGCCTTAAGCGCTGTTCTATGAAACTACTAAGACTTTTGAAACTTCGCAGTATATCCTCTAACGTCAAGTTTTGTTCTTTCAAGAATAAATAAGCTCTGATAGGATCATTACTTTGAGATCAGGCACTCTCCTTGTGAACAATCAGTTTGTGACATTACTTTCAAGTGAACAACTATTCTCTTCCTTTTGGGATCAGGATTCACCATTGAGAGAAGCATGGTGGATATGAATCAACTACTGATAGCGGGATCGAATGTTGATATTTCAAATGCAATTCATGACCCGACTAGCAATGGAAATGTGACTGGTAGTGTTGGTGCTAATGGGCATGATGATAACCATGGAAATCCAGTAACTGGAATAGCTCCAGTCACGAATGTTGCGGGCAATAATAATGGTGGGATGAATTTATCAACCAGTCACTCTCAGGATGATTCGTTGGCTCTCAGTCTGAACCTGGCTCTGGCATCAGATCAACTTTCAAAGGCCCCGATACATACCAATAGTCATGAGAATGGTGGCACGGGTACTGCAGTAAATACAGGGAGTAATTCAAATGCCACCACATCCATGCCCACGCCAATAAATATCAGCCAGGGATCTAATTCAATCGATGGAAGCAACCCTGGAACTAATAAATCTAGTGGCCTTTCGGGTTTACGTATGAATATTCATACTTTGACTTCAAATGCTTCGTCACCTGTGGTTAGCAATGGCCTCAGTACTAACACAGTAAGGATGTTCCAAAGGATGGACGAAATGAGCGCAAGATTGATTGCTATGGAGGAGATGTTCCAGAAATTATGCAAGACTATCGATCATCAAAGTACTACGATCTCTGATTTGAGACAGGAGAACTCAAAATTTTCTGCGGAGCTCTCAAAAAAACTCGATGACCTATCTCAAAATGGCGAACAAGCAAAGGATACCACAGACCAAGATTCATTCGTGACGGACTTGTTGAATTCGATTACAAATGTCAGTAGCACCTATCTAAGAAAGATTAGATCACGCACAGATACAACTAGAAAATTTAAGTCAACAGACTCACTCAGTGAGCTAAATCAGCATTTTTTACCCCAATACCATCAGCAGCACAACACCCAAACGCAACAACAGATAAATCATAATTCAAGCTCTACTACCTTGCAAGACTTTGGTGTTAGACGTTCCTCGAGCTCAACGTTCACCTTGAACCCAGAAGGCATAAAAAGGAGGAAGAAAAATGACCTAGCAGACACCAATATCACCCAGAATCAAAGTCAAAATCAAAACGGCGGCCAGGTCAACGGTCACAATAATAATAATAATGTTAATGGTAACACTCATATCAATAGCAGCGTTACTCACTCAGGGTTCCATTCAAATGTTGCAAGTGGAAGCCAATCGTATACAGATTTAAATTCTCTTAACGCGTTTGGCACTATAAGCCTTCCTAATTTGACATTAGAAAACACGGGCATAACGCCGTTGTTGAAATATGGTTCAAATGGTATGCATTTTCCGAGATTGCACGATAATCTAACCCCAAGCACTAGCAATGGAAATAACAATAATATTCTGCAACAAACGCAATCACTTAATCCCGACCAACATAAGGCACAGCTGTCAAGGATGGCAAAGAATTCGAAAAACGCAGGCTTTGCTGCCGAACTAGATGAGCCAGCGGACCCTGGAATCGTCGCGCAACCAGGTCAGCACCCAGATCAAAATGCAAATGAGGAAGAGGACGATGACGACGAAGATGATGACGGATATCAAGAAGATGATGACGATGATAACGAAGACGACGATGAAGAGGAAGATGATGAGGAAGATGATGAAGAAGATGAAGAAGATGCCGAGGACAAAGAGGAAGCGGGCTCTCAAAGGGTTGGCAATGGCAATCAAAAATCGAGCAAGAAGCGAAAAACAAAAGGGGCATCTTTGGGAGAGCCGCAAGTCAGCCAGAAAGACGTTACCAAAGGAGCTAAGAATAAGGCAATTAGTGCTGTTGCAGGGCAAAACAATGGAAGTGGTGGCCCGAATAGCAGAGCCAACAGTGCAATCAATAACCACGCCGCCAACAAGCCTCGTGATATGAACTACACTTTACTCAAGGCTCCTAGCAACGTGAAAACAATTTGGGAAGAGTATTCCCACGGTATAGACGGGAACCCGTCCATCAAGGGATTGGAAGAAAAGTATGGCAATAAATGGAGACTCAATCGTAACAGAAAAACCTTTGCGAGGAGGAAAAGACTATATAAGTTCATTTTGAACGGCATAAACAAGGGGAAGACCCCCGATGAAATGATTAATATATTAGAAGAAAGACGACTCTACAAAGACGAAAATGGTGAAGTGAAACGTAGAACTATAGGCTGGCTACAGCAAAGCCTGACAGGCATTTAATATAGAAATTTTATAGAGATTTACATTTTTGCATGTGACAACGCTTTTTTTTGAATCATGGACATACCTGCCGAACACCATCAGACATCAGCCTCGGTCACCAAAATTGAGGATTTTTTTTTACCGAATTCGCTCACTTCGGGTAAAATAGAACATTGCTTGCATGGAAGCTTTTTATTTCTGCCAGCACCTCCGTGGAATTATCCAGAGTAGATACGGTAGTGGCTGTAGTGAAACGTGTTACATAGGGGAAATGTGGTCATTGTGACCTAGCTACGCGTATACGCCCCTGATATCGTTGAGTGCCAAGTTCTTTCTCGTTCTTTGACATCAAGTTATATAAATACTGATGTATTGACGATTGCTTTGATTTCAATTGTGAGCACAGCACAGACATAAGCAAATTTAAGAAAAGATGGGTTTATTTGACAAGGTTAAGGAATTTGCCAGTAGTGGCGACAACAACAACACAGGTGGCAATGGTGGCAATGGTGGAAATGGTAATAAAGGTGATTTCGTTGACTCCATAGAGGGCTACGTTGGTAAAGACAGAGTTGGTCAATTTCAACAAAAAATTGGTAAAGATAATTTCAACAAGTTGGAAAGTACTGTTCGCGAGAGATTTGGTAAAACATCTTTAAATGATGACTCTACTGGATCAAATAAGAATAGCAACTCGTATGGTGGTAACAACAATGATTCATATGGTTCAAGCAACAAGAACGATTCGTACGGTTCTGGTAACAACGATGATTCGTATGGTTCAAGCAACAAGACTGATACTTACGGATCAAACAATGACGACTCGTATGGTTCGAGCAACAAGAACGATTCGTACGGTTCTAGCAACAACGATGATGCCTATAGTTCAAGCAACAAGAATGACTCCTATGGATCAGGCAACAAAACTGATACTTACGGATCAAACAACGATGATTCGTATGGTTCAAGCAACAAGAACTCTAGCAAGAAAGACTCATACGGGTCAGGAAACAACGACGATTCTTACGGGTCGGGCAGTAAGACTGATACTTACGGCTCAAACAATGATGATTCTTATGGAGCAGGCAATAACGATTCTTATGGTTCTAGCAAGAAGAGCTCTAGTAAGAAGGACTCGTATGGAAGCGATTCCTATGGATCAAGCAACAAGACTGATACTTACGGATCAAACAATCACGACTCGTATGGCTCAAGCACTAAGAACGATTCTTATGGCTCGGGCAACAACAACGATTCTTATGGGTCTAGCAACAAGAACGATTCATACGGATCTAGCAACAAGAACGATTCTTACGGTTCCAACAACAACAATGACTCCTACGGTTCTAGCAACAAGAACGATTCATACGGTTCAAGCAATACCGACTCATACGGTTCCAACAACAACAACAACAGCGATGCCTATGGTTCCAATAGCAACAGCAATGCGTACGGATCCAGTAACAACAACGACACCTATGGTTCTAACAACAACAACAGCTACGGATCCAATAACAACAACAACGACTCATACGGCTCCAACAACAACAGCAATGCGTACGGATCCAGTAACAACAACGACTCATACGGCTCTAACAACAACGACTCCTACGGAAACGACAGATACTGATCGCGTTTCCTGTTGTCTGTCTTTGCCTTCGCACATAAGAAAGATGTATAGTTGTATAACTTAAACTTTTGAAAGATATAACATTTAAATCGTTAAATAAAATGCATTGCATGAAGGGTATTGCACTCGTGTGAATAATGACTATTGTTTGTGTATATAAGATGCAAACAGACTATCGTTTGGGCTCCGCCTGAACGTTTGTGGTCTGAGGAATTTCGCTAGCGGCGACGTCCTTTGGATCCTCACCGGTATCATCTGTCGTGTTCTTGTGGTCTCCGTTACTGAGGTACTTCGAAGACAACTTCTTGAAATGATCGTTTTTCAGATGATCACTACCGGTGAGCTTGTCTCGTGCATGTCGAAAGAATTCAGACATCGTGGACTTCACGTTGTGGTATGGTACAGTATATTGGTGTTATAATCGCAGAACTGCCCTCGTTGTATTAGAGTTGAAGGTTGTTTATACGACAGTTGTGGGACGGTTGAACTATGATCGCAATATTATTTTTACTGAATGACTACGAGTGAGCACATGGTTGGGAACTTCTTCAAAAACTCATGGCTACCTCTTTACTATCCAACTTATATTAATTATTTTTGGTTACTTTTTTTGAATGTAAATCTGCCGCTGCACCGTGTTGGAAAGCAATGGAAAATGGACTTTAGGAACAGAATATGCAAAAACCATAACAAAAGCAAAGGGCGCCCAGATTTCGCCCTGATAGAAATCAAATTAAAGATAATTGTACCCGTTTAAAGTTAAATAGACTCCCGTGTTGTTGTGCGCTTGCCGCATTTTCCCGCAGCATGAGCTTCTGCGGCCCTCTCTGGGTTTGTTGTCATTTTCAAGTCGTTTGTTTACATGTTGTTGTTTACCATTCTACCGAGCTTCATTGCTTTCTGCATTGCGTTGGGCAATCGAGCGCTTCCTCCGAGCCTGTGGGCCTGCGAGCTTTCAGTGCGCACACCGATTGCAATTTCTTCCAGAATTTTATCCAATCATGAGCATCCTGAGCGCGGGACGTGCGTATTTTGCTACCACAACAAACAACCGGGCAAAACATTCCCCAGCGTTAATTTAGGTTCAGCTAAGTGATAGCAACAGCAAAAATAAACACAAAAGCCACACCCATCAACAGCAACCGCAAACAAAGTACTAAGTGCGGTGACTAGCAAGTCAGGGCCTGCGTTGCTAGTGGATTGAGTCTTGCTTGAGTTGTGAGAGCAATATACCGGTGAGGAGAGCGCCTGTAGGGCCTGTAGGGGTGAGTGAGTGCCGTATCGCAGGAAGAGAGATCCGTGTCTGTTTCGGGCACTGTGGGCCGGCTTCTGCAAGGTTCTCAGCGCGGTAGCGGCCCCAAGGGCGTGTGTCTTTGCTGAGACGGGAGAAGCGGGGAGGCTATTACTACATTATGAAACAAAGAAAGGTGGAGTACTGGGTTTATACTCGTTGGCAGCCGCCTTTACCGAAATCTGAGAAACTCTCACTTTCTTCACTCCCGCACAATTGCTATAATCAGCGGCTACGCTTCAAGGGCAACACCACTCGGCCCGAGCGACCGTAAGACTCGGCCTGTGGAGCGCACCCCTCGGGGGCCAACACTCCTGCCCGGCCCGTTGTGCAATGGTTCCAAACAGTTCCCCTGCATCGCGGCACCCGCGCATTAGCGCTATTTATTGAGATTTGCCACCGGGCTCTGGTGCTAGACAAGGATGATACCGCGTGCTGGACTACGGACACGCTCTGGGTTCGGCGGGGTTTTCTTGTGCCTATGGCCGTGGCCTCAAGAGATGGCATGACGGGCAGAGGGGTGTGACCTCCAAGAAGCGCTACTGGCGCCTGATAAGAGAGGTATGTGCATGCCAGATCTACGTGTATTCAGCTAATCCGAGGGAGATGGGCGGCGGTTTCTTCACGTGCAGGGAGAACGAGCCCGCCCGCGAAAGTTCTAGCGTCACGTTGGCTGTGAAGGGAAGCATAAGGGAGTTGTGCCGCAGCATCTTCTTGCGCACGGGTATGAAAGCCCAAGGGGCCACCATCTGATGAACTGGACACTGCAGCCGCTGTTTTAAGGTGCTACGTGTGGATTGCCAGTCGGCACGGGTCACATACTTCCTGTTTGTCTCATCCGTCAAGAACGCCGCCGGCCCGGCGGCGGCACTCCGACCGGAATGTGGGCGAAGTAGAGAAAGACGTGGCAGCGTTGAAAACGATATTCGGGCTGGCAGCATGACAGGCGCGCTTCTCTCTTTCCATCTCTACGACAGAGAAGCCGCTTGAAAATCGTATAATGAACGAGAAAAAAGGCCACCCTCCCAGCGTCAGGGAAGAGTCTCGTAGCAGCTTTCTTGCCATTTCAGGTTTTTCAATCGTGCGCTGAGCTCGCTGAAATGGCTAGCGCGCCAAAATTCAGCTTTACGAGTGCCTAGTTGCGGGATCTGCGAACACGAGTCAAGTCGTGGCAATACGTAGAGCTGCTTGAAAGACAGCAAAGAGGCCACAGACGAATAACAGTCGAAGCCCTCGACGGCGCGCGAGTTCGTAGTGCAATGAACATTTATGTAGATCGGTGTATGTGCACTTACTTGCCCGGCTGACTTCGCGCGCTTGGCGCGTTTTCAGCCTGACAGGAAGGCGATATAATGGCAAAGTAAAAAACTCTGATTAGGAGCACAGGAGATAAGTGAGAGCGTTGAGAGTCATTCTATGCATCAAATCGAACCGGTAGCTAAGGCCAGACTCGCACTCAATGGACAAGATGAGAGCCCTGTGCAAAGGAGTGCGGCTCCGTCAGACACTGAGCCAGTTTCGACGAATAGCGGGTTCCCTCAAGTGAAGACGACAGATGCATACAGAATCGGGAAAAAGGCTGTCCCGAGGGAAACGCTCAAAGAGGAAGCAGTTTCAGCCCTGGAATCGCAACTCTCTTCCAAAATGGACGCGTCGAAAAACGCATACAGTGCATTGCACTCGCGGTCAAAATTCAAGTCCTCCATTCCATTTGACATTGAACAAGTTGCATCGACCGATTTGTTGCACGATGATCATTCAAGGCCTGAGAGGGTTTTCCACGAGAAGTTGGGATTACACTACGAGATATCGGCAGGCTCGGTGCCCGTTTTCAAGGTCACTAAATCTCAAGTGCCCGATCCCATTCTGTTTTATGAAACAGTGAGAGAACTGGGAACTAAATACGGATGCATTAAATTGACATTTCTTGATTCAGCCGGCGCAAGCCAATATGATCGAAAGCAGTCATACAATAAATTTGGGGCTAATCCCGACCAGTTCTGGTTTAGAGCAACGACACAGTGCACAGACTCCGTGGAGGCCAGAAATGAGCAGGCCATCAAATTCCACAAAGATCTTTTGGATTACTACGAACGTGAGAAACATGAAGGTCACGCCTTCAGTAAAGTCCCGAGCATAAACAAGAGAACTCTCGACCTGTTCAGACTGTGGGAGTGTGTCCATTTGAGGGGGGGCTATGAGGCTGTTTGCCAAGAAAAACTATGGGCCCAAATAGGGCGGGAACTTGGGTATTCAGGAAGGATAATGAGTTCTTTATCAACGTCTTTGAGGCTAGCATACGCCAAAGTGTTGTTAGATTACGAGCGATATCGTGCCAATGTTGATCGAAACAGTTCGATGAAGGCAGGCCCTTTACCGAATTCTCAACCTACAAGTGCCTATCAAAGAAAAAACGAGGGAATTTACAAGGTGGGCCATTCTTCACGGGAGTACAAGATCCTGAGAGACCTGAAATCTCTGAAAGGATTCGGAAGGAATTTTGACTCAGTCACTGAAATCCGTGATGGTATTACAGAGAAAACCTCTGAAACTTTCCCTAGGTATGAGTTCGATTTTTGGCAGTCTGGTCTAGAGATATACGATACCGATTCGAAAATCAGCCAATCTTCACCTATATATAACCTGAGGCAGTACTATGAGAAAAGTGAAAAGCATTTTGAGAAAATGCGATTAGCATACCCCGATGCGTTCAACAAGCATAGCTCAGATCCGCGGACGATTAAACAATCGTGCTTTGAGAAACTGTTCTTCGGTAGTCTCTCTTCAGGCCAACCGCCTCGTTCCGTTGACATGGGCCATGCTCTGGCCTCTACCACGCATAACTTTGGTTCATCTTTTATACCGACCGACAAAAATCAAACTAGCGCGTTTTGTGATCAGTGGGATTTGGAGAATATTTCGCTGCAAAAACGTTCCCTTCTTAATCAGTTAGAATTAGACCTTCGAAACTACACCCGAACCACAGTTGATGTTGGTATGCTTTTTTCTGTTCAGGGCTGGTGTTTGAATGGCAACTTTCTTCCAGCTGTGAACTACAATCACCTTGGCTCGTCGAAACTATGGCAAATAGTTCTCCCGGAGGATATCTTGAAATTCGAAAAGCTAATTCGAGATATAAACTCCGAGTGGGAAATGGCTAATAAGCAACAAACCTCGTTTGGTCGTTCAAGTAACACTTTTGAAGCGTCGGAGCTCTCCACATGCCAGGCCAAGTCTACCCCTCAAAGAAGGATTAATGAGAATTTGAGCAGGTATTCCAAGTACATTGGGAATTGTTCAGATCTCTGCGGGAGGGAAAGCCTGCCAGGTGATCTGCAATTGAGTCCTAAGCTTCTTAAGGATCACGATATCAAACTGTTAAATGTTATTCAAGAGTGCGGATCATATGTGTTTACATTTCCTAAAACATATACTTCTACTATCGCCTCTGGTTTCGTTGTATCGGAAAATGCTTTATTTGCACCTGCTTCCTGGCTAGAACACACGCTGGAGGGAGCCCGGTGGCTTTATGAGAATAGCATGCTTCCGGGTATTCTCCCGTTCCAGTTTCTAATAAATGTATCTTCCAGCCATATCGATATTTCTATACGTCAGACAGCTACAAAGATTCTGCGCCAGTTGATCAAGATAGAACTGAGCAACAGAAATAAAGTAAGAGGTATTATCGGGGATGAAAATTACGTCGAAAATAAGTTCGATTATATTTCTGATTTATCGGTGAGGCCTACTGGTGGCTCTAAAGTAGTGATTACCGACACCCTCGGTAGCATGAGTGTAAGCGCCGAAGAATTCTTGACACTACCTATCAGAAAAGAGAAGGGAGAACTTATGTTCTTCGACCAAAAAATTGGTCAAGCTAATTCCATAACTACTCAACTTCACGTTTATTGCTCGGACGATACACTTTTGAACATCATAGACAATGGAGTTCGCCAGAAAAATATGGATAAGTCCGCATGTCAAGATCTTGACCCAGAAACCTACGCAGAACTTAAAAATTTGGTAAATGACTTTTCCAAAAGCAAGAAAGCCCCCATAAACACCTTGGAAAGGCTTGCATCTAAAACTGATATTAACAACTCTGATTTGATTATATTCAAGAACATGCTATATGGCGCTAAAACGCTTCAAAAGGACTGCGCAGTCTTTCTCTCGAATAGTTCCGATCAGAATACTCATGGATTAAACTTTGGGGAAGCTTTAAAACTCGCCGAGCTACCGCTAGGACAAAATGGTTTGGACTTCGATCAACTCGAATGTTTGCTCGATAGAATAAGTAACAGCTATGTGGAATTCCCCAGTATGCTCCGGGTGTTAAAAATAAGTGAACGCGTTGAGAAGTTTCGAAATAAATCAAGTCGGGCTCTACAATCCAAGAATTTTCTGGACTTGGAGGAAGCATACCTTCTAGGTAGATCTTTGAATGTTAAAAGCGATTACCTGGCACCACTAGCTTATTATCTGTGCCAAAATAAATGGTTAGAGAGATATGACAAGTTTTTTAATGCTAAAAATGACAGGCCCTCTAGCAATTATACGGTAGAAGACTTGCATTGCTTCTTGAACTATGGGATCAAATATTGTGAGGTCAACCATATCTCAAAATTAGAAATAGTGAAAGAAAAACTTATGAAATGTCAAGAGGTTATAAAATCAATTAACTTCTTTTTCAATGAAGTACAAGCTCAAAATGCATTGCCACTGAGAGAAATGACAAAAATTTTGCAGTTGGCGCGGGAAGAAAACTTACCTATCAACCCCGCATTCATTTGCACACTTGAAGCAATAGCCAATGGGATAAATCAGGCAAAAACGAAATTAGCTCCATTGCAGCAAATTATAGATGTTAATAAGCCGTTTTCAAGCAAGGTCATAGAACAGATCAAAACGAATTCAGTCGAATCCTTGCAATATCTGGACAAATTCGATGGCTCTGAAAGTGACAAAAGAATACTCATGTCAGATGTGCTGAATGAGAAATTCTTTAATGATAAAGTGAAAACCTGCAAAAACTGGATTAGCAAGGTCAACAAGATTTTTACGAAGAGCAAAAGAGAAAAGTTCAAAACTCAAATTCTAAAAGTATTGGATGTGAAGTCTGATGTGTATGGTTCGGATAATAAAATATCTGCGGCAAAACAAGAAATATATTGCTTTTGCAGACAAGGCGACGTTGGTGGTACAATGATTGAGTGTGAGGTCTGTAAAGAATGGTATCATACGGGATGTATGGCGTCAGACAACTTGAAATTATCTCAAGATCCCAATGAAGTTTTCGTTTGTTCGATGTGCTCCCAACCTGACACTTCTTCTGCTGAAAATCTTGTCGAATTTTGTACTATTCAGAGCCTAGTCATCGAGTCGATAAAATTCAAGTTGATTGCTGACAGGCAAATGCAGCACGATTTGATCGAGATCTTTAAGTGCATGTTCATGTTCAAGAGCGCCATGTTACACGATCTGTTTTTATCGCGAGAGCAGGTCAACCCCACTGTTCCGCTAGATCATATTAAGCACTATCTGAGGAAGCTTGCCAAATCTCAGTGCGATTTTCAGCCTTGCGTTGGCATTTTAAAAGATTATTGCCAACCACAAAATCTCGCATTGCTGGAAAACTTGAAATCTCAAAATCTAACCATATTAGCAGGGCCTATTACTGTTACTTCGCTTCCTCAAAAAGTATCCGATACTCGCGATTCCACAAGAAATGAAGAGAGTACGGACGAGGTACGATGAGATAGCGCCAATTTTTCCTTTGCATACTCGTTTGTCCAAGACCTCACGTCGTATCTCTATACGCGCTCAGAAAACTTAAATACATGTATATAGCCGCAAATAAGCTTGAAAAACAGACTCAAATCAAGAACCCGAGTCCTCAAACGTCAATTCATAGCAGCATTGAGCGCCCAGGTTTCCATTGCCAGTTAAGTTAGTTACAGTTTGTGCTTTTCGGATCTTCTGGACCAGAGAGAAAACATCGCTTTTCCATATTAAGTTATTTTTTTCAGGGCGACTTGTGCGGGAATCTTGCTCGTTTGACCATGAAATGCATTTGCTTACTCATAATGAATATTTCATTGTTGGGTGTAAAAAGATATTCAATTGTCGATTACTTTTTAGAGAGCACGAAATTAGGATAAACGCATCGAGATACATATAGGGTCTTAATATAAAGATTATTCTGCGATACTTGAAGAATTGATTGATCAGATCGGGTACTTTTGTTTTTGGGGAGTTGAAATAGAAATCTACCCTTTAGGCTCTTTTGGGATTGTAAACTGTGACTGTGGCCAAAATTTATAGATGATCAGAGTTAAATTAGGTCTTCGGTTGGGTCCGAGCATTTGTTCAAGGGGTTTGAAATCTCGTATACCTAGCATAGCTTTGTTCCACGCAGGTCCTTGTGTATCGCAGGAAGGCAAAAAGTCTGACAAAGAGGAATTGGTAGAAAGTCGGCTGGAAGACAATCCAAATTTCAAGCAGTTGAGTGATGATTTCCAAGGAGATCATCGCCATGTTCATCTGCGGGAGTCTGAAACAGAACAAAACGACCATATTTTAATTGGTAAAAGGCGAAAATCGGATTCACCATCGTTATCGCATTCACATCAGCACTCCCATGGGGTTCCAAACCCGATGCTAGTTATGAGCAAAGAAGCAGTCAAGAAGAACCCTGGAGTTCGAATTACGTGGATCGGCTTAGCCATCAACGTCGGTCTTGCAGTGGGAAAATTCGCGGGTGGAATTGTGTTTCACTCACAGGCTCTCACAGCAGATGCAGTTCATGCCGTAAGTGATATGGTGTCTGACTTCTTGACATTAATATCGGTTGGCTTGGCTTCAAATAAGCCAACCTCCCATTACCCATTTGGCTATGGTAAGATTGAGACGGTCGGGTCGCTAGCCGTTTCCGGAATATTGGCCATGGCTGGTTTATCGATAGGTTGGACCTCTCTTTGCGAAGTCATCGGGCCTTTGATTCCCCACATGGTGATTGACTTTTCTCAGGGGATCTTTGGTGCGACCACTCATTCCCATTCTCACAGCATAGCGAAGGAAGTGACGGATGTCAATGCTGCGTGGATTGCAGGTGCCTCAATTATTGTGAAAGAGTGGATTTTCCACGCCACTAAAAAGATTGCCACCGAAACAAACTCTAATGTTTTGATGGCGAATGCTTGGCATCATAGAGTGGATTCTTTGACTTCCTTGGTTGCCTTGGTCACGATTACTTCTGGCTATTTCCTCAACGTACAGTCCTTAGATGCCGTTGGGGGCCTATTAGTCTCCGCGTTGGTGATAAAGGCAGGCGGCGAAGGATTGAATGATGCAATAAAAGAGTTGATCGATAAGTCCCTCTCCAGTGATGACCAGAGATACATAGAAGTCGAATTGGCCATCAAAGACGTGCTTAAAAAAATCACATCCAATAATAATTCTAATAAGCCATACATCCTTAAAGATCTAATAGTACTTCCGTCAGGTCCGAATCTCAGGGCAAATGCAATTTTAGAAGCGCCTTTACAGAGATGGGGAAACGTTCTTGGCATTAATGAATTTGAAATGGTAACTGATCATTTACGCTATATCTTACATAAGGATATTCCGCGTCTAAAAAAGTTAAACGTTGAGTTTGTGGAGGAGCAACCTGAATCAACTGAACAAGTAGATCATTCTGATGAACTAAATTCCAACGCGCATTCGTCTTCGCACTCTCACACCCACTCTACTACGCAATCTGATCAGCATACCCACAAACACTAGCGTTCTTCGATATAGAAGGAAAAATTAAGCCTAGTGTATATCAGCTGGGAAGAAACGCGGCGGGGTGATAGATAAACTGAGAATTAAATGAAGGACAGTAGTCCCGCCCGGCTAAGAATATTTTACTGTTTTTTTATTTCTTGATTCGAAAATTATCTGGGCATTAGCTTCTAGCAAGTAACATTCTCGTGGGAGGCGGGAAGAGAAACTTCAGTAGATGATGTGCTCCCCGCCAAAAGAATAAATATCACATTGACATTTTTCTTTTTGCCAATGTGTTATCAATATTGTTCATATTCATGCCAACGCATGCTAGAATCTCATATAAAGTACCGATTTTAAAGTAACATTTTAATTCACTTCAACATTTTCATGAACATCGGGCTCACTATAGGTGCAGTCTCCCACTTCCGCTTGATATCTTACACCCTTGCCGCGGAACCTAGGCGCATCTTTTGGTTTTCGGTCGGAGAAAAGCAGCACCTCGGCGGCTAAAACTTTCGACAACTACAGTGCGTTATAGCAATAACCAATCATGACAGTAAAGTGTTACAGTTGGGATCTTTACTCCAAGCTGTGACATACATTGCTCAAAATGATAGTCAGCCAGCTTTTTGCCTTTGACTGCTGAAACGGCTCACTTTACCACAAAAAGCACGTAAACAGAGGAGCAGAAAAGCTTTATAAACCTCATGCTATAAGAAAAGCTCACCTGCCCAAAAGGACGCTTATGTCGATAATTTTACTCGACAGAGCCGGCGATGTTACGTGGACCTCCGCATCCGAACTTTTACGATAGGCTACGATCCTGAACAGAACGTGATCCAAGTTGGAAAACACGCACTCGCTCGGATACCAAAGCTGCTGTATCAACGACATCATTCACATTTCTGTCTTGCTACACAAGAAGCGGCAGAGCCACCACCCAAGGCACTACCCCGCCTATGCGAAAAATCGCCTGTTTAGCGTGTACTGTACCAAGAAGGCTGCTCTCTACCTCTGCAAACACAATTAGGACACCTTTCTCCCCCCGTACTCAACTGCCACATCTGCACCAAGCTCGAAACCGAGCTTGGCCACGATGGCGCATTGGGCGTTCCACGAAAAAATATCGATGCCGCAACAGATTGCAGGCTCTTACATTATTGAGGTGAGAAGGGACTGGACGTCCCTAGCGAATTAAAAGTGTAAATGAATGAAATTCTGGTGTAAACACGCCGTGATCACCCAGCGCCTAGGTTGATACAAAAATTCTATATAGTGTGCACATTGAATGAGAATAATGGTTACCATGCCGCACTCATTTGTGTCCAGCAGCCCAATCATTCAACTTGTGTTTGTTTCTAGCTATTTCGAATGCATAGAACTGTATTCTAACAACAAAGCATGTCGTGTGTTGATCATACTCAGCGCCAGCATCGGTTCTTAAAAGTGTGCCAAAGTTGAAGTCTTCGATCTGCTTTTCGAACAGCATGCAAAATTTTCTCCACCTTTCCTTGGCCTCTTTTGTTTTCAGTTCATCCTCACTAAATTTCTTGACTCTTTGGACGTCTGCGTATTCTGGAAAATGTTCAATAAACGTCTCATAGATCTCGTCATCATATTTGGTCAGGCGCAACTTAGATCCCGGAATCTTCGTTATCAAACTCCAATATGTTTCAGCCTGCTCAACGGCAACGACTGCGAATTGTCTCTCCACGTCTTCTAGATTGTCAGCCGTTTCTGCATCAAAACCGTTCGAAGACATTTTCTTTCTGAGCTTTATCTTTCTTGCTTGCTTCAGAGTCACTTTTCGTTGCCTATCAACAGCTAAATGCTAGACCCAGTCTCTACACACTTGTCTTCTCTTAAGTACCAAAATGAACAACTTCATCCAATATCGTCCTGCAATGCCAGCATCTTCTCGAACATGCGCACATTTTCTTCGCAAGACGATTGACGTTTAAAGCGATTTATAGTTCAAAACATGTCCGGTTCCCACTGGAGGCTAAATGCCGTTGGTGAGAGAGAAGAATGCCTGTCCGAGATATGACCTGCCAGCATGTAGAAGATGCGTGGACACATGACACGTTGCAGGCGCACGAGCCTTTTGCAGGCATCATCGGCTAAGATGCTGTGGGTTAAGCCAAAGAATCTTTCCCGTTTTGTTGGAATGGTTGCCATGACCTTGGCTGACTTCGGTCCTTACCTGTAAGCGCCCTCTTCCACTCGGCATGTCTGGAGGGAGTTCCTCGATGTTCGAAAAAAGTCAAGATATTTCATAACTGACCCATGGAAGAAGGCGAAAGTTCAGGCACCATTGAGCTGAACGAATGCTCAAATTTAAATCGCCTCTTAGCCGTCTTATAAACATGCCTAAAGTAAACGCGGCTTGCGTAATTATCGGTGATGAAGTGTTGAACGGAAAGATAACCGACACCAACTCAAAGTTCTTCGCCAAATATTGTTACGAGAATGGGATAAGACTAGGAGAGATAGTCACAGTTGGCGACGATGAGACGCAGATTGTGAACACCCTGAGAAGGGTCTCAAAGGAGTATCAATTTATCGTTACATCCGGCGGGATTGGCCCTACGCACGATGACATAACCTATGAGTCTATTGCCAAGAGTTTCGATTTGCCGGTGAAGATTGACGAGGAGTGTCAAAAGAGGATGCAGAGGATCTCTAATCCCGAGGCCAGATTGGATGCTCAGGGTTTGAAGGACTGCTATCGAATGGTAACAATGCCGCACGGTCACCAGGTTAAAAATTACTATGTCGCTGAGGATCTGTGGGTTCCAATTTGCTCGATCGATCATAAAGTATATATTCTTCCAGGTATCCCTCAGTTGTTTTCCCGGATGATAACTGGGTTCACGCCTACCATGAGGAGAATTTATGATTTGCAAGAAAGTGACCATGAGTACCTCAGGTTCTTCGTCAAGACTCCATTGTCTGAATCTCAAATATCTCACTACCTAAGAGATTTACAGATCGAAGCAAATAAGGTGTCCGAGGAGATCAAAATTGGCTCTTACCCTCATTTCGGGATGGGTTTCAACACAGTTAGTATCTTAGGTACGAAAGACAGTGAGAAGTTCCTGGAGGACATAGCAGAACGCACCCTACATAAACTTGATGGGGAGATGATAACTGCTGAACAGGAAGAGAAGTATTCAAACCACTGAATATCAATCCAACTGGTACTTATTAACTCTACGAATTATTAGAAGAAACCTTTTAGAGGGGCTCACGTGATAAAGTTTATTTCTTTAAATCTATAAAATATTAAGTAACCTCGACATATACTAACACAATAACGATAAATTTATTTTTCATTCCTCGCCCTCGTCACCTTCATCCTCATCATCGGTGTTCACAGGTTTAGGAGTACCCTTTGGTGATGAAAGCCACTCGATATAACGCAAACGACGGCGTTCAACTTGAACTTTCTTCTCGTTTCTTGTTAATCTTTTGACTCTCTTTTTAACTTTAATGTTGGCAGGGGAGTCGTCGTCATCAACGGATGGCGTGGAGCCCTTAGCATTTTTCAACCCTACTGCATCAGTATTTCCACCATCCTCAAATCTAGATTGGTCAACTTGTTTAATTCCCTTTTGAGTCAACTGACCATCTTCGACGATCCATTGTTCTGGGCACAATGCGCCCACAAATTCATTGTTATGTGAGATCATAACGACACCACCACTCCAATCACGAATTGCCACTGCAAGAGCACCTAGGGAATCTCTATCCAAATAATTGGTAGGTTCATCTAGCACTAGCAAATGAGGATTATTCCACATGGCACCAGCGATGACAACCTTCACCAATTGGCCTCCCGATAAGGAGCCCAATGGAGTGTGGTTCGCGATTTCTGCATCTAAACCAACATCATCGAAATGTTTCGAAATAACAGACGGAGTCAACTGACGGTATCCTAAACCTTCCCTAGAAGCTTCGTGATCATCGAACTTCTGAACTAGTTTGTCGAAGCCCTCGGCAACTAAAGTATCTTTTGGAACCCATGAATTGTATTTTGGCTTCCAATACTTCCATTTGACTTCATATTGGAAAGATCTTTTCAATTTCTGTCTACCGACAATAGCTTCGATGGTCCTCTTACCTCTTCCATCATCAATATCGATCTCTTTGGACATCATTTCTTTCTCATCTTCAGAAATCTTTCTGGATTCCTTCAACAGAACTTCACGATCGTCACCAAATTGATAACGCCATTGTAAGTACTGATTGGCTGTTTTTTCTTTGTGTTCATTCACGTGTTGTAATGCGTGCTGAGCAATATAGCCAATACGCAAGTTAGGGTGCTTTTGAACTTCACCTTCCTGTGGCACCAATTCACCTGTCAAAAGTTTGATTAAAGTAGATTTACCAGCACCATTTGGACCTAGAACCGCAACACGAGAAGATAAAGAAAGAGCACACGAAGCGCCGACTAAGGAAGGCTTGGATCCACCTGGGTATGTGAACGTGACATTACTCACCTTTGCGACAGCTCTTGTATTCGATTTAACACCTGTTAAAATACCAGGTGGTGGGAAACGCATCTGGGCGTTAGTATCACTTAGAGTATAGTATGCCTTGGCTTCTGGCTTCTGTTCAACAAACTTTTCCAAGTTACCTTTATAGTACTTCAACTTTTTGTTCTCATAATGAATGATGTCTGTACAAACTGAGTCAAGGAAACCAGAATCATGCGAAACAATTAAAGAAGTAATGTTTGTATGCTCGAGTAAATAATCCTGTAACCACTTAACGTTGGCAACATCCAAATGATTTGTAGGTTCATCCAACAGTAAGATATCAGCTCTCTGTAACATTGCTCTTGCCAACTCCAATTTCATTTTCCAACCACCAGATAAAGAACCAACAGTTTGAGATCTTCTAGAATCATCGAAACCAACAGTTTCAAGGGCATTCGCAATTTGGTCTATGGAGGTTCCTTGCAGCTGTTCATCCAGCGCAATGAAACTAACTAAGTCCAAATCACCTTCTTCACCTTGCAATTTGTGCTCCACAAAGCAGGTACGTAATGTGTTCTTATCAGGGAATCCTTCTAATTGGCCATTCGCAATGGCTCTCATTAAGGTGGACTTACCGGCACCATTTCTACCACATAAACCATAACGATGGCCTTTCAACAAACGAAGAGTGGTTTTATTTAACAGCATTCTTGAACCATAAGCAAGGGAGAAATCAGTATTGACAATCTCGATACCTTCGTTTTCATCGTGTGCAGCTTTTTCTTGGTGGAAAATACCTCTTAGTGAGTTAATGAACTCCTCTTCGATGAAGTCCTTTTTAGACTCTCCTAGAACCTCGATGAGATAGCTCTGTAGTCTTTTCCAATCATTTACGTTTGCGTCAACAGTCAGTAGTCTGCTTAAATAGTCGACGACCAGATCATCATCTAGGTATTTTTTGGTAGAAAGTTCTTCTTGGGATAATTTTGATAAACGCTTCAATAAAAACTCGCGACCTTCTTCAAAGGTTAGTTTACCAGAAAACTTACCTTCTGGAGCTGGTTCTTCATCTTCCTTCAAAACTTTGAGTGCCTTACCTGCAAGCTCACGAACTTCAGGTAAGGAGGCAGTATTTACCACTTTTTGAATACCAGGTAACAATTGAGGGATAAAACTTTCAATCTCAATTCTGTTATTCACCAATCTGGTCAAATTTTCGACAACAATGACCGTTTGTCTTAACTGTTCTTGAGACGACGAAGAAAGATTTAAGGATCTGTTTAAAATCGGGACCAGTAAAGAAAGGGCAGGTTCAGTAACTTCGGCAACGAATGTAACACTGGATAAGGATTTAACAGATTGGGGAACCTTGCTTGGATCTTGTAAAGTGTCGACAATCAACTTGAATCTTGGAGCTAAATCAAGGTTATCAAGGATGGAAACGTAACTTAGCAAAGTTTGGTACCCTTGCTTCGCTAGCTCCGGTTTAAAGTCAGTTGCAACATCAGTTAAGATTGGAACAGCGTCTTTGAAAGTTATCTCCAACAAATCATTGGGAGAATCTTCCCTTATTCTGTCGACAATGTTCAACGCTTGTAGTTTGGATTGCCATTTTGCACCCGATGCCAAGTACTTCAAAATGGTTGGTAACACTGCGCTTGTCAATGACTCTTGAGGAAAGATATTAAGTAGAGAATCGATAGCGTGTTGTGCAGCACGCTTGACTGTGTTCTCTTTATCAGCAGTTGAATCCAAGGCATTCTCAAAAAATGGCAACAAATAGGATTCCTGTGGATATTTCTGAGAGAAAGTTTGAGCCAACTTAGAAATTAATATCATAGCCGATTCTCTGACCAAAGGAGGGTTTTTCGCCTTCGTGAACTTGGAAATGATTTCCTGTATTTTCCAAGCCTCGATGTCTTTGCCAGGAGCATCTGATTTCGCCAATTCACCAACAATCAAGTCCAAACTTTTCTTGCAGTCTGAAATTGTCTTGCATTGAGGAATTTGAGAAAGAATCGAAGAAACAGGTGTCATTTGTAGATTGGACAAATTTTCGTTCAACGATGTCAATGACGTTGTTGAGTTTGAAGGTGTTGGTGTACCGCTATGATCGGGCGTAACGGCCGATTGTTGATAATTGTAACCATAATTACTGGCGTTGTTGTAACTTTGATTATTTTGATTACTACCTTGGTTTAAATTACGTTGCTGCTGGTTCGCCTGTTGGTTTTTGTTCCCTTGGTTCGGAGTACGTTGTTTTTGGTAATTGTTCGTATTATTATTCTTGAAATATCCGCCAAATGGAGATGGCACAAGGCCTGGTTCCTGGGGTTGGTCACCCAGAAAATCATTCAAATCTGTAAACTTCTTTGGGGGCATGCTTCCTAATGAACTAAGCCCTTGCTAATGATATTCTTACAAGATTGAACAAATAAAGAGCCTTTCTTTTCAAATGAGATGAGATGAGATGAGATGAGATGTGAATTGAAAATTTTTTCTACCCATTTAGATTCATGCAACCTAGGCGCCGGGTGACTGGACGCGTGCACATAGATATTTATTCTATGCGATTTTTACTCCGCTGCGGACTTGCAATGTGCGCGCGTGCACAGGGCAGTCAAGGCCCAGCAAGGAAGTTCTGGAAGTCCGGCCCTAGAATGCTCGGCGAATTACTCGAGCGGGAAATTTTACACTGCAATGTAATATCTTCGGCGCAACAGTTTTATACTCCTGCTGCTGCCCGTTTTCCGACTTCGATCATGTTCTGCTCGGCAGCATCCCCGTCAGGAACGTTCATAGGGTGGACGAATACAAGGGCGACGTGCCGCTTCTTCGTGTGATTGGGACCTGGGTCGAGAAAAGCACATTATTATGTCCCGAACGAGTCCTATAGAGTCTGGAGTTCATGGACAATTTTTTAGAAAGAGGTTCCAATGCTTTCATGTTGATAACCGACAGTATATGTAAGACATTCCTCTTTCCTCTGTTTTGGTGCTGCCTCTATACGTTATCTAAGACTTTTAGATCCTCGTTCGCATTTCCAGGTGAGTCATCGTGGCTATTCAAGCCACTATCACTCATTGAGTTGTGTCGCCTGCTTAGTGGTGCTTCTAGATCAAAACGCTTTATTGGATCTGAGCTTGAGCGTAAGCAGGTTCTTGGTTTTCTTGTACTTGGCCACGTAAATTTTACAGCTCCTCAAAAAACTTCTGGCCGCATCATGTTTCATGGCATAATGATAACCATCCAGCCGACGTTCGTCAACGGTTGTTCCGCTACTCAGAAGGTGTCGCAAAATGCCTTCGGGTGAAAATATTGTTCCTTCATGCTATGGAACTACGCAACCGCTGTGGATGTAGCGCTGAGTAGCTAACCACTGACGCAAGCTCTCCTTTTGGTTGTTGCCAGATAAACTGTAATCCTTTACGTTTTGACCAGATTTCTGCTAGTTCAGCAGACGCCGGCACCTCGTAGAATGCCTTCAATTCAGCTGTTTGAGAATGTTTCGTGATCGAGAACGACAAGTGAAAAGGGATCGCCTCAGATGAATTGGCCGCCGTCGATGAAAGATGTTCAGCGACTCGTTTACTCGAGTTTTCCGGGCATCCCTTCACCCTGAGGAAAGTAAATACATACGATTTCTCTGAATGCGCAGATTGAATGCCATTTTGCCCAAGCCACTCTCTATAGGGCTCAGTATCACAATAAAAGAAGTTATAGCCGCCGAGACCCAAGCACCTTTCTCTAGTGGGCAGGTCCTCCTGTGTTCAGCGGAAAAATTCTTTTTCAATTGCAACAAAGTCAAATTGTGGACTAAATTAGTGGAAGATCTCTCAGAATTAACTTGTGTTGTGTTGCAACACCGTGCTCAAAGAGAAACACATCTATCCGTTCAGTATTTCAATGTTTTTTACTGATCGCGATTCAAACCGGGACATTTGGAGACGAAGGAACCTTCTGCATCATATTTTAATATCTCGCTTTACTTTGAGCCATGAAGAAATAACTTCGGCGGCAAAATGAACACTGTCTAAATATGCTGGTGAGGTACAAAAGCCACTTTCACCTTCAATAGATACTTGATGTTCTATCTTGTTTCGCAGAGGGTCAAAGAGTATTGAACTCTTTCTTTTTGTCCTTTTACTTTTCAATTTTATTCTCTGGATTAACAAAGCCATCTTTTGTCGCCCAAATTACAAAACAGGGCACAAAACACTAAATAACAAATATTGAAGAAACGTAAAAAACAAGTTAGGTAAGAGAAGATAATTGCCTCTACTTGCTTGCGCACATGTGTGATCGCAGCCTATATGACCAAGATTTCGGTTCAATGATTCTCCCTTTCTAATTTCTGTTTCCATCAAGCTTCCTACAAAATTTCCAGATGAGTTGCAGCCTTGTTTTGCAAGGTGCGGGTAACTATCTGAACACCACCTCCCTCGATGTGCTCACTCGCAGCTTAATAACGGGTTTCAGTTCTTTCGATAAAGGCCAATGAAGGCTTCCACGAGAATGGCATCCGTATAGAATCCGAAGAGACCATTTGAGAGAGCAGGAATCGTTTTGGGCTACAACTTAGCCCTCTTTGATTATTCGCCTGCAATAGGGCTCTCGCCTTTCTTTTCTTAAACGGCCCACTCATATCTTGGTATAGCCTATTGTTGTCTTCGTGACGCGAAAACGCGACAATTTGGTGATTTTTACGCGTTTCCTTATTTTCCGCGTTATGACTTGGGTGATAGGCAAGAAACCAATTCACAATATTCCTGAAAAAATGAAGAAAGGGCGGGCTTTTGCACAATGCTGCTGAATTGAGATTATTAGATTTTCATTTGAAGCTTTAAATGGCGTCTGTTTACTTCCACTAGTTTTTTCTCTCTCTCATTTATAAGAAACAGCAGTGTTGAATAACTGGCATTATTTGGAGCCTGATTGGAAGCGACTCAAAACCAACATACAATGACAGACACAAGGATGACCTTGAAAATACTTTATTCGTTGGATAATGGCTCGACTGGTACTTATCTGGCGCGTTCAAAGAAGCCACAGATTGTTAGGATTGCGAGCATACCGAATCCTGATAGCACCGCGGATAACGACTCTAGCCCTTTCAGAATAGGAGCTGTTGATTTGTTATTAGTTTTGCAAGAAATATATTTAAATTCTCCAGAGCTGCTCAATCATAACACATCAAAAACTGGCTACGATTATAATTTATACTACAAAGACATCTGTGAGCTGGACGAGCCCTTAGTAAGCTTGGGATTACTTTCTCAAATACGGCAAAAGATGGTCAAAGTACCCACACAGGAGGCGTATCAGCTCGAGGAAAGCGAAGACGAGGAGCCATTTATTGTCACTGGGAGAGTTTGTTCGAACTTCGCAGCACTGTTAAAAAGGCCGTACAGTCCAACTGGAAGCATAAAACAGAGGAAAAGCTCAACGTCGGCTTTTGACACCTTAGAAGTTAAATTACGATTCATTGGGGTTGTTAATTCTCAAGTTTCAAGAAGGCCAAGTGCCAATTCAGCTGTTTTACCGAAGGTTCCAGTACCCACGACGTCCGCGAATCAACTAAACTTCAAAAATATGACTGGCGCTTCAAAGATTGTACGACCTGTCAAGACCATCAATACAGCCAAAAGACAAACCAATCCAACTCCGGCACCCAAGGCCGAGAGAACGCAGTCGCTCCCGATTTGGAGCCTTAAACAAGGAACAAACAACACGGGGCTGCCGACGAATTCAATCGCTCACAGAATATTTTTAGCTGACAGAAAAACAGAAAATGTTCAAGCCAAATCAACCTACCAGCAGGCTGCAACTTATCAGATAAATGCTTTACAACAAGATAATACGGTACAGAAATTTCGTGTGGATGATTCCGTCAGTAAAAGATTTGATTTCATGCTGAATAAGAAAAAGAAGCAACAGAACCAATCTCAGCAACAACAGCGCCAAAATTCAGCCCAACAAGCGGAACCATACAAGGCGAATGGTCCTAACAAGAAATCTGGTGCGGTCATGAAGGCTCGTAGGTTCAACACAATGGCGGCAATTCCAACACCTTTGATCGATGTCAGGCCGGTCGTGCGGGCAGATCTAAAACAGAAGCAACGAGCTGGCTCAGTTTCAGGCGCATTTTCAGATCTTGTTCAAGAGGCAGTTTCCGGTTATCAACACCTCCTGACAGAAACCCCTGATATCCAGCAGGATTCTCTAGAATTGATGGACAGCAACAAAGAAAATTTACCACCGCAGAACATACCAACAGATGGAATTGACTTGGATCTCATAAATTTCGCAGATGTAGGCCTCAAAAGCGACCTGGATTGGTTCGGAAACTATGATCCCTTCAATTCGCCATCTGTCATACCTGATGTCTTAGCTGACCACGCATCGAAACCAGCTTCGACCACGCCCAAAGATCCAAATACATGCAATACAATAGATACTGAAAATATTGAAAATGTAGAAAAAGAAGATGGTGCATTAAGGATCCAAGAGGGAAGAAAGCTAGATCCAATCAGTGATGCCGATAGAACTTCTCCAATTGACACCCTGTCTATGCCTCTGATGGAATTAAACGACAGATCAACGACTCGCATGGTATCGTGTCAGGAACAGTTGAGAAGACTTCCTTTGTTAGGACATCAATTGAAAGGAAATGCCATCGCGGGTGTAGATGTCCCAAAAAATGCGGCTAGTGAGTTGGAAGAAAACAGCGAAGAAGAAGACGTCACGTCAGTCGTAATGCAGTACTCTTCATCCTTTCCAGATAACTCGCTCTCATCAAAGAAAGATGAGTTAGAGAAAAAGAGGACGATTTCTCAATGTTCTTCGCCATTATTAAAACGTCGCCATGATAGTGACCAGGAGATCTGCGAAGATGAGGAAGAAGAAAAGCAAAGTTTGAAAAAGCAAAGAATCATGCCATCCTCGCCAACGATGTTTAATTATCCAGACGATGCCTCAAGCACTGGTGATACGAACGATCTATTCTCCTCCTTCATAACTGGACAGCACGGCCAAAATCAAGAGGCTGATTCAACTCCTGCAACTCAGTATCAACATCACTCCAGTGACCGCTCAAAGAGTTAAGATAATATACATAGCATTACTCGCATTATTAATAACATAATAGATATTTTCGAATTTTTGTCGAAACTGAGCTTTCAATGTTTTATTTCGTAATATAGCAAATCTTCCCACGTGATTCCACTGTTGGCGTGCCTTTTTTTCTCTCTTCCTTCACATTTAACACGTCAAGCGCTCACGGCGGTGAAACTGTTAACACTAATAACAAGTTAGACGCTAAGGCCAAATACTTGTTGTGACTCCATCGGTATCATCGCTGGCAGCTTAGAATAGAACAAATGATATTCAATGCTGTCTCGGATCTCATAAGAGACGTTAATCTAGGCAAAATGCTGACGACGGTTGCAATTTTAGCTTTCGTTTCTCTTTATACTCTGATCTACCTGTTATCACATACGCCAAGAGAGGCATTCCCTGAGGAGTTGCAATACGTCACAATTTCCGAGGAAGGGAGTCACATAAGGGAAAAACTCGTCGAAGTAAGCAATGAGAATGAGCAAGGGAGTGATAATGTTATTTTATCGGTGGTTGTGCCCAGTTACAACGAAACCAAGAGAATACTGACCATGTTAACTGACGCGGTTAATTACTTACAGGATTCCTTGCCAGATCGATGGGAAATTTTAATTGTTGATGACGGATCTAAGGATGGAACCACAGATTATTGTTTGAAACTGGCACAAGAACATTTTAAATTGAAACCTGGCCAGTTGAGAGTCATTCAATTTACCCAAAACAGAGGTAAAGGTGGTGCTGTAAGACAAGGGCTACTCCACATTCGCGGAGAATATGGTTTGTTCGCAGACGCTGACGGTGCAAGTAAATTCAGTGACGTCGGAAGCTTACTGAAAAACCTCAAGAAGCTTGAGAAGAGCGAAGGCACGGAACATAGAGCAGCAATGGCCATTGGATCTCGTGCTCATATGGTAAGTACAGACGCTGTGGTTAAACGATCTTTCATTAGAAATTTACTGATGTATGGGTTGCACACTCTTGTTTTCATCTTTGGCATCAGATCAATTAAAGATACACAATGTGGGTTCAAGTTATTTAACAGACGGGCTATTATAGAAATTATCCCATATTTACATACAGAAGGGTGGATATTTGACGTTGAGATTTTAATGTTGGCAATAAGAAAATTTATTCCAATCGCTGAGGTTCCTATTTCATGGCACGAGGTGGGCGGATCCAAAATGGATTTGGCAAGGGACAGTATTAATATGGCCAAAGATCTGGTTGTGATTAGAATGGCATATATTCTTGGAATCTACCAAGACAACAAGAAATCATAAAAATTGATAACTGATACATTACAGTAGTTTTAGGTAAAAATATATAGGCAAGATACCTCTTTACTGACAACATCCTGTAAAATGCTTACATTCCCTTCTTTTGCCCTTCGAATATCTCATAGGATAAAGACGACAGTTTTCTTCTAATGATGGTGCCATTATTCAAAAATGTCCTGATTACCGCTGCATATAATTTGCTATCGGTCATAATGGTATCAAAGGCATTCAATAAAGCTGGGGTATTGATTTCTAATTCTACTTCATAAGTCATTTCCGAATTATTCCCTCTTCCACTTCTACTAGTTTGCTCAACTTTAGTTATATCGATTCTTGTGCAAGAATCATTATGAATATAGCTCACTCGCTCTTTGCTTCTTTCACTAATAGGAGTCTGACTTTTATATTTTTCCGGGGGTTCATTTTCAGCCACGGGAATTTCGAGGTTTATGGATATTTTCACGTCATAGCTATCTTTTGGTGAATATATCAGTAGATGTGCAATTTTCCTCTTTTCTATGAATTGGCCGACGCGGCCAGTCTTGACATCTGTACTCATTCTTAAAAAACGTGGCCTTTGGGTTGCGACCCCTACTCTGTATATGGAGTCTTTAGTATGGGACTCAATTGTGCTGAACTTACCTCTATTCTCGTTCACCTCGCTGACCCCGCGAATGTATTTTTTTAACTCATCAAATACCGAGGAGTCGACGTTAGGCACCATTTTAGCGTCTAACTCGGTGAAGACTGCTTGCGATGAAACTGGCGGATTGATACGGTCAGGAGACTTGGCGTCCATTATTACTCCAAATTTCATTTCCATTTCTATTAGTGGTCTCATATCCGGAGGTATTGAAAAGATAGTTGCATAGACCCAATCTTGAACAGATTTTGTCAAATCATCATCTGGTATTATGTTTAAAAATGAATTATCTATTTTCAAATCTTTCTTACCAATATTTTGTAAAGCTTTGATTGTGGGCCTCCATTTCTGAGCCCATATAGGAACATTTTTATACTTGTTAGGTTTGGAAGTCGCAGCAATCTCATTCAAAATTTGCAGATCCTTCTTCAGATTGTTTTTTCTGGATTTTAAAGATGTCTTTTCATCAAAGATTGTGTTCACGGAAGAACTGCCTTCGCTAGTCCTACCGGCATCAGTGTCTATGCGCACGTTTGAACTTGTAATGGTACTAGGACTGACGCTAGTACTGGTGCTAACACCTGAACCGGCTTTCGTTTTGTCTATCTCGTTCACGGGTCTCACCAATCTCGCTTCATTTCCGCCTTCCAGCACCGCTCCCTCAGCCGCATTTATTTCAGCACGTTGCTTCCCTTCGTTCTTTTGTGGAGATATCCCCTCTTGTTTATCGTAATCAAATGTCATCTCTTTATCGAAATTAACACCACCACCACCTAGTCCCACGTCTTCATCTGTATCAGTTTCATCATCCATGAAATCGTTGGGATTGATGGACGCTGTCGAATTTTCACGACGTATTTCACTGCTCTCTAAGGAAGGGATACTCTCGTTCATTTGGCTGTTGTCTGTTCTTGGCGATTTCGCCTTATTTGCTGCGTCGTCATGGTTCACTAGATCATCCAAAGACAACGCCCTCTTCGGCTGCTGCCTCGATTGATCGGTAGTACTCATACTTAAGCCAATCAATAATAGTTGGCAGTTAAGGCTTCTCTATCCTAAGTCTCTTCTAGAAGCATTGCCTGTTTTATTTAAATACAGACACAATATGCTGGTGTTCAACATGTCTTTACACTTCGCTAAATCATACCCTACGAATTGCCATTCAATAGCCAGAAGTGATGCCATTGACTAATCCATTGATCAATTTGATCTACTTAACGAGAAAGTTTCGTATTCAATCAATGAGTAACTCTAGTTAGTGCTCTTTCATTACATGCCCACGCGTCACATTAGATCTTGGGGGAGAAAGACATTTCCATGAACGATATACACCAGTATATTACGTATTAGTATCCGATATAGTGCAATGAATAGGGCTGAAATGAGTCGTAGGACTGATGAAGATATTAAGAAGCTAAGCCAAGCAATGGATGCTCTGGCTAAGCTCTTCATTGAGAAGAGGCAAGATGGAACGCAGTTACAATTAGAGTATCAACACAAGCTGCAAAAGCTCAATAGGCTCATCACAGTGATTCTAGGGATGAATAAAAACGAAATTGGTATTGGATACGAAATCGATTCCAAACAGATGGACGTGCTGCTTAGGAATGAAATTGAAATTGTTGAAAAAGAAATTGAAACCCCAGGCCTTAATAATCAAACTCAAGTACAGAAGTATGCGCTCATACCGATAGCCTCTCTACCTTCAAATAATAACATAAGTGGTAAGAGGAAAAAAAAGAAGAAAAATAAGATATCCTGTTCCTTTTGTAACGAACCTGGGCATACAAGGGCTAAATGTGAAAAAAAATTATTGCATTCGAAAGAATGATCGTTTAGAATACATGTAATATACAGTTATCTTTTTATTATCTAGCGCTTATTTCTTTTCCGTCATGGCCTCTCTTCTAGCTGCGTCTTGTAATAGGTTTGTGTCTACCATATTTTTATTCAAGTAAACATATCTCACGGTTGAACCTCTGATGAAGATGTTCCTTACGGAGCCAAAATGAGGGTATTTGCTTTCATCATTGCACGAAATGTTGTCTAATTTCAAATTCAAAAACTGGTCGACAGATTTTAATGTGCCCTTCAATTCGATATCATTTTTTAGCTTTAATTACCAAAATTTGTTAGTATGATGAATGAAAAAAATTGAGCGAAAAACTTCCGTTGCATATACTCACATACCTCTACTGTGACTTCTTGATCTACTAATGTCTTGAAGAATGAAAAAAATAACATTTTAATCTACCTCACTTATCCTTATTGTATCCATTCGCTCTCCATCCCTGTCAACTTGTTTGTTCTACATCTTTTCTTCGCTTTACCTCTCTTCGCTTGCTGATTTGAAAAAAAAAAAAATCGTGATTATGATGGCATCCTGGACGCCGGTGACCACTGCGCTCTTCCAATGTTATTTACTCTACGTAAGCTTTTGAACCACTATGAGCCTGTGATACACGTGAGTGCACAAGGGCTAGGACCCGGCATGGAGGGATTTAAAGTCCAGCCGGAAGCCATTGGTGCTCAGCAAAGTACTTGAGCGTGATGCTTTTTGTTGCATTGAAGTCCCTGTCGAACATAGACAAACAAGTTGAGCAGTGGTACATTTTGGCTCGGCCTAGATCCTGCCTGGAGTTCTCTCACCTCAATACACACATGCGCCTTCAATCTGCTGCGAGACTTCATGGGCATCCTGTCGTGGAACGCACGGCGTGCCACTGTGGCCATGCTTGATTTCGATTAGTGGTTGAGATTAGTGCAGATATGGATGTTGAGTTTGGGTATAAATCTGTTCTTATAGTATACGTAGAGGTAGCGGGCGGCTCATGCATTTCCAGAACTAGACGAACGGCTTTTTCGCCTAACCTGATAAGTGCCCTTTGGTGGTTCTGCCGCTTCTTGTGTACTCTGAGTTTAGCAAGCCGGGATTGTAATTGGTGAAGTCGGCGAAGCAGCTTTGACGCTCTCACGTCTGTCTATTTTCCGACTTCCAACACGTTCTGCTCGGAATCATCGCCTACTGGGAACGTTCGAATGCGAGCGTGAATGAATATGGGGTCGGCGTGGCGCTCCTAGTTGGCACGAGGTCTAGCTGCTCGGGGAAGGGCAAAACAATGTTTTCCCGAACGAGTCTCTTCAAGTCTCGAGTCCACGGGAAATTTGCTGGGGAACGGTTGCGAGACTCTCATATGAGCGGAAGAGAAGATATCATATTAGAGGTTCCCCTTTTCTCTCCCCCAGAGCTTCTTTTGAACAACCAACCCACGTAAGAGCGCTCTCTTGGGCCCGACTTTGGACAAGAATAGCTTCTTCGTTTTCTTGTTGGCCACGTTTTTATTATAGCTCTTGAAGAAATGTCTGACAGCATCATCTTTCAAGTCATAATAATATCCTTTCAGCCAACGCTCCTCGGAGTTTGAAGTATTTGTTTCGCAATTTGAAACTATATCACGAGATGCCTTCAGTGTGGATACAGTTCCTTCACGCAGTAGAACCGCACATCCGCATGTAACGCTGAGTACGGAGAATTTTCTTTTGGCTGATAGAATGTTATAATCGGATCTTTTGGGCCCTGAGCAGCTTTTTTTGGCGCCTCTGCTGAAGGTAGGACCCTACAGACAGGTTGGATTTGAGAGGATTGGCAATCTTTCATGATTTAGAGCCACGAGTGTGAAGTAATCACCTTGGGGGAATATGCCGCCGAAGATGTGACAGAGTCTAGGGACCACTGTTTTTGATATTTCAGCACCATGTGTGTTCCAAGAACCTTAAACCGGCCCTTTTTCTGGGTCCAGCCAATGTGGGAGGACCGCCGTTTTTTCCGAGTAGCATTTACCAGATTAACATCCATGGGTCCGCGGGGAATTCTTTCCTATCCAAAAGGGTTTGCGCTGAGTCAAACACTTGTGTAGAAGTCTTGCTTTATTGGAATTCAAACTAAAATCACAATCTTATATTGGAAATATTTCCCTGTTGGTACGTTTTTCACAATGAAAGGGAGCTTTTCAGCCGCCTAAAGGCTACCTGCCATACTGAGCAAGTCTTGTGACAGCATTTGATAGTGTTACAACTGTAGCACTCCCATTTGTGTCTATTTACTGTCAGAGCACGCCGCAGTTGTTGAGTAGTTTAGCCGCCGAGGTGCTTCGGCATTTCTCTGACCGAAAAGTAGACTGATTCTGCCAGAAACTGCAGAAAGAGTTCCAAAGGGAACTCAAATTGAAATTTTTTGAACGATGATCAAGAATACGCAGGACAACTGAGGGCATCAAGAAATGCGGCACGTCGCACACTATCATTATTGCAACATAGATTGTGCAGAAGATCGAGCTTGGATGTGTTTTTCTATGATCTAAACGGGGCGAACAGGGGCGTTTGTATATAAGACCTAACTAGAGACTATATTGTACAAAAAAGGGTGTTAGTTATGTTTATTCATCTCCAGTAGAATCTCTTGGCTTCAAGACAAACGGATGACCTGTGACTCTGAAATAGATGTCCTTAACGTCATCAGTCATTGATTCGAAGTGTGACGAAGAATCATATGATTTCGATAAATAAACCTTATCCTTTGAGCCATCCTCCTTTGGCTCAAACAATTCTGCTATTCCCATGAATTTTTCTTCGATTGGGCCCAGCAATTTAAATGCGGGTTCTAATTCAATATGAGGTTTGTCGGTTTCGACAATCGTCGAAATAATTGCCAAAGAATGATTTTTCGAACAAACATTATGAGCATCCGAGACAACTGCGATATAAATGTCATTTTTTCTACCAACTTGACTTTGTGGGATAATGATCTGCAAAGAGTCAGCGTTGCTTGTATTTGGCACTGAATGATTGAGGATACAAATGGCTCTAATGACCCTTTGACCTGTGGATTTACATTTTTCAGGGAAATAAGTTGGGTCTGCAATGACCAAAGGAGCGTTAAACGTACCTATCTTGGTCTTCACCCCTTTGAACTGACCTTCTTCGTTATACAAGACTTCGTTAATTGGGTTGTCCAACATATATGTACCACCGTAAATTGCACTTAAACGAGCAAAACCTTGTGGCAATTCGCCTAGACCATATAGGGGATAAAGATATGGTGACTTACCATAACGAGCTACGCTTTGACAGTACAGCAAAATTCTTTCAAAAGATGGCCTTGCTGGTTGTTGTAGATAATCGTCGTTTGTCCATAATGCCATGGCATGACCAATAAATTCTTTCGTTGAATTCCCTAATCCAAATTTATAGTAGACTTCATCCATTGTATTCTTATCCAAATCGAGACCTTGGTGCGTTGATAACTCATCATCTTGGTAAGTGCTAATCCACTCCAGAAATTTCTTCATCCGACGTTTCTCGAAGATACCCATCAATGGCGATGAGATAGCTTCAAGTTCGTTCGCAGGAACTTTGTAAATCTTTCCCTGCTTGAACACATACGATCCAGAGACCTGCTTAAAATCCACATACCTAGTGACATCTGTATGTGCCAAAATCTTAGTTAATTCGCCATTTGCCATTAAAAATTTTGGAATCAAATCAACGTTCCAATCTCTGTCTCTACCAAATTTTGCCTCTCTCTCATCTTTAGTAATTGGATTCTGCTTGAATTTCTCATATAGCTGCGATAAGGTCACTGAAGCAGCTTCTCCACCGTAATGATCTTGCTTATCAATGTGCAGAACCTTTTTACCATCGACTGACAGTAGCCCAGATAAGATGCATTCTGTCAATCCAGTTCCCAACACAATGACATCGTAATCCGTATCCATAGTCTCTTGATCCATCTTATTTCACTTTGTGTTTGTTTAAGCTTACCTTGACAGTCGATAACACCTCTTGTCCGGTGCCTATCATCTACTTCAACCTCTATGAGCTTTCATCCCTTACCTGCTGATTCTTTTGTGTGAGATCGAAGAGGTGCAGCACTTGTGGTCGGGTAACAAGATTGAAAGTAAGCCAAGAACTGTCGGAACATACATATAGAAGATAATAGGTCTTCGGCTATAGATTCAATTGTACCGGTAGGGAGGGGGGCTTATTTCGTCGAGTGTCTTCCCGTATCCCTTTTCTTGGGGCCTAATCAGTGTGTGTGGTTCATTACTTAATATCAGAATATCGCAGTATATCTTATCTGTGGCTCATACTTACAGGTCTTAAAGATCCATTAAACTAAAACTAGGACTGTTCTCCTAGCTTTTCAATGACAGGAAACGGATTTGTCTTGCGTATACAAGACGCAGTCTTCAAGTCATCTTTGGTGAAGAATGCTAAGCAAGTGTTTGGCCAAAGGATAAAATGGTTCGAGATCAAACCCGCGGAAAAGTGGGTTATCTGGGGCCCAGGAAAGGCCAAGTTCATGAATATTCTGGGCAATAAATACTTATGCGAGCCCCCACTTTCATTGAAGTTTGGGGTTGCCAAGGGTCCGGTACCCCATGTCGAGCAAGTTCTATTCAAAGGTGTCATGCCCACCGCACATCTAAGTGCAAGATACGAATATTTCAAAGACGATTTCGACCAAACGTGCAAGAAATTCATCCTTGATAATGCAGCAGGCTCTAACGCAGTATCTTATGACGTAACCACTACTGATCGTGTTGTGAACGTCAGATTATATTCCGAGTTGATCAAGAATCTGTACTTGACAGAACTTCAGGATAGATGGATAATGGGACTCAGCAATGGACAAATGAGGCGAGCACGGTTAGCACGTAGCTTACTCAAGGAACCAGATCTGCTACTGGTAGATGACCCATTTTTGGGCTTGGATCCCACAGCTACATCAATAATCTCAAAATTCTTGGCAGAGTACAGTGAATCCGGTGAATCATCTGCCCAAGTAGTTGTTGGAATGAGGTACCAGGATGAAGTCCCACAGTGGTGCACACATATATGCCATGTAAATGATGAGGAAGGCATTATATTCCAAGGTCCGATTGGTGACTACAAGGAGAAGATTGATGCAATCAAGGTGAATGCTGAAGCTCTGTCACATGATTCTAAATCTAAGAAGTACAGCATAGATGACTTGATATCATCACATGTCTGGTTTCGTAAACCACAACATGAAGTAATTAGGATGGCCAACTGCGTTGAACTGAACAACATGAGTGTCAAGTACAAGGGTGAGCCAGTTTTACAAGATTTGAACTGGGAGGTTAGACCAGGAGCAAAATGGCACATCAGAGGTGACAATGGGAGTGGTAAATCGACTTTGCTTTCTTTACTAACTGCAGAACATCCTCAGTCTTGGAATTCTAAAATTGTTGAAAATGGCGTGCCCAGAAGAAGTGGAAAAGCCAATTATTTTGACATCAACCAGAGAATCGGTATGTCTGCGCCAGAGCTGCACGCTATCCTTCTGAGAAACGTTGGTAGCGAACTAACAGTAAAAGAGGTGATAGCCACAGGGTTTCACGACGCATCATCCAACAACTTCTCTCCCTTATGGAAGAAGCTTGGTTCTAATGAAAAATTGTTAGTTGACATGTTTTTGGAGTATTTCAACTTGAATTCCTTTGCAGATACCGAAGTATTTGCCCAATTGTCTGTCAGCAACCAAAAACTGGTGCTTTTCATCAGAAGTCTGATTAAGATGCCGCAGATACTAATACTTGACGAAGCGTTCTCTGGCATGGAACTGGAGCCTATGATTCGTTGCCACAAATTACTGGACCAATGGCCAGGTACTGTTCTCGTCGTTTCCCACATACAAGAAGAAACACCAAGGTGCGATCACTATCTAGAGTTAATCGCCCCAGGTAAATACCAAATTAATGATATAAAACACTAATTATAAGCCCATCTCGGATATACATTCATATACAGCTTAGAATTTCATCACTATAAATTCTTGCAGCTCGTTAAGTTGCCCTAAAATGGTGTACCGATGGGCGAAAACGCGACCGGAGCGTCTCCTATAAGGAAGTTCAAGAGAACAAACATACCATTAAAAACATCATTAGCAGCTACCTTCAGTGTTCCAGCGTGTAGTTCTCACAATTGCTTCCTCAATATACAAGCAAGAAGAGTAAATAATAGAAGATTTTTTAAATTACTAGGACATGAGCAGTACACCTGCCACGAATATACGGGTACCCATAATCCCACCTGATGACCTACCCAGAGAGATCAAGCAAGAAAATGAATATGGTAGTCTAGAATCTGAAGAGTATCTATATCAGGTTAAATCTCTCAAGGGAAGCCGTCTACAAAAGCCTATCTCGGATACCCCGCCATATTATATTTCATTGGTGACATATCTGAACTATTTGATATTGATCATCTTGGGGCATATACATGATTTCCTTGGCATGAAATTTCAGAAAGATAAGCATGCTGATGTATTTGAGCAGGACGGATTAGCACCTTGGTATTCTAAATTTGAAAGTTTTTTTGCCAGAAGATTAAAGAAAAGAATTGATGATTGTTTCTCAAGACCAACGACAGGCGTTCCAGGTAGGTTCATTCGTTGTATAGATCGTATTTCCCACGATTTGAATAGCTATTTCACTTACCCTGGAACCACATCCATGTGCTTGAACTTATCATCTTACAATTATCTTGGCTTTGCCCAAAGCGAAGGCCAATGCACAGATGCCGCGATCAAATGTGTCGAAGAGTACGGGATCCATTCCGGGGGACCAAGAACTCAGATTGGCTCCACCAACCTTCACATAGAAGCAGAGGAACTGATTGCATCTTTTGTTGGCAAGGAAGATGCCATGATCTTTTCTATGGGTTATAGTACCAACGCAAACTTTTTCAATGCGTTCCTAGACTCTAAATGTCTAATTATTTCAGATGAATTGAATCATACTTCAATTCGAACCGGTGTCAGATCTTCTGGTGCTGCGGTAAGAGCTTTCAAACATAATGATATGGACGAATTAGAGAAATTAATAAGGGAACAGATTGTCCTTGGTCAACCTAAGACTAACCGCCCATGGAAAAAAATCTTGATCGTCGTCGAGGGTTTATACTCAATGGAAGGTACGCTCTGTAATTTACCCGCTATTGTTGAATTGAAAAAAAAATACAAGTGCTATCTATTTGTCGATGAAGCCCATTCGATTGGTGCTATGGGGCCTACTGGCCGTGGTGTCTGTGAATTATTTGGCATTGACCCCAGTGACGTGGACTTTTTGATGGGGACATTAACAAAATCGTTCGGCGCAGCGGGCGGCTATATTGCAGCTGACAAGTGGATTATGAGTAGGCTAAGAATAGATCTAACGTGTGCTAACTATGCTGAACCTATCCCTGCCCCTGTGCTGGGCCAGGTCATATCCTCATTGAGAACCATTACTGGCGAACTAAACCCCGGAGAGGGTAAAGAAAGACTGCAACGTATTTCTTTCAATTCTCGCTACCTACGCCTGGGATTGCAAAGACTAGGTTTCATAGTGTATGGTTGTCCAGATTCCCCTGTTATCCCATTGTTATTGTACTGCCCATCGAAGATGCCTGCATTTTCAAGGATGATGTTGCAAAGAAAGATTGCCGTTGTAATTGTAGCTTACCCAGCCACACCTTTAATCGAGTCAAGAGTAAGGTTTTGCATCTCTTCAGCACTCACAAAGGAGGATCTCGATTACCTGTTGCGTCACGTTAGCGAAGTGGGCGATAAATTATGTTTAAAGCTGAGCTCAGGCAGGGCAAGTGTATCAGAAGATGGAACGCCACCAAGGTGGAATGTAGAAGATGTTATTGCACGTACAGCTGCAGACTGTAAGGATGACAGATTTTTCAAGATATGATAATGAACACCATTATGAACAGAGATTTCCGATCCTTTTCCTTATATGCCAGAGCCTAATTAATATTTTGTGAGATAGAACAAGTATATACGACATATTTCATTAAAAATCAGCCCACGAGTGTATGTCATCTTCTTAGGCGGCTCTTCATTTGAAATGCCATATTCCTGACACTATGCCACGCGCTCCCTATACACGAATTTCTCCGCCGGATGGACGCATAAGGGCAGGAGGAAGATGTGTTAACTCACATTACAGATAAACTAGGGGGCTATAAAAATCAACAATGGCGTCGCTGTATCACATTGGTGGCACTACGAAACAAACCATCCAAAAATTTCGTTTGTCCACTTCAAGATCCGATGTGATCAAAGTGCTGCCTATAAAGATTGAGCCTAAACCATCGTATGAGATTGTTATAGACGAGGAAGGATTAGAAGACTTGGAGGAAATCAGCGAACTAGGTGAACTAGCGGAGGCGTTACCAGACAATTCTCCCAGGTTTTTGCTCACGGCCTACCCCGTTGCTAAGAAAGATGGTATAAAGCAAGTACCACTTATACTTATATATTGGAAGCCTGTCACGGTAGTCTCGCAAGAATGGAAAATGTTGTACGCGGGTGCGCTGGAGCTGATAAGGAATGAATGTTCCCCACATAAAGTAGTGGAAGTCTCTTCAGGTTTAGAAGATGACGATGATATTACTGAATTACAAGGTCAAATCGAAAATTAGGGACTCTTCTGTGTAAATCTCAGTCTACCGAAATGGCTTTTGATGAAGAAAATATCATAGTTCTCAACGCCTCATTCACCTTGCGACTTGGTCTTTCATAACATGTAAGTACGTATAAATATGGACAATATCTATAAGCGACGTCTTCAGACACCGAGAATCATTATGTTCAACGCTTCGAGGAAAAAATCAATAAGAAGTATTCGGTTTCGTACAGCTAGGTATGCCCATTGCAGATCTGTGATCAAAAATCAAGAATATTGGAAATGAAGGCCTTGCCGAATGCTTGGCACGTTTACGAGTTATGACTGCTAAACACGTACACCCCACTATATACATATTATGAATATAAATCCGATCACCACAGTCTCGCCCTCGCGCTTCCTTTCCGACGATGCGAGTTGAAAAAGTTGTTTTCTTGCCAGCGACGGGGCGCTCAATCTGTCGATTGGATGTCCGACACATCGTTGTCCATGCATCTATCCTCAATGCTATTTCAAAAAACTGAAATTCGATAAACATAATTGCAGAGATCATCTGAAAGCTAGAACACATCAAAGTACTAAATCATCGAAAATGGGTCGTCTGCACAGTAAAGTATGTCGTTAATTAAGGAGAGTTGCTATATTAGCTCCTCAGTGATTTGTAGCTCAAATCTTCAAGATAGGAAGGACCACTATTTGATATATTTCCTGTAGTGTCATTCGCTATCTTCACTTCGGATCATTTCATTCTGTTTTCCGGTGTACATCAAAGAGAATTCATTGTTTTACGAACATAGGACGATGAGTGCTCTTAGAGGTTCTTGAACCTCGAGGTGTATTAGCTGGGTGATTCCAATTTTTTCTATTTGACTTAGGAAACGGTTGCCCAAATTGGGTATAGATCCGCCCTATTTCAATAGGAAACTCTTCCAAGGTGTTTCAAATCGTATGAACAGACTTGTCCATGTCAAGGTTATATCACTCAAGGAAAAGTGGATGGAATGTGAGAAAGTGCTAGCATTTGTTTGCAATTTCCATCACATCAGATTCATCTTTACTAACAATTTCAATCTGTCATGATTTTCTCAATAGGGTAAAGGTATCTCTTCTTCTGCTATTCCATACTCCAGAAATGCTCCAGCTTGGTTCAAGTTGTCTTCTGAAGCTATCATTGAACAAATCATCAAGTACGCCAGAAAGGGGTTGACTCCTTCTCAAATTGGTGTCTTGTTGAGAGATGCTCATGGTGTTACTCAAGCTAGAGTTATCACTGGTAACAAGATTATGAGAATCTTGAAATCCAACGGTTTCGCTCCAGAAATTCCAGAAGATTTGTACTATTTGATTAAGAAGGCTGTTTCTGTCAGAAAGCATTTGGAAAGAAACAGAAAGGACAAGGACGCCAAATTCAGATTGATTTTGATCGAATCCAGAATTCACAGATTGGCCAGATACTACAGAACTGTCTCTGTCTTGCCACCAAACTGGAAGTACGAATCCGCTACTGCCTCTGCTTTGGTTAATTAAGGTGTCTCGATCGTTGCTTCTATACTTTGTAATTGTAGGATCCTGACAAACAAGGTCTCATGTTTTTCCTGTCTATATAGATATCTAACTAATTTGACCTTTTATTCACGGGACTTTCGCCGAACATGATCCAAGCAGATCAGCGTTAAGTTCTAGCTGCGTGTCGACTAGCAGAGGATCTATCTAGAATTATAGCAACCCGCTATGGCCTTGCAAGACTCCTGAGTGCTACACGTCCACTTCGCAACAAGTGCCGCGAATCACACGTACTCGTTTCCTAGAAACACAAGCGCAGTCGTCAATTCCTCCAATTGGAAAATTTGGCATTCCCGCCCAACTTAAATAAGAATTACAGTTAAAATAGAAGAAGGACATCAGCGGTAAATAATGATACATGAACTCGAAAGTGATAGATGACGCAGCACTCGGTCATTACCCTGCGGCTTGCTTGAATACTCACTTGGTTTTGGAAGTTTCGCAAATCGCTTCTTGCTGTTTGAGATTAGGCTGGCAAGTATGAGGCGGTATGTCGGCCCGATGCCTTCGCCTACCTGTAGATGACCGAGCTCCGCCTAACCCAAAAAAATTTCAGAGTCATAAGACAGGCCCAGATATCCAAACTTATTGGTACTTTAAGCGTTTCTGTGTCCGGTTATTTGGCATTGCTTGTATGTCTGAATATACCAGTGCGTCGGGCGCGAATAAGAAGGCTGGATTGGCACTATGTGGAGTGAACCCATTGCGCCCTGCACTTACGCCATAGAATCATATCCACAGTATCGGCATCTAGCGATCCACCCTGAAAATTGTCATGTGGCCCTGTCGCAGGTTTTGGCAACCTAGTCAAATGCCATTTTTCAAATTCAATTGAAAGATGCTCTTAAAAAAATGATTTCGCCCAGGATCGAACTGGGGACGTTCTGCGTGTTAAGCAGATGCCATAACCGACTAGACCACGAAACCATGTTATTAATGAAGAAAAGTTGTCAACAAGCTACACTAGACAAGTTTAGAAGAAGTTGTTAAACTGAAATTATTTCTTGTTGTGGGCTTCGCTTCAAGTATTTGAGTTAGCTTTGAGGTATGCTGTGAAACATACCTGGCTCTATTGAATAGATGTTGCTTGGCGTAACTGTTGTTATTAGACACTGCTTAGTCAATTGGTGATTGTTCAATCGTAGAAAGATATAAATCCTCGCTCTTCCTATAAAGTGAAACCAAGTCTTAATTGAAAATATTCATGCCTGCCTGTATTGTGATATTCTACATTTATACCTGATGAAACGAGAATATTGAAATATAACATACCGATTTGTTCGATTTGATATGTGGTGCCATTTTGACTAGCATTGTGCGACCATAGATTCTTCGTGTTAAGATTCCTGATTTGTAATAGTCTCGCAATTCGTTATCAGTTGATATATTTTCACTCTTCCCTATCGACTGATGATTTGTTAGGGCTCGATTTACCTCATCTGTTTGATTATTCACTTTGTCATCAAGGTAGATACTATCTTACAATATTTCAATTTTATAGCACCATCTTCACTTTCGATAAGTTGATATTTAGTAGCATTGTCCCATTACCGATATTCCCACCTCGCAGTAGAACCAAAGCTGTAAAGTATCAGATGCATGTTAAAGATTAATCTTTCGCTACCTTTGTAGTAGCTGTACTCATCGCTCCGAGCAGGCGTATATTCATTACTACAAAACCCACAGGATTTCAATCACGTGACAATAACACCTCGCGATACTTGGCATGGCGCGTTTCCTCGGACGAGCTGGCATTAAATGCTCATCGATTAAATTGGGATAACTAGCCCACGAAGCTGTCTAATTCCTCGGACACATGCTTCATATTGACCTGTTATATGGTTCAAAACTTCGGTAATTTATCGTCGCATCGATTATACACGCTAAGCTTATTCAGACACACTTTGAGAAACGCCCATCGAAATTGTTCCTCAGTGCATCTTCGCGACAGGATACAAAAGGTTGTCAAGAAAGTAATATGGAAGCACAGGTATGATAAGTCAAGTTGGAGTGTTTACTCGCTATTGAAGAGCTTGAATATTCTAAACAGCCGTCTAGAAATGGGAGAAATGGGGGTTGTGTGGTCAATGTTAACATCATTTACCAAACAAAAAAAATCCTTCCACGGCAGTAATTTGACTGAAGTTCTCAAAGAGATAAAGAACCCTCAAAAAGAAACAGAATCATTGAGTTTCAAAACTGAAAAGGAGGGCCAAATTTTGACAAAATTTATCAGCCGTGGAGTCGAGAAAAACCGCCTTCCTCGTCATATTCCTGAGAACTACAAACGAGAGCTATTGCTGCCCATGGCTCTGCATGAAAAAGCTGTTTTACAATTGACCAGGATCCAGCATCAGCTGTCTAAAGGCCCACCACCAGTAGTTTTAAGCCATACTTCAGCGGGGGCAAGTAGGATATGGTTTGTCAGATCTGCATTAAACAAGGGTAAAAGACAGTCGAAAGCTTTAGGAGTTCTTCTTCGAAGAGAGAAAACGAAGGCCCAGAAAACTTTAAACAATCTGGAAGTTTGTAAGCAAAATGCGCAGTGGGCCTTAGATGAGGCTATTTGGGAACAAATGGTCGAGAATGGGATTAGTTTGGATCGAGACTTAGGAAGAAGCTTCAACGCATTAGAATTGTCGGTCCAAAATAGTAAGCTCAATAAGTATGCCAACTCAAACCGGATTTCAAAAATAAAAGAGTGGCTAGGACCCGTAAAGGAGGTAATGGATTCATTAACTAGTAGACAACGCGAACGGGTCAATTATTACAAAGAGTTCAAAGACCGTGTGTTGCTCAATGGTGGTCAATTCAGCTGTTTAGAAGACAAAAGCTACAACATGCATATTAGAAGAGTAAAAAGATTTCAAGCGCTTGTGAAGAAGGAATTGCCGCAGGTGGTACCGTTCATGCGGGGTCGTGACCTTCCCTCTCTTCTTAACAAATATAAATTTTAATCAACGTACTGGCTGTTTTATTTACGATCAGATGTATTTGCATCCGGTAAATTTATGTATGTAAACAAGTATATATTTCGCTTGAACCCAAATACGCAAATATAATGTCTATGAATTAATCATCCTTTGTTAAGTCCCCCAAAATGCTTGGTTTACTGACCTCCACTATCTTAATTGCGGAAAGCCATTTGGAAAGATCCTCTTCCATTTGCTGGCTGTCATCGTCAGCTTTCGAATCAACGCTATTCTGAATCCCTAATTTTTTTAGACCCGCTATTAACGATTTTATGTCCTCTTCTGAAGCTTTTTCTCGGAGAAGTTCTTCAAATAATTTGACATCGTACTTATCATCAATCAACTGCTTTTCTTGAGGCGTGTTTTCCACTAGATGAACACCTGTTCTTGCGAATAATGCTTCATCTGAAAGTTGAACTTCGTAAAACTGCGAACACCTAAAATGAAACCTACTACAGTATATTGATAAGTATGCATATGGATTATTTTCCCATAAAAATCTTTTAGTGGTGTCATCCATTGAAAATGGATCGCGAAGCCTTTCTGGTTGTCTGTTGCACATGGGGTAGCCACATTTCTTGTTTAAATTCCTCTCGTCTAACAGATCTTGATAGGAGCCTGGCGTCAGTAATCTCGCTAGATACTTCAATGCTGCCTCATCCTTGCAATATGAATCACACAAGAGATCTATCAACTCTAGCGATATTACCTCTGCCTCACGCATTGATAGCTGCCTATGTTTTTGAAAGGCCTTCAAGGCTAAATTCTGTATGTCATCAATAGAGGTCATCTTCTCTAATTACTCTAAATTGGCAAACTGACCAACCTTTTTAGAGTGTTTCAACTGTGTATTTTGTTAAGTGGAACAATCCGTTCCTTAGGTTATATTAACAAGCGTTTATGTTGTAACTTTTTCTGGTGATGGATGCCATGCATTTCTTAAGAATCGTGAAGCTCTGCAAAATCGAGTCGATAAGGAAGGGAAAGAGAAAGCGTAAGATAAAGAAGGACGCATCAAGAGATTGAATAGTCTATGGGGAGCATTTACGAACTGCATGAGTATGGATCGAATTCGAATGAGAGGCCAAAATTGGGCATAATAGAAATGAAGAGGGAGGTGGGTGAGAAATTACCTAGCAGACAACAGAGCTGGAATCAATTCAGAGAATATGTACGACAGGAAATAAGCAACATATTTTCTAACAAGACTTATGAGGGGGCTGGTAATTACGAGGAGCAATCCGAAGTTGATCATGAGCTAGAACAACTTATCAATATGACCCGCATACCTTTTCAACTTGAGAGATTTATGATTTGGACTCTATTGGCATGTCTGGATTGCTTCTTGCACTATTTTACTGTGATGCCAATAAGAGTAATACACGGAGTTATTTTCAAATTCAAGAAGGGGAAAATGCATAATTTATCGAGTTCTCACAAAGAGCGAACAATGGCCTTTATCATCATTACTGCATGTATTATACTAAGCGAACTCGATACGTCGAAAGCTTACCACAGAATTAAACGTCAAAGTTCTGTAAAGCTATACATGCTTTTTGGCGTCTTGGAAATGGCAGATAAGATGCTGGCAAGTGTAGGCCAAAGCCTTTTGAGTGTACTTTCTAAAAACGGCGCTAATCGTTTACTTCTACAGAAGACTTTATTGTTAGGAATGAGCATTATCTATCTTGTGTCACATGGTTACGTTATGGTCTATCAAACAGTTGCTCTCAATGTTGCTGTGAACTCCTACTCTAACGCTCTAATAACCCTTTTGCTCTCCCTGCAGTTCGCTGAAATCAAAGCATCGTTATTCAAAAGGATGGACAAAGAAGGGCTGTTTCAATTAACTATAGCCGATTTAGTTGAGCGAAGCCAATTAGTTTTACTACTGATAATTATTGCACTACGAAACGTGGTTGCCAAGTCCAAATCCCAATCCGCTTTAATACCTAACTCATGGACTTTGAACGCTTCATCGTCAGTTATAATTGGTGTTCTATGCGGCCCTATGTTTACAGTCCTTGGAAGTGAGCTTATAGTTGACTGGGTAAAGCATGCATACGTCACCAAGTTTAATAGAATTAGACCTCAAATCTACTCCAAGTTTTTGTTTATCATGTGCGAAGATCATTCTGTCAGTCTACACAAGTTCAGAGACCGGTTAGGGTTGCCTATCCCAGCTCTCGTGCTCTTATTCATCGTCATGATGAGACCTACTTTAGCGCAAATTTTGGATACTTCTTCCATAATGTCTATTGCACAAAGTGCATTAATACTAACCCTCGCATTCATCTGTTTAATGATTTTCAAGATAACTCTTCACATTATAATTATCCGATGGGGGCAAGAAATTCGCTTTAAAGCCCACACGAATACGTCTGTCACGGAAGCGGAATATGTCCCTGGGGATATTTCCGGTGGATCCGCAAAGATAGATCATCGTGCCAGATCCATAATACATAAAGAACAAGAAGTGAAGCATTCTCATAGCACCAAATCGGATACTAACAGATTAGTTTTCCCCCCAAGTACACCAACAAATTCCAAGAATTCAACTTTAGACAAAGCTCAAGAGGGCCTGTTAATTGTTCCTGATACAGAACTTCCCTTAAGTTTGAATGACCTCAGAAAAAAGAAGAACTCGAAGACTCCGCACTCTTTGGAAAATGTTGCTAGATATAAAATGGTGTCAAAGCGTATATGGTAGTATCTCGTTCAACCTATCCAATGCGTCAAAAGAGCGAAGCTCAGGCGGCTTATCTACACAGATATTTAATCTATGTAATATCTTGAACCGCTAGAATACCTACAATACATGTGAGATGAGGGGAGTACATTACAACAATTGCCCAGCAACGTGCCAGATCGTGAACTTCCGCGTTTTCGCGTAAAAACACTAGTTCAAAACAGCGGCATTCGGTCATTAGCTCTGCACATTGGCTCCAATCCTTAGCGGTCGTTGGCTCGGGCTTGTGGGGGCCTTCCCATGACATAAGGAAAGTAAACACATATGCTATGTTCTCTCAAGGAAGCCTAAACGAATATCGACATTTTTTTATCGGGGCAACTCCGGTCACGCTTTTACATCGCAATTTGAGCAAATCTAGCCGCCAAGGCTTTTGGAACCAAACCCAATTGATATTGCAGGGGATGCAAGCTCTTAAAGAGAACCCGAGGATGGATTAATAATGCCGTCTACAAAAATATCCAGAGTTTCAGCTCAACCGGGGCCATTCTAATAAGAATCCTAGCAAAGACCCGTCACGCTGAATAAAACACGATATATTAATACGCATTGTGATAAGATCACGTGACCTTAGTTTAAAGCTTCGATACCATCAGTCCTTTGTGGTAATGGCGCAATATCACACACAACCTGTTCCAGAACTATCAGACGTATGTTTTAAAACATCTTTTAGTCTGGCTCTCGGAGACTCCTCGATATGCAAATATCTAAACGATATGACACTTCTCTGAAAAGTTAACATGTATATCCGATATACTTCGAAAAGCTATGGGTTTATCTAATAATTATTTTAGGCATATATATAGGCATAGCATTGAACACTTATATGGTCACATTTGATCGATTGAAGGGCTCTGATCGACGATACTTGCGCCATTGTGTTCTTAACCAAAGGAATGGTTTTCAAGAGTTTACTAGCAGGTACTGGTGCCAAGCTCTTGGGGAGATCGGCCTCATCAATTTCCAGAAATGCGTTAGTCAATCTGCGTCACTTGACGACGCAAAAAGCTAGTCCCATACGCTTCTCGAAGGATGCGCTCTGCTCTAAGTCACTTTCACGTTCATTTTCCACCAGCTCAGCATTGAAACAAGCAATTCCATCTGTCCGTCCTAAGATTCTCCTAAACTCTTCCAAAATGGTCGGTTATTGGCTAATTGGTACATCTGGTTTAGTATTTGGGATCGTCGTATTGGGTGGTCTAACAAGACTGACCGAATCCGGGCTAAGTATCACAGAATGGAAGCCTGTTACCGGTACGCTGCCCCCTTTGAGCCAAGAGCAATGGGAAGAAGAGTTTACCAAGTACAAGGAGTCTCCAGAATTCAAACAATTGAATTCGCACATTGACTTGGAAGAATTCAAGTTTATCTTTTTTATGGAGTGGGTCCATAGATTATGGGGACGTGCCATTGGCGCTATTTTCTTACTGCCAGCGGTATATCTGGCTGCCACGAGGAGAACTTCCGGGCACGTTAATAGACGATTATTTGGCTTATCACTTTTGTTAGGCCTTCAAGGCTTTGTGGGCTGGTGGATGGTAAAATCTGGGTTGGATCCAAAACAATTAGAAGAAAGGAAATCCAAGCCAACGGTATCCCAATACAGACTGACAACTCATTTAGGCATGGCATTTTTGTTATACATGGGGATGATATTCACCGGTTTTGAGATATTAAAGGAAAACAAGTGGATCAAGAATCCCGCAAAAGCCATGAAATTGATGAAAAGCTTGGATAACCCTGCTTTAGGCCCTCTAAGAAAGATGGCATTAGGAATCTTGGCCTTGACTTTTGTGACTGCTATGTCAGGAGGTATGGTTGCCGGTCTGGACGCTGGCTGGATATATAACACTTTCCCTAAGATGGGCGATGATTGGTTTCCAAATTCACGTGAATTGATGGATCCAAATTTTGCCCGTAAGGAGGATAAGAGTGATCTCTGGTGGAGAAATATGCTCGAAAACCCAACCACTGTTCAATTGAACCATAGGATTTTGGCCATAAGTACTTTTTTTGCTGTTTTTGGACTCCACATGTATTGTGGAAAACGCAAGAATATTATCCCCAAAGCTGCTGACCATACAGTGAAGGCCATGATGGGTATAGTAACTTTGCAAGCAGGTTTAGGCATTGCCACGCTGATATACTTGGTTCCTATCTCCTTGGCCTCACTACACCAGGCTGGTGCGCTGGCCCTCTTCACCAGTGCCATAATTTTCGTGGCGCAATTGAAAAAGCCAAGAGTACCAATGAAGCTGTTGGTCAGTGGGCTATATGTACAACAAGCCAAGAAATCTGGTAGCAAAATACTATCTGAAGCCTCGAAATTAGCGAATTAGTTGATCGTGGGATCAGCGATCGCCGCAAACTGTAAATATTCCCACAAGATAGAGGGTTCCGTCTCTACTGTTTTTAGATTGATATTAATCATCGTGTGAGCACGTTTAGAAAACTACGTATGTATTTACATCTTTCTTTTATTTATTAGTGAACTCTGTTTCATTTTTGGCCATTGCATCCACGTTGGTACTAGATAGTCGCCAGAAAATGAACATAAGAACAGTTCTGTACGGCGAAAATCGTTCGGCGCAAGCCTCAACAATATCCTCATCGTAAATCTTCCAATTAAGCTTCTTATGCTTTATCTTACTTCTTTTGACAGCAACCCTGTTTTGCCTTAGCTCCTCGACAAGCTCTGCCCTACTGGCCAAGTAGTTGGAACAGCCTCGAGCTACCCCCAAGTCCTCAGCAGCAAAGACATCCATTCTTTCTAAACCCGTGACCAGAAACATTTTTGCAGTCCATGCTCCAATGCCTTTGATGTTTTCAGTTAATTGTTGAACCACCTCATCGTCGTTTCCAGAAGAATTGAACAGTTTTTCAATCTCGCTGCCATTATTGACAAAATACTCCGTAAGAGACTCTAAATAAGTCAGCTTTCTGCCACTTAGTCCGCAAGATCGTATTTCCTGCTTCTTTGCGGAGTCCAATAGTTCTTCGGATACAACTAGAGGGGAAGGAAATTCACCCCCAAAATGATCCATGAATCTCTTCTTGATGCTTTTCGCAGCGGCGCCACTAATTTGTTGCGACAATATCGCACTTGCTAACTTGGTATAGTAGTGTTCCAAATCTTTAGGCAGCTGCTCCTTCTTGAGAAACAGTGGGAAATCCATTTGAGTAATACTATCCAGCAGATGACTATCCACCTTCAATATATGGTCGCAGGCTTCCCCGAATTCTTCAATATGCCTATTTCTAAAATCGTCCGGTAAGGTTGCCACTGGCTCACCGTAAGACTTCGCCTGGGCTATATCCTTCTCAAGTGCTCTCTTCATATCTCTAGTTTGCGTCCTTTCTGCACAATGTTGCCGGTATTGACTAATTATATCGTTGGATCTTGAAATATGCGGATGGCCAACAATGATTATGTCATCTCAAGTTATCGGCTCTGGGTGACAGCTTTTCCGCATCTATGTGCGTCTTATCCTCCCGTAGTCGAGAAGAAAAGGCATTGAAATAGTTGACTACCTCTGATACTCATGGGTTTCTCTTGGGGTGGATAAGCTCACTGTCGGTCTCTGCCACGTATGGCCCCAGCTTATAGAATGGCGAGGCACTCGATTATAGTTCAAAGAGCCATAGGAGGAACAAGCAATAGATATATATATATATATATAAACAATTCAAAGGACGGTCCTGTTAACTTCGGAGAGAGAAGGTTACGTCGAACTCTTCACATCTTGCATCAAGCCCTTCCTGGCGTACCGACGCTGCATGTTTCAATGGAAGTCATCGCTCAATTTGAAGGTTATTTCTCGGAACCTACAACTTTGGTCAGCAATTTATAGCCAGCTTCTTCTGCAGCCTCGAAAAATCAAGAAGGCTAATGATAGTCCGTGCAGGAATACCCCAGCGGCTAGATAGAGTATCGATATACTGAGGGAAACAGCAATTTGACTATTCCAATAGGGTCATAGATGGAGAGACTTCTGTATTCCTCAAAGAGCCTTTCGGGATAATGCAGACCAAGAGGCACACGTTCTCGTGGAACTTTGGCTTAACATGGGTCTCAAGATAGAAGGGAAAGAAGGCAAATATATGTTCATCTACGTCTGAAAGGCATAAATATCGCAGCTCCAGTAACTGGCGATTTCAAAGCCCATTGAGTAAGAAGCCCCTTTTAATGTAGGATAACTGGTCCTCACAAGAAATATATCATTTCTTCTCGCACAGCTGCACGACAGCATGCTCAAAGACTCCCCAAAGCGTGATAATGTTGCTTGGAACCCTTGTTTAGTTCAAATATCTATTTAGACGGTATCTTGCTTAGTCACGTTTTGACGTAGGCGCAACCCTGCGTAAGTCCTACTATAAAGGCTCAACAACGCCAGGCATACGCGGGTGTTTCGAAAATCTTCCTAGTTTCCTGTGCCTGACTAGCAATACGGAATGTTTCTTACTATATCTAATGAGGTAAATGGTCAAGTATTTGGGCCGCTGGAGGTTCATGGCGACATGACATTGCCTGATTTAACGGCACTTCTTGAACTCGATTGCGGATTCGATGACAGCAAGCATGATTTATATTATAACATGGAAAAATTGAATTCTGAAACTGCTAATACATTGAAAGAGATATTCAGCTCTGAGAATGAGTTATTGTTGATAAGGAACAAATTAAGTGTGGCCCCTGCTGATAATTCGGATGATGCATTTGTTGAAAACTTCAGACAAGAGATGCTTAGAAATGCAGCATTCAGATCACAGCTCGTAGCACAAGTGCCGGGTCTTGAGCAGGCGATCAATGACCCTCGGCTATTTCGAGAAAGATTAGGGCCAATCATTTTACAACGAAAGTATGCCATGAGTGGTGAGCCGGGGAATCAAGGTGGTGGAAACTTTAACAATCAGCAAAATCCTTTAGGAATCCCTCAGAATGAGTATGTGAGACTAATGAGTGATCCGGATGATCCAGCAAATCAGAAAAGAATTTCTGAATTAATCAACCAACAAGAAATAGAAGAGCAGTTTCACAATGCCTGGGAATACACCCCTGAAGTTTTTACAAGCGTTCACATGTTATATATTTCGATGGAGATCAATGGCCATCCTGTCAAAGCATTCGTCGATACCGGCGCTGAGATGACTATCATTTCAACCAAGCTCGCTGAAGAGGCGGGATTGACGAGATTAATTGATAAACGGTTTATGGGAGAAGCAAGAGGTGTTGGCACGAGTAAAATTTTAGGGAGAATACATCAGGCTCAAATTAAGATAGAAACCCAGTATATTCCCTGTACCTTCACGGTTTTGGACACGCATGTAGATATATTGTTTGGCTTGGATATGCTAAAACGTCATAGAGCTACTATTGATCTAGAGAAGGATGTACTGAAAATCGCTGGTGTCGAGACGAAGTTTTTAAGTGAAGCAGAGATTCCAAAGTCGTTCATGGAAAATCTAAAAGGCATCTCAAATGAGGGCACGAAAAAGCTACCAGGAAATCCGCAGACTTCTCCTGCCACCCCAGCACCTGGCAAAAGAATACAGGCCAGTGCACCTCCCGCGGTTGCAGCTGCTACCTCGATATCTCATCCAGAGTCTAAAATAAAGCAGCTGATGGATTTAGGTTTCTCGAGAACGGAGGTGATTAAAGCTTTAGATCAAACTAAAGGTAATGTCGACTTTGCGGCTTCTTTTCTCTTCCGGTGAGTATGCGTGCAGTACCTTTAATATTAAGACGAGGTTATGAGCTTACCAAGTCTATGTACTTTTTATAATTCTACAGGCTATGAAATTTTAATTTCGGTAGCATATTCCTTATACTGCTAACTCTTGTGACGTCTTTGTTCGATTCGTCCTGAGCCTGTGATGAGACATGCTGGATGGCAATCCAGGAGACTTTATCTTTTAGGGAAAGATTATCTACCTCGATTTCTGCTTTGAAGTTCTCAATGAAGCTCCTTTCATGGATATTGATAGTGGAGTTGTATGCTAAGAATTCGTTCAGGATTGATATTGTGCCCCAGTAGGAAAACTTCCGTAAACAGGCAACAACAAGTGAAGTTATTAATTCCCCATTGATGCAATGCAAATAGCAGGGATAGTTTCTTCCATCGATCAAAAATTTGATGCATTGGATAACCACATCGTATTCTATAGGTACTGCTTTCTTCTTCCTTTTCACCTTTGGTTTACTTTTGTCCTTCTTTTCCTTCGAGCACTCGATATGAACCATCGTGATACCATTCTCTGCACAAAACTTTGCTAGTATGGGATCCTTATCCAGAGGGTCAGGCGTTAGCGAAAGTATGTACTTAAGATCTAAAGTTCTCAAAAAAGGCAAGTTGATTTTTCTTGGATATGAGCCTCTGTACAGTGTTGGCTGTACAAAACTAAAATGCAGCGGGGTCACCAAAGACATTTCAAGCTTTATTAGAGAAGCTGGCCTTGTTCCAAAGGGTTTCTTCGGTGTTGTTTGGTGATCCCTTTTGAGCTTGAAGAATAACTTTCCCTGTAAATGCAAGTTTAAAATTAAGGCCTTTAAGAAAACTAAAAGTCGCCGGACCCTAAAACACTGGATTCGGTTACCAACATACAAACAAAAGACGTAACGATTCAAATATTACATAAGAGGGATGGAATTTTTCTATGACGAACAAGCTGTGGCTAACGATGATACATCCACCACACTCCATGATGAGAAGACTGTGGAGGCCTTTAATAAGTTAGAAGATGAGGTCAATCAGGGATATGAAAAGACAACTCAAGCGCTAAAAAATATTGTTCGAGAAGGTGATGGTAACGTTAAGCTGAATCTACCATTAGATCCTGAACTATCAGAAAAAGCTCAACAATACCTACAACAGTTGGATGCCAATATACACAATGTAGAGACTATCGCACAGAATTATTGGACGCGAGTATCCAAGCCTGGGTTTTGGTCTTCAATGACCGAAAAATTGGGAGACAAGCTTGACAAAGTTGTGAAAATAGGGAACCCTAATTTACCTGGTGAAGCAGAAGAAACTAGTAAAGGTGTACAAAATGTGGTAGGAGGAAATAGAACTGAGGCTGAATTGAAATCTCTGTCCAATGATAAAAGCGTCTATCTGAATTTCGACGCTGAATTAGACAACAATTTTGACGTAGACGCTAAAACTGATGAAATTGCAAAGATGCTGGAAGAAGACAAGGACTTGGCTAATTTAATGAACGATGTTGTGCCGCAGGATATACCTTACAAGAACTTTTGGAACATTTTCTTCATGGAAAGACAAAGAATTCTCGATATGGAGGATAAAAGAAGAAGGATTTTAGAGTCAAGTTCAAGTCTAAAAGAAGAAGAAATCAGTTGGGATGACGTTGAAGAAGATGAAGATGAAGAGGAAGAGCCCGTGATTGTAAAAGAAGAAGACGCGATAAGTAAAGATGCGACTCCAATTAAGGAGGAGACAATATCGGCTGAGAAGGTAAAAGAGGATGACAAACTAGCTAAAACGAATGTCAAAGAAAATGAGGACGATGAAGAGGATGATGACGATTGGGAATAACCAAAACACATCCTGTTAATGATTTTAATAGGGATATATACTTGTCTTTTTGCTTATATATCATGCTGAACTCACAAAGAAGATAATGGTGATCTAGATGCCATATACTCTGTGATAGAACAACACATATGCATTCGATGTGATGCACTCTGTGTCAGTCCTCACTGGTCTGCAATTTGTGTCGTCAAAATAATACCAGCCTCTATTTAAGCCTTTATCCACGTAAGCGGTGTAATGCCCGCCGTACAGGCTCCCAGAATGCGAAGCGACAGCATAAAGCTTGTATTTGAATGGCGGAACTTGTCCCCTCGTTGGTAGTTCATCGGAAACGCCAGGTGGGAGTCTTCCATCAAAGTCATCAGCCCAGTAAGACGTTAAATCTAATAGGAACGGATATTTCACAAACACGTTGTTTTTATTCAACATATTGTCAAACCTTTTTAGGTGAATAACCAAATTTCTTGGAAGGCGAGTTATTGTGAGTTTCTTGGTAGAAGGTTGCTTTTTCTTACAATCCGGGCACGACCATTGTTCATCTACTTCAAGTACTTCAGTCTTGGTAAACTCACTGAAACAATCTAATATAGTACAAGATCTGGTGTGTGGAACAGGAACTGAGAGTACACTAAATGGTTGGTACGTCGTTGAGGTAAGTCTGCATACTTGACAGCGTAATTGAGATGCGTATTGGCCTTGGAATAAATCAACAATCACACTGAAATCTGTTGTCAGAAACCTTTCCCATTCGATAGAAGATGCAATTCTCATCGATAATCTTTCTCGACTCTTTTCGGCATCAGGGGAAAGCTCTTTTAAAGGCGGGTTGTTACCACATTGATTTAGATCTTCATGTAGCCCATCAAGTAAAAACTGACAAAACTCTTGACAATCTTGCTGGCCCGATTCCTTGAATAACGAATTAATTGACCCGCATGCTAATTTGAATTGCAGCGGCTTGACAGGTTTATTCTTACCTTTATATCTGAAAGCCCCATGCTGATGCATCGTATGAATGAGTTTAGCAAAATATTTGGCCAAAACACCTTTAGAGCCTAGCCTACTGTTGATATTTATATGCTTCTCATAGGAATTATTCAAAAAAATATCCGTTAATTCATGAGTGCCTAAGAGGCATTGTACAACGCAACTGACATAGCAGGAGTTCCCCATATTCTCCAAGCCCACAGTAAAATCAAGATCATACCTTTTACTGTGCAGCGTGGTGGCCGAATTGGGGGATTGTTGAGGGGGGAGTTGTGGTAAAATAGGGACTGGCTCGGTTGGAGGTTTTGTACTTCCATACTTGCTTAAAAGAGGATTTTCGTTATTCATTCCAAGAGTGCTGGTGTAAATTCTCGGGGGTTGAGGGGAGCCTTCATTTTTATTGACTGGGGTTAATGCCCTAGAGCCTATAGGAGATATATGAGTATGGTTTTCGATACTCCTTCTGCCGCCCTCTTCGGCAGACAGACGTGGTGCCTCTGGATATTGTGCATACTTTTTTGTACCGCTAGAATTTTGGATTACAAAAGGCGCCTTAGGAGATGGTATTGATGACAAGGAGTTACGGGGTGATGAAAAATAATTCCTAAAATTTGATGGCGGTGGTTGTTGCTGAGGTCTTTGAAACCCATTAATACCATGGTTGGGTGACGTAGACAACATTTCTCTCATTGAACCATCCATGGAAGAACTGATACTTGGGGATAGTTTAGGCAAACTTTGGAAGCTCAAAGAGGACATATTACCATCAATGTAGACCTGATCACCAGACTTCTCATGACTCTCGCCAATGCATGAACCATTATTCGATATCCAATTGGAAATTCCAGCTTTCAAAACGAGCACTCTCACGTCTTCTCTTAATGGTTTGGCGAACGATCTATTTATAAGAACGTCTAAAAGTATCATTTCTTGCTGATAGTTGTAGTTCGTTTTGCTCTTTTCATCCGGCTCGCTTGTATAGAGAACAATGTATTTGAAATCAGTTCGCCTTCGAAACAAGTCTATTTCATTCTGCGGGGATGTTATCAATGATTTCTTTTCAACATCTATATCTGTATAAGCGTTCTTGAAAGAAATAGGCTCTATGCAAATGATGTTGCTGCAGTTGATATGATTATTGATGAATTCGGATCTGGTTCGCACGTCTATTAGCAGCGTGGAGTCATTATTGCTGTGCAATAGATCTTTTAATTGAGTAACCGATATGAAGGAACCGGAGTCCATAGGTGAATTGTCCAAATTTGTTGAATGAGAAGTTTCTGGTTTGGCATTTTCTCTCAAAAAAAGCTTGATTTGAGATATTTTGTCATCATTTAATAAACTTTTAACTAGCATATTGTATATCTCCATGAGTTTTTGATCATTGAGGCTCTTTTGTTTCTTAACGATCTCAAATTCTTGTAAACTAGGGACCTTATTGAGAACAGTATTGTGAACAATCTTATAATAAACGTAGGCAGATTCATAGATATCAAAAAGTTCGCTCTTACTTAAGAGGTCTCCCGCCATTTTCAATTTTTTATATTCATCTTGATACGCTTCCAAAGTATCTAAGCATTGTTGCAGAACGTTCGTCATATCATTGTTCCTATTATTAAGCTTATCATCTTGAAGAATGAATTTCTCTGCTAGTCGAGAAAGTGTTGAGATCGTTTTACAAAATTTTCTTGTAGATCTAGATTTCATTTCAGTCATTCAGAAAACAGGGATGCTTGTGGCTGCTCTTCTGGTTCTTGTTGCTATAAAGAGTCCCTCGCCGATCAAGCCAGGGACGTATAAAGCAGTGGTGAGTGAAATATGGGTTCACTTTAACCTATGCAGCCAATATTCAGTTGATCGAATTTTTATTCGAATGTCTCAATGACTAACTCTCTTTAGGGTGGCGAGATAATAAGATAATGAGAAATCACGTGAATGCAGTGCTGACTGATGAAAGGTTTAAGCAGTTCTTCTCTCCAGGGACAGAGACTATTCAGGAGCTATTCCTCCTAGGCTGGTTGCTTTAGATTACTCTAGAGTTTTTTGTGCTACTAGTTTATGTTTAGTCAACATAACAACAAGTCATATGCGGACAAAAATTAAAAAAAATGTATTGTATTCTACCATAATCTCACACATCCATACAACAACTCTAAAAAAATCTAAATATGTATTGATAGATATTTGCAGGTTTCATAAGTCCGCAAATTAAGATCCATAAGGCAATGCGAGGATGCACATGTGCGTAAACGTAATAAATAATTCCTCTTGTGTTCAATAGACCCCGTCATCTGGTCTGTTCTGCTCAATTCTGGCATCGTCACCTCTTTTCTTTAGCTTGGCCCTACTCTCCCTCTTACTTGAGCCTTCGTTGTGCTCCAATTTTTCCAACTTGGCCTTATTCTTGTCGAACAATTTCTGTTCCTTTTCCTCTTCTGGGCTTAAGTGAGCCTTCCTGTGCGGGGAGTTCACCATCGAGGAGGAACTAAATGCTCTCAAACCAGCATTTTTGGTAATTATTCTAGCATTGATCCTAAAACTTTGCAACAACATTACAGATATTTAAGTTATGCCGAACTAAAGTAAATAGGAGGAAATAAATAAAGATCCATCATTCCCCCTCTCTATATACTACCCCGGGATTCGAGTTGTTCCAAATAACGCATTGATGTACCCTTTGCTATTAATAAAGAGACGTATGCGATGACAGTTTGGGCGTACATTAGTAGGCATTTGAGACCTAATTATAGTTATTTATGTATCATAACATCTATCTAAGGAAGTAATGACGTATGCTGTACGATCTAGTTCTCGTATTCTTCTTTAACTAATTCTCTTACCATGTCAATCCATTTAACTTTAGCAAATTGTGCATCCTTGGCTACTTCTCTGTTTTCACCCGCGACCTTGAAGCCAACCCTTTCGTAAAATGGAATCAGTTCTTCATGTGCGATGATAACAATTTTCTTTCCTACCTCTTGATTGCTCAATTTTTGGATGTGGTCCGTCAAAAGTAGGGTCGCCAAGTTCTTCTTCTGATAGCTAGGAGAGATAACAACGGAATGAATGCCAATGGTATCGCTTGGTTCACTGTGCGTCTTACCCATACTGTCCAAAGTTATGAAAGTTTTGTTTGGATTACTGCTATTTTTTGGAATTTTGGTGGCAAGAATATGGCCAACCAAATTTTCCTGCTTGACTTCTTTCGTGTCATCATCAAATTCTCTGATGAAAAGACCAGAGCACAACTCAGGGCATGCAGTCAGTCTATATTCAATCATCTCGAGAGAAGCTCTCTCGCTTGGTGGGAACCCCTGAGATTCCAATTCGGAGACCTGTTTCGAATCTTCGATGATAAGTGGTCTGACATACATGTGTAGAGGTAAAGTGGAGGACGCCATTTTCGACGATTGGTATTGAACAGCGGATATGGACTAACTCTAAGCTCTTAGATGTGCGATTTGCCTTGCAATTGTGTTTGTAAGATTGTTTTCTGTTCAATTTTCAAATCTCCCACCTTCCACATCCACGTGATTAATGCGAAAAACCGAAGCGGCGGGTGACCCCGGTACGTCTACGGAGATATTTAGCCCATGCGAACCTTCAATCTGCCAGCGACGTGCTTTGCTGAGCATCAACGCTGGAGGGCTCGTCGAGTGCTCAGCAAAGCACTCGAGATTGGAGTCTTTGTCGGACTTGGGTGAACATTTTGAGTAGCAGTGAGTTTTGGCAGGCCCGAGAACTTGTTTGATGTTCTGCCGCCATCGAGCATTCCCTCACCTTCATAGTACGACTGCCAGCAATTTGCAGTGACTTCGTGGACACTATGTGAAAAATGCGCGATGCACGATTGGTGCCTTGCTCCGTGCCGAGGCCTCATTCTTGAGAAGCCGATTAGGTCGAAATGCCTGACTCAGCGAACAAGTATTATTAAAGTTTGTACATCGCATACGTTTTTGGCACCTGTAGATTCATTGGCGAAGGCTCCAAACTCTTCTTTACACGCTGTTATTTTTATTGTTTACTCAGCCCTGTTGACTCAGCAGCTCTCTATGCATACATATGAAGATGGCCCAGCGCTTCCTGATACTCTTATTGTCTTGAACAAGCGCCTGCGGAAAGTTATCGTTCTCTGTTTGGTTATGTATAGCGCAGCTTGTGCCTGAAACATAGACTTGTGGGGGGTGATAATCTCAAATTCATTCAGTAAACCCACCAGTTTACCGTTTTTCTTAAATTTGAATGCACTTTAGGCGTATCTATAAGGGTCCGGGCACTTCATCGTCCTTTCACGGACAAGGCGGGGACGTTCGCTCATCAAGCGAAAAGAGATGCATATTTATTTATATATATATATTATTAAATGTGTGTGTACAAAAGCCTCGCCAGCATGCCGCTCAAAATTCAAACTTTGGAGGCATTGTTGACAATGTGTTCAACTTCTTTGACGTCACCGGCGTTGGCCGAAGTTTGATCTTCTTGACGGATCACACCTTGGTTGTCGAACTCTAGATTATCTAATTTACGGAAAATGTCTGCAGTTTGCTCATCGGTCAGTTCATTCTTCTTCTTGTTCTTGATCCAGTAGAGAGGATTCAATTCTCTCAATTTCAAACCTTTACAGAATGGTAGGTGGCCATTTTTCTCTTCGAACATCATCAAGCATAATACGATTATTAGAACCAACCAGTATATGTTATACGACAGCATCGAGGACAAATAGCCGGTATTTTGCCAGCCTAGCAAGGCATTGAAGATATCCCAACCGTTGTCTAATTCTGGATTACAACAATTGATGTGGTAAACTGCTTTCTTCAAATTGTAGGAACCGTTACCATCACCACTTTCCGATGCGTCACCACCGGACTTCTTGTTGAAAATGTAATTTTCAAAGTACCAAGCACCTCTCGAGAACAAACCTGCAGAGATCAAGTATAGAATGCATGTGGAGATAATCAAGAAAACTTGCAGAGAAGATCTTGAAGCACCGTAATATAGCAAAGTACCGACTAATATACCGGCGACCAGACCAACAAAAACGGGCAGCGGGTATGCGGTGGCACTCGACCCACTAGTGGTAATACCTGCACCTGCCACAAACACAACAGCTTCTAAACCTTCTCTTAGAACGGTAATAAATGGCAACAAGAACATAGCGTAACGTCTGGCCAAGAAACCAATGCTAAACCAGCCTCTCCTTGTCTTTGGCCTTTCAACCAATGAACGTGCAATCTTGACTCTCCATTTGGCTTGCATCTTGTTCATTCTCAACATGGGGATCCCCATCATACTAATCATAACCGTAGCAATCATACAGAAGACACCTTCCCACAAATCTTCGGCAGTCCCGAAAATATCATTGTTGTACTTGTAATAAGCCCCAATGAAACCACCACCAATTCCTAAACAGATGATAAACCCTGCAACGACACCGATCCAAACCTGGAGCCGTAATTTTTTATACAGCTTCCAATCTTTGGTGCCAATGGCCTGTCTTAAAAATGATAACAAAACAGAGACAACAACCACTGCTTCTAGACATTCTCTGAAGACCACAAAGAAAACACCAACATTAAAAATTTTCCCTTCAGTAGTCATCTTGATGGGAAGCTTATCTTACTGATCTGCTATACTGCTCTTTTAGGGTACAGATAAAATGCTCGTCCCTTCAACCAGAGCAGGTTAAATTGAGCACCAATCATATATATATATATATATATGCATGCAATGAGCATAAAACTCAATTTGAAGATACACAGAGCTTTTGCACCCATGCTCTCAAACTGCAAGCCTTTCTACTACCCGAAGGAGAGGGCGCGAGCAGATGCATATACTCAGGAATACGACCACACTGATACCATTTCGAATTCCTGATAGTTGTTACTTTTTCTTTCATGGGGAACCACTAGGAGTGTAAAATTGATACCACGACCGATGCAATGTCAAGCAGTTACTTTATGGAGGGTTAAGAAGGGCTGCTAGAACAAACCGCAGGACAGCATGCAGGCCGACCAATGAGCAGCATCCGTTCAACAGTTGCTCCGTTCATACCTTGAGCTGAGGCCAGTACTTTCTCCCTCGCTCTCAACTCGGCAGCATGAAGCAACGGTTTTAGTCGAAGGGTTCTTGCACCCAACTCTGGCGCGCTGAAAACTTCGTAGTTGTCGAAGAGGTCGAATTTCTACTTTACGTTATACCGGTCAAAGGCCTAGAGAACAGTCGAGGACTCATGGAGCTTGGCAGCTTGGCAGCTTGGGAGCTTGCTAGGAAGACGAGCTGCCTAGAGTGCCTCGTGGACGAGAACACTTGCACGCGGTGCGCGGCTCGATGAGGGTGCAATCTGAGTAGTCAATTTAAAATGCTGTCTTTCCAGGTGCAAAATATGGAAAGGCGGAATTGGTTCAAAACCCTAGGGCGAAATCGTCCGGGAGAGAAGAACGGCCTCGGGCCCCGGACAAAGATGCAAGACCCATACACCTGTCCGGAACGACCCGGTCGTTCCGGACAGGGAACGGGAGACCAATTTTCAAGACTTGTTTTATTCTTCCATTGACATGTAGATATGTAGGTCAGCAAATAAATGTGCAATTGAGACAGCACACGGGCAACCAAGAATGAGCATGGAGGTAGTACCGTTAGAAATAATTGACAAGACTGTCAACCAGAAGGTGTGGATCATCCTGCAGTCGAACAGAGAATTCACAGGTACGTTAGTTGGGTTTGATGACTTTGTCAATGTCATATTGGAAGACGCTGTTGAGTGGACTAATAATTCAGGGTCTAGCGATTTGGATAAAGTAATGGAACATCATGGGAGGCTGCTACTGAGTGGAAATAATATTGCCATGCTGGTGCCGGGAGGCAAGCAGTGATGGGCTTGTTACGCGACCAGGTATTCCCTTGCGCCCTCCAGTAGGTGCACGTACATAGCGATTAACGAATCTAAGTAAACAATATTAAAATTATTTCAATAGCATATTGACCTTAGGTCGCACTGACGCACTTCAGCCGAGCGAGCTAAAGATGGATTCTCATGTACAGACCCAGCAGCCTGTGCAGGGCCACGGTCAGGAATTGTATGTTGACGGAAAGCAGGACGTGATGTCCGCACCCACCGAGCAGGAGCAGATACAGTACAAAGTCCAGCTGCTGTTGCACATCAACAGTATTCTACTGGCAAGAGTGATCCAAATGACGCAGAATAAAAATACGGATGAGGGGGGCTCTAATTCGCTACCGGAGCACCTAAAGCTCTTAGCCTCACAGTACTTGAAGAGGGTCCACGCCAATTTACAATGCATCTCCCAAATCAACCAAGGCATCAAGAATGCCAAGCCTATAATATTGGATCCTCCTCAATCGTTGGTACAACAGCCCGCCCAAGATATCCTGGTGAAACTATACCTCCTGATGAGCAGAGTGTTCGAAATTTGGTGAGGCGCCAAAGGCGGGGTGGGGTCCTTTGGAGTTGGAAATCCGAAAACTCTTCTCTGTCATGATCTGCCGAGTTTTCTCAGGCATTCGAGTTCGCTTCAAGATCGTCCAACGAACGCTCTTTCCTGCGTTTCTCCTCCGCATCTCTTCGAGGTATGGGAGATTCTCTCAGGTGGGATGCCCTCAGGAAACATCACTAACTACGTCGAGGAGCCCCGGGCGGTCAAGTGATAGCATCAACCGACAACGAAAACCTCGACTTCCCCCCCCCTTGTTAAGGAAAATATACAAAATCCAGAACAATCAAAACTTTTTGAGGCCCATCCGTATTGTGAAACTCTTTGAAATGACTGTGGAACCTATTGCATCCAATGGTGCGCCCAAGAAGCAGAGAATTATCAACTGTGTTACCCAATTGCCCTATAATATTCAGTTGGGTGCGAGTAACAATTTTTGGAAAATTAGCCCTGCCACCGGCAATAGTGCTTTATACTCTGCATTGGACTATTTGAACTCAGATAAAGAGTCTGAAAAATATGAACAACACATACTTGGCTGGACAGGCGAAATTACGAGAGAGAATGATCTGATGCAAATTCATTCAAACATCGTGACCGGCCATTCCGGTGGTGATTTGAAGGATAAAAAGGAAGACATGGAAGACGATCCATTATACTTAACCAATCGTCAGATGGAAAACCTGACTACCACATTGCAAGAGAAAAATTTTAGCAGTGAAGACGATATTCATAAGAAAAATGTGCACGTTCATCCAGTTTGGCTTCTGCGTCGTGATCAGAAAAGGTGGAGAACCTATGCCGAGAACGTTTTGTGGCCAACCTTTCACTACATTTTGAAGTTTTCGAGCGAAGGTGGGGACAAAGAAAATCGTTGGTGGTATGATTACGTTAGATTTAACGAAGCTTATGCAATGAAGATTGGCGAAATATACAAACCGGGCGACATAATCTGGATCCATGATTACTATTTGTTATTATTACCTCAACTTTTGCGAATGAGATTCAACGATGATAATTTGGTAATCGCTTACTTCCATCATTCCCCTTGGCCAAGTAACGAATATTTTCGTGTTTTGCCACGTAGAAAGGAGATTTTAGACGGATTAGTAGGTGCAAACAGAATTTGCTTCCAAAACGAAAGTTTTGCACGTCATTTCGTTTCATCTTGTAAAAGATTATTAGACTCGACGGCGAAGAAAACGAAAAACTCTTTGGGAATCGATTCATATCAAATAAGTGCTTATGGTGCCGATGTGGTTGTTGACTCTTTGCCGATCGGTGTCAATACCGAAACGTTAATCAAAGATGCGTTCACCCCAAGTATCGATGAGAAAGTCTTATCCATTAAAGATGCCTATGAGGGAAAGAAAATTATCGTTGGTAGGGACCGCCTGGATGCAGTGCGGGGCGTTGTTCAAAAATTAAGAGCGTTCGAGACTTTCTTGGCAATGTATCCTGAATGGAGAGACCAAGTTGTTTTGATCCAAGTTAGTAGTCCTACTGCTAATAGAAACTCGCAGCAGTCAATCCGATTGGAGCAGCAAGTTAATGAATTGGTTAATTCGATAAATTCCCAATATGGCTCTTTAGATTTCTCCCCTGTGCAACACTACTATATGAGAATTCCTAAAGATGTTTATTTGTCTCTGTTGAGAGTAGCCGACCTGTGTGTTATTACTAGCGTTAGAGATGGTATGAACACCACGGCTTTGGAATATGTCACATTGAAATCGCATCATTCTAGTTACGACTGCTACGGCAATCCTTTAATATTGAGTGAATTTTCTGGTAGCAGTACCGTCTTGAAGGATGCAATGATCATCAATCCCTGGGACTCCGTAGCTGTTGCAAAAACCATAAACAAGGCATTGAAACTAACTCCTAATGAGAAGAAAGTACTTGAGGATAAATTATGGGCTGATGTTCCAACTATTCAAGACTGGACTTACAAATTCTTATCCACTCTGAAGGTTATGACCGATCAAACTTCCCCTTCATCGAAGAAGATATCTCCAGCTTTGAATAGACCTATATTATTGGAAAACTATAAAAAGGCTGAGAGACGGCTTTTCTTATTTGATTATGACGGTACGTTAACGCCAATTGTACAAGACCCTGCCGCTGCAATCCCTTCGGCGCGTTTGATTAACATTCTGGAAAAGTTAGCGGCTGACCCGAAGAATCAAATCTGGATTATTTCTGGCCGTGATCAACAATTTTTGAATAAATGGTTGGGCAGCAGACTTCCGCAACTTGGTTTAAGTGCCGAACATGGCTGCTTCGTAAAGGATGTCAATTGTGAGAAGTGGGTCAATTTAACAGACAAGTACGACATGTCATGGCAGAAAAAGGTGGGTGACACAATGGAGGAATTTACCAATCGTACGCCTGGCTCTTTCATAGAACGCAAAAAGGTGGCATTGACATGGCATTATAGGCGTGCAGTTCCAGAACTAGGAGAGTTTCATGCACAAGAACTGAAGAAAGAGCTGGATATATATGCCGAAGGTTCCGATTTAGAGATTATGGAGGGAAAGGCAAATATTGAAGTGCGCCCTAAATTTGTGAACAAAGGTGAAATTGTTAGAAGACTTGTTTGGCATAAACATGGTGCACCACAGGACATGTTAAGTACAGCCAGGGAGGAACTCACAAAGGATCAAATGCCGGACTTCACACTGTGTCTTGGGGATGATCAGACTGATGAAGATATGTTTGCACAGCTGAATAAAATTGAAGGTGTTTGGAACAAAAAGTATCCAGATCAGAAAAATCGTTGGGACAATTTTGGGTTTTATCCATGCACAGTTGGTTCTGCATCCAAAAGTACAGTTGCGAAGGCCCATTTAACAGACCCACAACAAGTTCTCGATACATTAGGTTTACTTGTTGGTAATGTCTCTTTGTTCCAAAGTGCAGGAACGGTGGAGTTGGATTCGAGGGGCCACGTCAAGAATAGCGAAAGTAGTTTAAAGTCTGAACAAGCTTCAGCCGACTATGCTTTGAAAAGGCAGAACTCGAATACGTCACTTAAAAGAGAGTCTTCTAGCACTTCGATGAAAAGAGAACTATCGAATTCTTCATTTAAAAGGGAATTATCGAATACTTCTCTGCATAAGGACACATCTAGCGGCTCATTGAGAAAGGACTTCGCCTCCCCTACACGTTATTGAAGCGGCGACGTTGGTGTTTCCCAACATTTCATGATGACTTGAAATTGTGTTTTTCACGAGCATCAAATGTATATACGGATATTTATAACTCTATACTTCACACTTTTTTACTAGAGTTTGATCATTAGATAATATTTTTTCAATGATCGCGTCAAGTTTTGCTGTTGTAATGACGACTTCCTCGCTTTTCATGGCTATAGTACAGTTCATCAAATGCCATAAGCCCATGACATACTCCATCTCCGAAAGTTTCTGTCGCTTCGCCAGGCGAAAACATGCGTCGGATATACGCGATATCACTGTCAAATCTTGTTCAAATAATCTTCCTCCTGTGTAATTTAGTAAGATTTGGAGCGAGATACTTTTTTTCAGTTTATATTTATGATTTGGATCAAAATCAGCACTTGCTTCTGTTTCTATTACTTTGTTCGCCAGGTAGTAGTTCTTCAATCGTGCTATATATGATGTTCTCTCATCATCACTCAAAGGAAGAGGGCTTTTAGTAAAAGGCTCAAAATGAGAAATAATCCACAGTATAGTTACCGTACAATCCCAGGTAGCATTTTGATGCAGATCTGTTCCTGCCAGAGCCCGTGTTATGTCTGACCAGAGAGAATTGCAATATTTCAGGTGTTCACCTGTATGAAGATCTTTGCTTATCATAGATGCCCTTATAACATATGAGTTCAGCAATGAAATCATTTTAACCTCGTTGGATGATGCCTTTGAAGACGAAATTCCGCTGTATTCCTCAAAAACTTGCAGATCGCTCTTGCGCGAATCCATTTGAGAGGATATTGCACTAATTAAAGCCACATAATTCTGATTTATATTTGTGACCCCCGTAACATTTACTATTCGACCTGTCAAAAGCATGTGCTCCCATTTCTGATAGAACTCAGAAAGCCCTTGGACAGATTTATAGCATTTTACCTTTAACTCATAGTAATGTAAAGAGTTTGGCTCAGTGACAGTCATTGTACTCATCAATTTTTTCGTTGTAGATGAAACCTTGGGAAGAAACCTGGTCGAAAAATTGGCCTTCTTGTCATGACAATTTACCAAATAGCTTACACTTTGCAAAAGAAGCAAGAAATTTTTGATATCCTTATACTGGAAGATGGATGGAAGGTGAATGCATACTTCAACATCAGGACCAACTTTTATTTGCACTAATTCCCGCTCATCTGCCAAATTGTCCTTCTGATCATTGAATAACTCTTTGAAGGCGCTCAACTTGTCAGTAATGTTCTTATCCTCATATATCAAAATGATGAGTTCAAGAATCAGCTTCCAACCATACAATCTGGGACCCGTTTCATTGCATTTCAGCGATGCCAACTGTTGACGGCTATTATTCGATATTGCGATTCTTTCATTGAGGAGAAAATTAAGATGGCAGAGGGTTATGAACGATCTCCACTGAGGAGAACGTTCACTAGCTTTGACTAATTCCTCAAATTGTGACAAGACCCGCTTCACATTATGCATTTTGATATTAAGCCAAATGTTAACATATTGAAATATCAGCAACCAGTCTCTCATTAATTGACTCTGATGTTTCCAGCTGGACATGAATCGAATCATCTCATCACAATTTCTTAGAGCAATCTTATAGTGAAATTTCTCATCCCTCTTCATAGGCAGAATGTACAATGCTAAAAACTCACATCTCATCTTCTCATTGAGAATCGGCCAGTTTATTCCCGAGCCTTGATGGTATTGCAGCCTTTCCCGAATACTGGAGAGGTAAGTTTCCGCAAGATCAAAATTTTGAGTCTCTTTCAGGAGTGTCTCAGCCAATTGACAGGTAACCTTCGCGTCTTGACCTATAGACAAGGAATAGTTGCTTTTTAAGTACTGCAGAGATTTAACGGACATGGAAACAAGCTTGCGATAATCTCTCAACTGATTTCCGTCTCTCACACGGTTTGACACTCTGTATGCATGGTTCAAGTATTCTTGAGACAGCTGATACACGTCTTCAGGAGACAGTACCTGTAAATCCATTGATATTTAAGAAGTAATCGGGAAATATAAGCTAGTAGCGAGGTGTTCTCCCACTTTTCCTTGTAGTTCAATATTTATATATTGAAACAGGCACGCTACATCTCCGGCGTATAAGACGATCGTCGTTCAATTTCATTCAATGAATTTGATTCTTCACTGATTATATCCCATAACGATGGTACATGTCCAACGGTGCTTGAGAATGTTTGATAGGACCTGAGGGGAGCTCCGGATTTATGCTTTCGTACCCATTTTTCCAGTAAGGTGGATCTAAAGTCTTCGAAGACTAGATATTCACCTGGGAAGGTACAATTTGCCTCCCTGTAAGAACTGGGTAACAATGCTCAGAAGAAAAAAGAGCCTTTTATTGAATTTGTGCTGTACATATTATTCCTAGATTTAACATTCTGGCAACTTTAAAAAGTAGCTACCATATTGAGCTAGCCGCCTATAAGCCGCCCGCGCAGGCCGTCTATCTATCTACGCAAATGGCTACTCAGTTCTCCTTCGACGTGAGCCAAGGCAGCTGCAAAATGCTGCAGCAAACATTTGTAAGCTAGTTTCGACTTAGGCGTGGTACCTCTGAAAACTGGAATTCGCTGTACCAGAGGTTCCCAACGTACCGGCAACTACTTCCCATCTTTGGTCAGGGTGAGAAGAATGATTTGTTCTTTACATTAGTGAAAAATTGATGCCACATCCTCGTTTTTGTAAAAGCTTAAGCCTCCTTAATTCCTAAACATGCCAATGCATGCTCGATTCTTGGATTAATATCCAGTCTAGAAAAATCTTTCTGATATCCTTGAACCTTCATTGCAAACAAACAGGTGGCACTCAACTCAAGTGCAGTATTTCTGGATATTTTTCAGTTGCGCTTGATATTTTATACTCTTCGCGCACTTTCTAGCTGCACCTTTGGGTCCTCGGTCGGAGAAAAGGCGCAGCACCTCGGCGGCTAAGTTTCCCGGAAACTGCGGCCTGGCTCAACAGATATATACATGACAGTAAACTCTTCTTGAGTTATCGACACCGCCATGACCGTGAAGTGTCTAGTCAAGCATGGTGGTCAGCTTTACAATAAATGTAAACAGAGGGACGCCCCCTTTGTAATAGCCTCTTTTGTACCTTGTTGAAACAAGACTTTTTATTCGGGTGTTTTTTTGGCACAAGGCTTCTATTAGAAAAAGCACTAATCTTGCATCAAGAATGCTAAAACAAACGCTAATCAACAGAAACGATGATGCTCTGTAGATACAATATTGACATGACAAATAAAAGGCTTGCCCACCACCTCCTCGGAAGGCTGTATTAAAGAACACCGTTTGGATATAAATATAAATGCAAATGCTCCGTCGGATCCGTCTTATCGGCGGCGGCTAGTTCGATCCAATCTTACTTCTAACTCGTTCACAGAACATTGCCGGTTATCTAAATTCAAGACGTTTATGAGATGCTGCCTTCAGCAGAAAGCTCATGCAATTAGATCAGCGCGCAAAAGATCCGAGCAAATCTAGGCAAGAGTCAGAAGGAAACCTTAGGTAAATTTTTTGTGTTCAGCGCTAGATTTACAGCTGTAACAAGCTCAACCGAAACTTGAAAAGAAGCACGACCACAACGGCGCACTGGGCGTTGCATGGGCAGGTATCAACAGATCGCAGATCCAGGTCTTGCTGGGGTGAAGGAGGACTGGATATCCAAGATGTGGTCCAACTGCGGGAATATCAGGCGTGCCAAAACGTACCGCAGCCCAGAATGCCGAACTACGTTCGACGGGTAGAAGAATGCAGCCAAAAACAGCAAGTTCGAGTAATTTCTTGACCGCTCAATGGCAAGTGGCGGGACTAATAGCGCCAAGGTAGTTCGTAGCCCATGTGCACTCCCGTGCGTTGCAAGTCCCAAGTTGGCTCAAAGTTCACACAGACTGCATATCTTTATAGACGTGCAGGGGTCACCCGGCGCGCAGTTAAAATCAATAAAAAGGCTTCAAAAGCTCTCGCTATTGGAAGAACGCAGAGCTCAGGGCCCCAGTATAGTTAGATTACCTTATTAGCACATAGGCGATGTCTGAGCAGGAGCGATTAAAGGAGTTTCAAGAAGCTAACAAGATAGTTTTCGACCCTAACACGAGACAAGTGTGGGAAACGCAAGATAAAAACGGAACATCAGACTCCCGACTAAAAGACGTTTCAGTGAAAGGGCAATCAGAGGATGAAGAAGACGATTCAGCAACTTCCGGTATAGTTCCTACCTTACAAAATATTGTGGCGACTGTAAATTTGGGGTGTCGTCTCGATTTGAAGACTGTAGCACTGCATGCGCGTAATGCCGAATATAATCCAAAACGTTTTGCAGCTGTTATCATGCGTATCAGAGAACCAAAGACTACCGCATTGATCTTTGCCTCTGGTAAAATGGTTGTGACAGGTGCCAAGAGCGAAGATGACTCCAAGCTGGCTAGTAGAAAGTACGCAAGAATCATTCAGAAGATTGGGTTTGCAGCAAAGTTCACGGACTTTAAAATCCAAAATATCGTTGGTTCGTGTGATGTGAAGTTTCCAATCCGTTTGGAAGGGCTGGCGTTTAGTCACGGACCTTTTTCCTCATATGAACCAGAATTATTCCCTGGTTTAATTTATAGAATGGTTAAACCAAAGATTGTGCTGTTAATATTCGTTTCCGGTAAGATCGTCCTTACAGGTGCCAAGCAAAGAGAGGAAATTTATCAGGCTTTTGAAGCTATATATCCTGTGTTAAGTGAATTCAGAAAGATATAAAAAGGAAGAACAGGAAAGAATACACAGTCAAGGACCAGGTTCCCCACGAAAACAAGAAATAAAATTTTTTTTAAATCTATAAATGCTATATACCGTATTTTGTAAATTATCTCATGTCATGCCACACCACCTTTTTTCTTTATAGCTGCTAATTCTTTCTCAAGCAGCAATCTTGCCTCTCTCTCCTCCTGAATTTCCCTTTCATACTTTCTTTGACTCTCAGCAAACATTCTCCTGAATTCTGTTCTCATTATCGAAATAGAATGCCCATTAGTACTGTTGAGGGACATAGTTGGGGACTCTGGATATCGAAAATCTAGCGAAGGTACTGGCGAGGATACATCAAGACTGTTGATCTTTTCACTGTTGCGCTTAGTTGCTGCCTTCAGTTCTTTTACTTCAAACTCTGCAGCTTGCAGCTTAGATTCACTTTTGGACAGGTCCGCGTGATAATCCAAGATCCTCTGCTGCAATTCTTTGTTTGTATGTTGAATCTTTTCCGTATTTTGCAGGTATTCGGTTCGGTCTTTTTCAAATTGTTTCGTAAGAAAGCTATGTGCCAGTTGCAAATCCTTAAACGCAGTTTCCAATTCTTCCTTTTGTTTGCGGATATCATCTGCAGTCGTTGCCAGTGGCTCGCTGTTATCCTGCGAATGAGAAGTCAACGACTCAATGGCGTTCTTCAAAAATTCTATCGGGTTATCCATATTTACAGGCTTCAATTCGATGCCCTTTTTAATGGCACTCGACAATACAAAGGAGGTAAGTTCTTGCAGTGCACCATTTGTCCTTATCGTGGTGTTGCTACGCTGCAACCCACGAACAGTGGGCTTTTTGTCGGAGCTCATCTTACCAATGTTGAACAGTGGAGCATCAACCTTGGTTGCGTTTATCGATTCCAGTAGCACCAGTAAGTATTCGTACCATTCCGCTGACTGCGGCTCTATTCCAGTCAACTTTTCGAGGGTGACTGAGGAGACATCTCTCAGCTTGCCTTGTTTCTGGTGACTTTGCACCTGAAAAAGTGCGTATTCGCAGAGCAGTTTCTTGTTTAGGTCCATTCCTGACCCAGATTCATCTTTTTTGTAGAGTAGAAAGTCCAGATAATCGATGTGAGTGTACGGTCTGCTGTTTCTATGCGGGAAGCTCGTGTCAGCATCGTTGGCCAGATAATGTTTCAATTCTTCATACTCGAGGGGGTATTCTTCGTAAGTTTCGTCAGAAAAAAGCCAGGGGTTGGCCCTTTCCATCAGTTGCAACCCGCCTGAACCTTCAATCATAATGCCAGCTGTCCCTCTTTGTTGTTAAGTGGTTTCATCTATATGCTTTATTATCAATAAAAGAAACGGCCAAAATTTTCGCGTTAAAAGATTCAAAGCGGGCTCACAGTGAAATTATTCCTGACCATCACAAACCTCCAGGGCGGAAGAGTGTAGAGCACAATGAACTTGGACAGGATTATTGTGCTGCTGAGACAAGGGAAACATGTCCAAGAGGACTGTGTTTACTCCCTATGTATACAAGCGCAGGAGCTTTTGATGAATGAGTCAAACGTCACCCATGTCGACACACCCGTGACCATCTGTGGGGATATTCATGGGCAGCTGCACGACCTGCTCACCCTGTTTGACAAGAGCGGAGGGATCGAGAAAAGCCGTTACATTTTTCTCGGAGATTTTGTTGATAGAGGTTACTACTCCTTAGAGTCATTTCTACTACTTCTGTGCTATAAACTAAGATACCCAGACAGAATAACATTAATCAGAGGAAATCACGAGACAAGACAGATAACCAAAGTATACGGCTTCTACGACGAAATCATGAGAAAATACGGCAACAGCAACGTCTGGAGATACTGTTGTGAAGTGTTCGACTACCTGTCTCTGGGAGCAATCATCAACGAGAGTATATTCTGTATACACGGAGGCCTCTCGCCGGAGATCTCGACCATCGACGAGATACGATCTATAGACAGAAAACAGGAGGTGCCCCACGAGGGCGCAATGTGCGACCTGCTATGGTCAGATCCAGACGAAGTCGACACATGGTCGCTATCCCCAAGAGGAGCAGGTTTCCTATTTGGCAAGGGAGAGGTCGACCAGTTTCTGCAGAAAAACAAGGTCGAGCTCATCGCGAGGGCACACCAGCTAGTCATGGAGGGCTACAAGGAGATGTTCGACGGCGGACTGGTTACCGTGTGGTCTGCGCCTAACTACTGTTATCGATGCGGCAACGTCGCGGCAGTGCTTACCATTGACGACCAGCTGGAAAGAAGCTACACAATATTCGACGCTGTCCAGCCGCAAAACGGCGTAGGAAACGCCATCATACCGACCAAAAAGCCACAGATGGATTATTTCTTGTAATATATAATACTCGTCCAAACGTATCTACATCCGTGCCGGACGCTGTCCGTGCAAAACTTCTGTACTTGAGGCGGACAATCACAACGCGAAGTTTCTCCCCAACACAACACAACACAACCGCACCGATGTCGATAGGCGTGTCGCTCTCACAACTCATATCGGAGAGTCCGAAGCCACTGCTGACCGGCATCCCAGAACTGGACAAGGCGCTGAACCACGGGCTACAAGCAAGATCGATTTACGAGGTGTATGGTCCCCCGGGGATAGGCAAAACCCGCTTTGGTCTGCAACTCATTGAAAGCACCGCGGAACAAGCCAGGGTGCTGTGGATAGAGACGTTTAAACCGCTGCCCAGCACGAGGCAGCTCGCGGGATCCCGCGAGCTGCACAAGGTCAAAGTCACCAACTTTTCCCAACTATTCTTCCTCGTCGGCGCACTACAAGACGCCTACCAGCTGGTGCTTATCGATGGAATGTCCCAGCTGGTCTGCGACCACCTGTACACGCTCCAGAAACGGTCGAAGCCGAATGTGTGGAACCTGCACGACCTGAAGTGCAAACACCTCATCCAGCTCTTTACGGCAATGACGAAATACGTTCACCAGCACAGCTCCACGGTCGTCCTCCTGAACGACTGCATGAATACCTCCTTCTGCAGCGAACTGGACCAGGAAACCTTTGATGTCGTGGACGACCACACGAACTTCTATGTCACCTCGGCCCCAAAGCGGAAAAGTGTCCAAATCTTGAAGAGTTCTCTGCTGGCCAGTGGCGTTGCTATGGGGAAAAAAGATGCGAGGTGGGAGGTGTTTCTGAAGAACAGGATAGGCATCTTCTGGGACTGGCAGGGGCAGACCCCGGCGCAGGCGGTTCCCTGCCGCATCCTTGTGGTGGACAGTCGCAAGCGCAGCCGGGACGCCGCCGAGCAAAGAATACATGCAGCGTTCGACGCGCGCGCGCGTCTGCGGCCTGTGGGCCTGCAGAGCGCGCCCAATGCGGAAACGCAAGATGGCGAACAGGTGGGCGACAGCCAGGAGAGTGTGGACTGAGTGTCCGAACAGGGCAAAGAGAAAACAACGGCCGTCACAGCGCGCAAGAATTTCCATCAGGTTGCCCGTTTGGGGCATGAAGTGGATCGCTACAACCTACGTAATTAAGCGGCATCTTTTCCAGAAGGGGCAAATCGATAACAAAGGCGTTGCCCCAACACCCCTTGTCCGGACGGCCTGCTATTTTTAGCACGCCCTGCGCATCTCACATCTAAGATCCACGCTTCTGGCCCGGAAGCGCTGCCGTTTTTCTCAGGGACCGTGGCGTCCATTGGAGATCCCGCCTCCGGTCACTGCGAGGCACTTCGATCTATTGGAGGTGTGCGGTCGATCATCCGGCGAAGCATCTAGCATGTCTCAGAAGGGCATTAATGGCGAGTTAATTGATATATTTAGCCTGCCGGAGTAAAAAATCTCTCGTCATACTGAGACACTAGGGGCTCGGTTGGAGACCATCGCAGACGGCTGGTGGGGTTTGGACATATAAAAGGGAGCACTCTTAGCGGCTTTTCCTACAGGTTTGGTCGGAAACTTTTTTTGGGTCTCGCTCTAGAGAATCCAAGGGATACATTCTGACAAGCTATCGTTCAACTATCCATCGTTCGCTATGAAATTTTCTACTGCTTTAACCGCTTCCATCGTCCCAGCCGTTGTTTTGGCCCAGTTTGACAACTCCACCAGCGAGACCACAAGTGCGCCATTCATTACCGGTGCCACCTTGTCGAGCGCCAACAGCACCAGCGAGACCACCAGTGAACCATTTATCACCGGCGTCACCTACTCTAGTGCCAACGGTACTACCGAGACCACAAGCGAACCATTCATCACTGGCGTGACCTACTCTAGTGCCAACGGCACCACCGAGACCACAAGTGGCCCATTCATCACGGGTGTCACCTACTCCAGTGCCAACGGTACTACCGAGACCACAAGCGGCCCCTTCATCACCGGCGTCACCTACTCGAAGTCTAACTCTACCGACTACGTTACCACTACTGAAGTCGTCACCGAGTTCACCACGTACTGTCCTTACCCAACCACTTTCAGCACGAATGGTAAGACCTTCACCGTCACCGCGCCAACCACGATCACTATCACTGACTGTCCATGTACTTTGACTACCGTTATTCCAAAGCCAACTGACACTACCTCTTCCGAGACCGCGTCATCTTCCAGCCACACCGTCGAACCAGCCCCTAATGCTGGTCACAATATGGTCATCCCATCTGTCTTGGGTGTCGCAGGTGCCGCTTGGTTCCTGTTATAGGTTGCGTGATAAGCGCGGCTTGTGAATTTTAGTCGATTTTTTTTTTTTCGACAAGGTTAGTAATTCGGGCGCTGCATTTCTGGTAGGTGCATGAGGCCATCAAGTTCATCAATAATTTTTGTTTTATGGTTCGTTATTTATAAAGTTAAAATGAGTCAATAAGTATTCGTATTATCCATTTAAATCTTTTTGTAATTTTACATAAAGCTTTGTCCTATGTCTTGAATCTTTGACTGATTATCCGTGGTGCGGCAGTAATTATCAATCACACGAACATCGAATCTCCGAGCATTACGCAGCCCTGTGGTCATCCATTCGTCTATCCTAACAGGGCAGGGTCTCCGAAACACAGCACTAGCTGCCGCGTGTAGCTTGGTTCGCGGGGCCTAGAGGACGTCGGAATGCTAGATTCGGGAGCCAGCTCTTGACTCCCTGATGACCAGAATTTTTCAAGCTCACAGGTTGCACACTCTCGCGGAGGAACCATTGTCGTTACGAATAGAACATTCTAACACACATTTGCTTCCCTTCGTTCCGATATGACATACGGGAAATCGAAGCGAGGTTTCCATGCCTTAAAAAAAAAAAGCGTTTATCTCAAAAGCAAAAGACGACGCTCACAGGCCGCAGGACAGTAAGCATGAGTACGAGGTTCTATGATATCCCTGGCACTCAGAGACCGTCCTCTACGCTGTCGGAGGAAGAGTCTTCTCCATTGTTGCCGATAAGGAAGACAAGCCTGACCTACTTCAACTATAAGGCGACTCCTCAATCAAGGAAAATCTCATCGAAATATGATCCCGATAATCCGAATAGAGATAAGCTTGGCACCTACGAAGGTGTTTTTGTGCCCACAGCGCTGAATGTTTTATCCATCCTGATGTTCTTGCGGTTCGGGTTCATTTTGGGCCAGCTGGGTATACTATGCTCTCTGGGACTTTTATTGCTAAGTTACCTGATTAATCTATTGACCACGTTGAGTATATCCGCCATCTCGACAAATGGTACGGTACGGGGTGGCGGTGCCTACTACATGATTTCAAGAAGTTTGGGGCCGGAATTCGGTGGCTCAATTGGGCTTGTGTTCTTCCTTGGTCAAGTCTTGAATAGTGGTATGAACGCAATCGGGTTGGTAGAGCCACTGCTGTATAATTTGGGTAAGACGGGTGGCAACGATGATACCGGGAAGGCAGCGGCACTTTTACAACTGTTGCCCGTGGGCCATTGGCACGAATTCGCGTACGCAACGGTCATCCTGCTGATATGTTTGAGCGTCGCACTTGTAGGATCGCAGACTGTATCACGGGCTGGTAATGTCCTGTTCCTCGTTCTCGTGGCTTCAATTGCATCAATTCCATTATCAGCCTTGATCAAAAAGCCCTTTGTTGACGACAACAATTTTTATTATAGTGGTATATCCTGGGAGACTTTCACTCAAAACCTATATCCTCGATTAACAAAAGGCGCTGCCGGATCTCTACTGAACAAACGAGAAACCTTCAACGACTTATTTGGAATTTTCTTCCCGGCAACTGCTGGTATATTTGCAGGGGCGGGTATGTCAAGCGAATTGCGTAAACCGTCTAGGTCAATTCCTAAAGGTACTTTGTGGGGTCTCTTATTCACATTTCTTTGTTATACAATCGTCGTGATTTCGATGGGCTTTACCATTCCCAGAGAATCTTTGTATAAAGATGTTCAAGTAATCCAATCAGTGAGCGCCATTCAGTGGATCATATTCATGGGAGAAATGTCGACTTCTTTATTTTCCATTATTGTCGGTATGGTGGGTGCCGCGTATGTACTGGAAGCTATTTCAAAAGATAGCATCATACCGGGCATTTCAATTTTTCACAAAAGACCATTGGTGTCGTTACTGTTTACTTGGGTGTTGACTCAGATTTGTCTTTTCTCAGATGTTAACAAGATTGCTACATTCATCACGATGACATTCTTAATGACATTTGCTGTGATGAATTTGGCCTGCTTCCTGCTGGAGTTATCCTCAGCGCCAAATTTCAGACCTTCATTCAAGTACTTCGACAGATACACGGCAATTTCAGGAGCATTATTGTCAACTATAGCTATGTTTGTCGTCGATGGCATATCAGCGTCCGGCGTAATCTTTGGAATGGCCGTCCTTTTTTTAATCATCCATTATTTTTGTCCGCCAAAATCCTGGGGTGATGTTTCTCAAAGTTTGATCTATCACCAGGTTAGAAAGTATCTGCTACGATTGCGTCAAGATAACATAAAGTACTGGCGACCACAGATTCTTTTACTAGTAGACAATCCCAGGACAAGTTGGAACTTGATTAGGTTCTGTAACCACCTGAAGAAAGGAGGTTTGTATATTTTGGGCCATGTCACCGTAATTACCAGTTTCCATGACCAATTCAACGAGTTGAAAAAACAGCAAAGAGCGTGGTTGAAAATCAGAGAGCTGACTGAAATCAAGGCGTTCGTTCAAATTGGTACGGGTCCAACATTACCATGGGGGATTAGAAACGTCTTCCTTGGATCGGGCCTTGGTGGTATGAAGCCAAACATCACTGTTTTAGGTATGTTTGATCTACATCACTACCGTCAGCACTCCTCATCAAACATGAACGATAACAATGGAAGATTACCGACTGTGTCAGATGTCTCTACGTCTGATCTCCCTGATTTGGGCGTGAAACTTCCGACAGATGAATGCAAGAATGAGGAAAAAATAAAAGTCCAGCAATGGGTTCAGATTATCGAAGATCTGTCATTAATGCAGTCAAATATTGCGATTGCGCACGGATTTGGAAGTTTGAATTTACCCAAAAGCTCAGATAAATCCGAAGGAAAAAAGTATATTGATCTTTACCCTATTCAAATGTGTGCCCAGATGAAGTTTCAGGATGAGGCTCCTTCAGTCACAACGACAAATTTTGATACATACACTTTGATTCTACAATTGGGTGCCATATTAGTTACTGTGCCCCAATGGAAATGTACTCATACTCTGCGTGTAATTCTTTTTGTAGAAAAGGAATTAGATAGACCAGATGAAGTTAAAAGAATGGGAGATTTATTGAGCGTTTTGAGAATAGAGGCCGAAGTGCTGGTCGTCTCTCTAGATCAATTTAGAGTATACAACACTATCGTGAAGGGAGACCCAATTAATTTTGACTACGTTAATTTGATGCTTAGTGGCGTTCCTTGGTGGAAAGATTTAGTTGATGCAAGAGATACCCTAAAACCGAAGCGAAGCTTTTCAATGGCGAACCCTGTTGCTGTGAGACTTAACGGGTTAAATTCGAAAACACACAAGGTTTCAAAATTACAAAGGTTGGGAGTTAGCTTGACAATGAGCTCTAGTATGCCACAGGCTGTACCCTTTTCCACCTTCGACTCAGACGATGAAACGGATGTTGCCTCAGTCTTTGAGTCTTCAACGTCGATCCCGTCTTTATCGCAAAGGTTTAATTACGAGGCCAACAGAAGAAAGAACCATTCGGCCCGAGTCGCTACGCCACTACACAAGAGTGCTGAAGATGGGACAAATCATTCCCTGAGACCAGTTTTTTCGAGTAACAAGCTACCCGAAACCAGAGTCCTAGAAGATGGCAGTGGTGATAAACCCACGTTGATACCCGTCGTAGAGTCCAGCCTGGGCAATCAAATAAATCATGAACATGTCGGTAGAAACCCGGTACTTCCTGAGTTATCGCCATGTTGTTCTAAAGATAGTTTGGTACTTGCGATGCAGAACCTGGTCTTTAATGACTTACCGAGTAAAGCACAACACTTAATTTTAAATGATGTCATGACACAACTTTCAAATCACTCTGATCTAATATTCTCAACTTTGCCCATTCCAGCACTTGGAACGCACGATGATCCTGATTCTAGCTTACTCTATGTGGAAGATTTACATATATGGCTGAAGGGACTGCCTCCAACTATGCTAATTAATTCGCAAACGATGACGGTGACTACAGCTTTATAGAATAAACAAAAGGAATGTAAGATGTAAATAGGAATGCAGGTACATTGCTCTCATGACTTTAATGTCTCATTTTGGCTCAACATGATCTTTTACTTTACGAAATGCAAACATTGTGTAAAAGTAGGAGGCGGCCTCCTTTTCGTCGCCCTCCACACCATACTTCCCATCCGACCGTTGCAATCCTTCTCTCATTTTCGGTGAGAATTTATCAATCCAATGAGGTATTTCTTGAACAAAAAACTTGTTGAACGGCATTTGTAACTCAAGCTCAAGACCGTACTCGTCTCCCAAGCTTCTTAACGTTTCGAATGGGACCACATACTCAGGAACATTATCAATCGCATCTTCCAGCCAGTATACGTACATCTGTCCGAAGGGAGATGGAAATTCATGGTCATTCTTAGAATATTCGTTATTATCGAATGTAACTTTATAAATTGAATTTCCCCATGATGGTTTTTCAACGTCTGGACCAAATTTGTTTAACTTGTAGCGAATGAATTCTGAATCAGGAATTGTTCCAAAGAAATGTCCACCAATTTTTAAAGATTTTGATATATTTAACAACGTTCTTCTGGCCTTTTCCTCTGTCTCAAAAGCATAATGCAAACAGAATTGAAGAGAAACGATATCGCAGGGAAACCTGCATTCAGGGAAAGGCTCCACAGCAACTCCCAAAGATTCTCCAAAACAGTCACCAGTGATCAATATGACTTGAAACGATAGATTTTTCATTGAATTATATCTTTTATGTGCTTCCTGGATTGATGCATTTGAAATATCCACACCGATGAACTGAGAGATATTTGCGTTACCATATTTCCTTAGGTCACCACCTTTACCACAACCGAGTTCTAAAACTACATCTCCTGGTCTCGTGTACTTATCAATTAGCATGTATTTTATAGCATTATTAAAATTACGCAGCTTGATAATAGGGGAAAGATTTCTCCTGGCTTTATTCGCAATGAAAGTCCTTTCGTTATAATGCTGTCTCACAATTTGATCAACATTTATGGTTCTATTAGCAGTCAGCTCGATTTCGTGTTTCTTCAATTGTTCTTCACGTATTCTTTGAGTTTCCAGTTTCTTCACTCTCTCTTCGTGGTCAAAACGTTGATGTCTACGTTTTTCAATCTTGTATGAGGGCTTTTCTAACTCTGGGTTTTGGCTCAAATCTAAATCGGTTGGCTCTTGTGGCACTATAGTGATTGGATCCATGCTTCGTTGGTCGAGTGGCTCAATCTTCTCCAGTGCGTTGACTTGAATCCCCAAGCTGCCGTATTGCCTATCATAGTCCTCTTGTGCCATCCATACTGGCTTCTCTGGCCTCACCGACATTCTTGAAGCAGTCAATCGGTACAAAAGGCCTATGTTATTCTCCTTTTATCTTGTTTTTGCGCATACCTTGAAATATAGTGTCAGTATATTTGTTTGAAATTTAAACGATGCGACATCGTAATCAAGTTCTAAAACTTAAGAGACGGTCAGAAATGGCATGAGTCGCAACTAAGCAACGTTCGAACACCAACAAACTCACCTGAAGAATGCTACCTGTAAGTTCCAATCGTACAAATAAGGCTGAACTTTTGCAGGAAAGACGAAATCGATTGGCCAAGTGGAAGCAAAAGAAGACTCAATCGGATGAGCAAAAGAAAGCTAAGCAAAACAATCATACTAACAACGAAGGTGACACACAAGACAAGCAAGCTGAAAGACAAAGCAAGCTTCAAGAATGGAAGAAAAGGAAGCGGGAAAGGGATCAAGAAAGACTCAACGAAATGTTCACCGTAGAGAACGAAACGCAGAAAAAAAAGAAGCAGCTTACCAAGCACAAAAATGCTGGGCGGAAACCTCTTTTTGATGCTAGCGATGAAGAATCTGAGGCCCCAGAAGTGCAAATATTCATACCAAAACCGGATGTAAAAAATCATGATGACAATTATCATGTTCAAACAAGCTCCAAACCAACGGACTCAAAATCCGATATTATTATGCATAAAGAAGACCCATTCGAAGTGTTTATGAAAAGCATATCCCAAAAAGAAAGGGTCTCAGTTAGCAGAGTTGATGGTGACCTACTTGAGGAAGAGGACAATAGACTTGAAACGGATGACATTGAGTTCGAAAATAATGACAACAACGAATATACGCGGTACGCTAAGATAGCCAAAATGAAGCTCAGAAAGCAAGTGTATGGTGTAAAATATACACCTCAAGATTTAGAACCGTTTCCTAAAAGTTTTTATTCCCAATCGGAAGATTTAAACTCAATGTCTCAAAATGAAATTGACGAACTTCGGTTAAGTCTTGGAAATATAAAAATAAAAGGAGGCGATTGCCCGGTGCCAATTACGAGATGGTCGCAACTGGGGCTAACCACTGAAGTTATGAATTTGATCACGAGAACTCTTGAGTATGAATACCCAACACCAATCCAGTCTCAAGCTATTCCAGCAATTATGAGTGGCCGAGATGTCATTAGCATATCGAAAACAGGATCTGGTAAGACAATAGCATATCTTTTGCCTTTAATAAGACAAATCAAAGCACAAAGGCCGCTATCCACTGTGGAAACAGGGCCTTTGGGATTGATATTAGCACCAACAAGAGAGCTGGCACTACAAATTAATGAGGAGGTTAAAAAATTCACCAAGGATGACAATATGGTGAATTCAATATGCTGCACAGGTGGATCAGAATTGAAGCAGCAAATAAACACTTTGAAGAGGGGTATTGAGATTGTCGTTGCAACCCCAGGTAGATTTATTGACCTTTTGACACTAAACACAGGAAAATTGATAAGTACCAAAAGGATAACTTTTGTTGTTATGGACGAGGCAGACAGATTGTTTGATCTTGGCTTCGAGCCCCAGATAACCCAAATTATGAAAACGATAAGACCTGACAAACAATGTGTTTTATTCAGTGCCACATTTCCCAACAAGCTACGGAGTTTCGCTCTGCGAGTTCTCAAATCACCATTAAGTATCACTGTTAGCTCTACGACTCTGGTTAATGAAAATGTAGCGCAGAGATTTGATATTTTACAGAGTGAAGAAGAGAAATTTTTGAAGTTATTAAAAATTCTAGATGATAGGATAAAGGTTGATGAGGAAGAAGAGGAAGAAGAGGAAGAAGGTGGTCTAAAGGACGAAAAGATAATTATATTTGTATCAAGTCAGCAGATATGTGATATTCTATTCAGAAAACTTGATACCGAAGGCTACAACTTGTTTTCAATTCACGCGGGAAAGCCATATCAGGAGAGAGTAAAAAATCTAGAAAATTTCAAAAGCACCAGTAATAGTATACTCATTTGTACTGAGGTGCTATCCCGCGGGCTCAATGTCCCAGAAGTGTCACTGGTGATCATATTTAACGCGGTGAAGACATTTGCCCAGTATGTTCATACAACGGGAAGAACTGCCAGAGGTACTAACACCGGTGTTGCAATTACTCTTTTACTGCAGAATGAAATAAGCGCTTCATATATTTTGTCCAAGGCCCTTCGAAAAAGTGAACTCTGTGAACATGATCCTAAGCTCGTGCAGCAATTACATGAAATGAGTAATATTTTCAAATCTGGCATGAAAGATGGTAAATACAAGATATCATCTGGATTTGGTGGCAAGGGATTGGACAATTTAGAATCAAAAAGGGAAGAGAAACAACTCGAAGAAAGGCAACAGTTTGAAAATGCCAGTAGCTCTTCCAATGACAAGAGTGGTAAGCAAAATTCTCACGATGATAAAAGCAGCGCGAATAAAGATAGTTCGTCACAAATTCAAATTCCTAAGCTTCAATACACTGTTATACAAAATGAAAATCCTGATGGATCCAAAACATTTAGTGCAAATATCAATGTCAACGATTTACCGCAACTCGTTAGATGGGAAGCCACAAAAAATACTACTTTAATGTTCATCAAGAGGGAGACTGGATGCAGCATAACTAATAAGGGTAAATATTATCCTGAAGGAAAATCGCCGGAGTCTCAACAGGATGAGCCCAAGTTATACTTATTGGTGGAATCGCAGGAAGAGAAGGACATAAGATTAAGCATTGAACTGCTGGAGCAAAAAGTTAAAGAGGGTGTTAGAAAAGTGAGTAATAACTCTATCAAGGATACCAAGTATTGATTAGTGTATATTTCTTGAGTCACATAGTTTTTTAATCGTAAACTAATTCTCCATTTGCACTTTTTAATTTCTGTTGCTCAACCTGCTTCATCATTTGGGATTTATGTGACTTGCTTCTTTCCTCGGCCAGCTTCTTACCCAATTCCCCCTTAGTTGACTTCTCATTAGCTTCTTGAAAACGCTTCTCCGCGGCAAGTTTTGCAGCTTCTGTAGCGGATATTTTCCCTCTATTGACATCTTCGGCGTTCTCCAGTATTTTATTGCCATTGCTCTTCTTTACTGCTGGTGCACGCTCAGATTTTGCAGGCTTATTCGGTTTATGCTTCAACGGACGAGTGGTGGCAGTCCTCTTAGTTACAGCTGGACCCGAACTTACAGCCTGAGAGTTAGATTTGCTGGCGCACAATCCCATTTCGCACCTCGAGCAACGTTCGTTTCTGAGTTTGTTCCAGAAAGTTGACAGCTGTGATTTACATTTTTTATGATATTACGCGGGAGCCGTATGATCGCGGATGCAAAAACATCTTGCTGCTCGATATCCCTGCCTACTTGAAAGTTGACCATGACGTCAAACTTGTCCAAAGATTGATGTTTAAGTTACATACTAATATAGTGTAATAAGTTCCTTCGTAGGCATGGAACAAAACGATTAAAAAAAGTGTATAAAAATCCGAATGCCATTAAATATAATGTAAAGAGAATAAAGACAAAAAAGTAGTTGAGAGTCCGATAAAATTGAATAGTATTTCAAAATATGATATTATGAATATTGATAGAATAAGAATGAGGCTTTGTTTGACGGTCTATCGTAGTTTCGTTGTGTTTTTGAATATGATTTTTCCCCAGTTAATTGCAATTTGGTCTTAAGTTTCCCAAGTGAGGAACAGGAATATCGGAAACGTCCAAATCTTGGAACTCTCCAAGAACATCCTGCAGAACAGAGTACTTCACTGCGGTTCCTGTTGTTAGTCTTGCCAGCTGTCTTGAATCACGACAATAAGGGGAATAACGCTTGACAATCTTCAGGTATAAAAACATTCTTTCATTGACCTTAGCAAATTGGTCTTGTAGATCTTGCTCCTGCTGTTGCTGGGAGCCGCTTGGATAGTTGTCATCAAAGGCACCGGACGCATTAGCTGCTTGCAAGGCAGGATGAGAATAATCAACATCTCCGTTGGAAGCAGTGAATAATTCAGTACTTGCATTACTTTTTGGTGATCCGGCTGAAGAATTCATAGAGTTCGTCTCCTTGTACGTCTGGTTTTCCCTTTGGTACTGCGTCCACGTTACAGTAGAGTCTCTTAAAGCAGCCCAATCAGCGTTGGCGATGAATCTTTGGCCAATTTCATCTGACTTGGATATCAAATTGATCCATCTTTGTAAAATTTCGACGTTACTTGCGTCATCAACAGACCCCATTGATTTCAACAAGATTCTGTAAGCAACTATGGTTTTAGGAATATGATATAATTCATAACTCTTATCAATATAATCGATAATCTTACGATCGCGCCAGATCGTACATTTTGCCAAAATGATGTTGAAAAAGGGTTCATCGATTGGCTTTATTTGGTTATATGTTTGAATCAAAGACTGTAAGGATTGGAAACCTTGAAGCTTGTCTTGAGCATAATTTTCGAAAAAAATGTCGAAGAAGGTATCATTCAAAGATGACGAAATACCATGGTTAACGCCTTTACCATAGTGTACCGAGGATTTGTACCAAATTTGGTAAACATGGTTGAAGTTATGAGTTTGCTTCCAAATGTTTCTCAAGAACGATTTGACATAAGAAACTTGCAAGTCAATTTTGTAAGGCATCTCATCATTCAAAGCTTTATCGAAGAAAGTCTGAGCAACGGTCAAATCCTTACATTCACCAATAAAGGACAAGTGAGTTTCAATCAAATAACCATATTTCATTTCTGTACTCTCTTCGCATAGCTTTTGAAATAATTTCAAGGCCATTTCATTTTCGCCCGCCGACAGGGAAGCCCTGATCATTCCAACCGATAGGTTTGGATGGAAGTAGTTAATCATAGACGATGATCTCTCGTACAAAGTTTGGATCTCAGGGTATGACACTCCGTTATCGTAAAGGATTGGTAAGATAACACCAACCACTCTTGGATTCAAGAAAATGTTCGAAGTGTATTGACTTGTGCCGTTGATTGCAGCTTTCCAGATGTCCACAGCCTCTTCGAATAGTAAAAGTTCCTTAAAAGCAGTAATCAAGTGCATAGCGCCGTATTCGTTCAGTTCAACCTTTCCATGTAAGACGTCCTCTGAAATCTCTCGTAACGATTTGCACAAATAATTCGTCATTTCTTTGTGAAAACTTTGAGAGTCGTAATCTGGCTTCTTGTTCATTCTCGTCAGCTGATTTCTGTTAGCTCTTAGACCGTTATGCAGCAAGTGAACCAACTTGGAAACACGATCCGAGTTCAATTCTGGAGTGTTGATTAAATCGTGATAAAGATCCATCGCTCTACCTATAGAGTCCCAGAACAATGGGTTTGCATTCGAGTTTGGATGCTCCGAGTGGTGTTTCATGTTTTTCCTTCTTGGTGTTTGAGACATGTATAATGTTTGAGAAACGCAATCTTCGAACGCACACACCTTATGGTACCATGGCGAATCCACTGAAGTTGTAGAGTGAGAAATATTTCGATTATTGGAGTTATTGTTGTTGTAAGAATTTTGCAGAGGCGCGCCTGGGGCTCCTGACTGATTGTTCGGTGAGGCCTTTATGTTGTTTCTCAAGTGGCGCACCTTGTTGACAGCCGCATTCACCTGGTTGGATGTCTGAGCCAACGGGTTAGTAGCTGAACCGTTAGAGGAGTCTTGTCTTTCTAGAGTCACAGCACTATTGAACCTCACCGAGTGGTTAAACGAGTTTCTTGCGGAGGCATGAGCAAACTGATTTGGCAGTCTGCCCTTTATGACCTGCGCCTGTTGAGCAAACCTAAACATCATTTTATCAGAGCGCTAGTAACTATATGTGTAGCACTTGCTGAGTGGTTTGAAATCGATGCGAAAAAAAAACTTTGGTTGCGTCTTCCACAAATGTACGGTGTACTGAAAGATATATATATATGAATGTTCGGGCTGATTTGATTATAACAGTTAAAGCTGATTCACCTATGTGGAACAATCCGATGGGGAGAAAATACGAGATTGTCTGACTTTGTTGATTCTTTTAACTATCCGACTTCCTATCAATTAGTCACTTTACTCTTTTTTGTTGAGTTTTTAATAACTGCTCGTTTGCTCGTTCCTTAGCCAAATCGACAGCTATAATCAGGTCAGTTTCCAATAATGGCCTGATCGAGTTTTAAAATTTGAGTTTTTTCTCGATTATTTTTTTCTCCGAAGAGAAGCGAGCTGACGTAGAAGACCACGAATTCTGTGGCGATGGGAAACCACTAAAAAAGTAAACCACTAGGTCCGCAGAGAGCGTCTACTGCAGGTTTTTGGAAGCGGTTGCACAAACCTTAGAATAATGGCGTTGCGTAAGCAAATGCCTGGAAAAGTCAAAGTAATATAGCTTTATGACGCAGTGTGGTGTGGGGACGATAATGTAGCCAACGCGTACGGCTTAGAGGGTAGATATCGAGGCTCGAGTAATTTCTAACGTGCTACGACGTATCGTTTTGATAGAATAAAAGTTTGTCGGACCTAATGAGCCGCGCAATGGCTTAGATCCTGTGAATATGCAACACGCTCAATACGTGTCGTTGTTCTATAGCAATTCAAGTCCGAACGATTATTGTCGTTGTAGGTGTGCGGATCGTCTTGTAAGCGAAGTTAATGTAATTGGCACGCACTCACAGGTCAGATGCGACATGGGTCTTGTGGGAGATTCACTTGTTTATATACTTGGCATTGGCGGCTGATTTTACCCCAATCCACGCTAATATCAGGCAGAGGACCACAACCGCCGCCTGCAACACTGTAAGCATTGGGTGTTAAATTTTGGGGGGGTTCATATCACCATGAACGTCATATTCACGCGCCAGAGTAGCGCAATAGATTATCGCCTTCGACGGCAGTCTCGTCTTGTTCAGCGCTGCGAAATAAAGTATCTATAAACGTAAACAAAAGGTTCACACGAGAACACGGATCACAGAACTCAAGATACGTAACGTCAATTACGGCCGCCATTAGTCTGTACACTCTTCATACTAAGATACCCAATTATGCCCTCTTCCAAGACAAGTAAAGATATATTCACACTATTCGATAAGAAAGGTCAAGGCGCCATATCCAAGCAGTTATTTGGTGACTATCTCAGGGCCATTGGGTACAACCCAACGAACCAACAGAGCGAGGACATCTTGAACAATGCTAGTGCTCCGGACCAACTGTCCTTGGAGCTGATCGATAAGCTGATTCAATCGAATGAGCGCGAACTGGACGCCACGACAACTGGAAAAGTGGACGATTTTATTAAGGCTTTCCAGGTCTTCGATAAAGAAAACACAGGGAAAGTCTCTGTTGGTGATATTAGGTACATGCTGACTTCGCTGGGGGAGAAATTGTCGGACGAGGAGGTTGATGAATTGCTGAAAGGTGTGGAGATTGACAGCGAAGGCGGTGTAGATTACAAAAAATTTATCGAAGACATACTAAGACAGTAGGTTTTTCAAATATTATATACGTATTAATTAAGTATGGGCATGAAATTGCCCAGTATCATTAACGGCAGACCGGAGACATCTCTCTTGAGTGTCCACATACAGCAGCACCTGATGATGTCGCCCTTGATGGGGCTTAATAAATTACAAATCTGCATCTGTTCCGAACCCTTGAAGTCCTTGTAGGCGACTTTGGAAAAGGTCTTGAAGTAATCCTGGACGCTTTCGTCGTCCATAATCTCGACGATGAATGTCATCTTGTTTAGCAATTCTTCTTTGTTCCAGCCGCTCAGAATCTCGAATTCCTCGTTGACGTAGGAAATCTGGCCGTTACGTCGCCACACACACGTTGGAGTCCCGATCTGTACAATGAATTTGACGTATTCTAGCAGAGTCCTTTGATAGCACTGTTCCATAAAGATCATGTCTTCCTCGGTCAGCGTGACGGAGCATGCAATGAAAATAGGTCGAAACTCTGCCAGGGACTGGCAAATTTCCACCAGCGCTTGTAGGTTGAATCTCCTTCTAAGATATGTGAACAAATGATGAAATCCAGGTGTGTGGGAGAATGGTTTGTTTATCAGAGTGTATATCTCCATTGGTGTTGAGTATCTCAGCGAATGCTCCCATTCGGGATTGCTATACATTCTCATGGCATCTGGCGAGCAGCACTGCAGTGCGAACGATACGGATACACCGTTCTCTGAGCCGTGGCGGTAGAAGTCGTAAACCTCGGGAAATGTTAAGGTTTCAATATTGAGGTAGTATTGATTGATACTTGAATTTTCGCGAATGTCGCTCGATTCTGGACTTCGATCATGCGGCAGTAACCTTTTGAAGTTCAACGATTTGCTCATGGATTCGACCGGCATCAGGGGAAAATGATTGGCGAAAAGATCAATCTTCGATGACACTATATCCATCGATTCGCGCCCCAATAGAACAGAGTAAACATTCTGTCCCGATGAGGGATAATAATGCGGCGGTAGGTCGACATTTGGAGAAGGCGAGACCTTCGGTACAGTTTCCTTGTTGCTTTCAAGTGTCTTAGATGAGTACAGTTGATCTACGGGAATTTTGTTCAGTAAACTGTCCTGATTGATGATATGTGAGAGGATCGCGTATTCCGAATCTGCGGCGTTCGAAAGAAATTTGGACTTATGGACAATGTGCTGCGGGCTTGCGAAGTTTTGATGTTCTCGATGGTTGCTATTTATTGAAGTGTTGCTATTGTTTTGAGTCATAGGCATGCCTCTCTGTATCGGCTTCGCTAACGAATCATCCGGAATTCCGGCCAAGTACTTGCTCTTCTTTCTGGGCGCATCAACGCAAGTATGCTCTATACCCTTACTTATACATCTAAAACAAGGCCTCTTTGCTTCACAGGATAGATGCCATTTAGCACAATTAACGCAGGCAATGTGCGTGTTTCTCCTTTTCTTTGGGCGTGATACTAGTGATTTCGGTTGTGTTCTTATCGCATCGGCATCGCCCTTTGAAGTACTTTCAGTCATATCAAAGGCTAAGAGCTTGGCTAGGCTGCTAGCAGGAATATTTAAGGGCTAGTATCTAAGCCGACCTATCCCCCTGTATTGCTTCTTTGAATTTATGTATGTGTTTATTGCACTATCGGACTCACAAGGCTAAGTTGACCTAAATTTTTCAGTACCTACCTATCTAGAAACAGAGCACCAAGAAAAAGATAACTTCATCAAAAACAATTTTTTTGAGATTTATACAAGTAAATGGCAAGATCCTCTTGGATCGTTCGAAAGATAATGCTAATCGCCCAGCACATTCCAAGAAACTAATCACTCAATATTCACGCCGTCTTGGGTCCCCAGCGCAAAAATTCTTGAGCGTATCCTTATTCATATAAATTGTTGATGGAACCATCGGGATCTTGCATTTTGTACCAAGGCGATATTGGAACTTAGCGGTATGAATTTGAGTTGAGCTATCTTGATTTCGATGCTTTTATCATTGTGAGAATCTTGCTTATTTTATCTTATCATCGTAAGAAATGTTGCCATTCTCAAATATGTTCTCACCTAACAACACGAAAGAACTGCAATGGCTGCCCTGCAGCCTGCCCATGAATTCGACCCGAAAATACTTGCTTGGAGAAATTATGTTGTAGCCTGTCAGGCCATCCCAATCGATGAGAAGAAGCGCCACGCCGAACGACGTCCGGTGAGTCCAGTTTTGCTAACTCAGGATACACAGGGCGATCTAGAGCCATCAAAGGGCACTGGTCAAACCAGGCGAAAAAGCATTTGTCTAATCTCGAAATCGCACGAGAAGGCTGACCTCTCTGCAGCAACCACCCGCATGTTTTTTTTGCCGAAACCCACCTATTGCAGCTACACAGGCTTGACCGCAGATCGAAATCAAACATCTTGTAGTAATCATTGTATACTCACTCGCATTTCAGAATCTAAAGAGGTATATGTCAGTTGTTCGCAAGTTCTGCGCTAGTTCACTCGTGATATCCAAAGAGAGTGCCTATGGCGCACAGTGCGTTCCAGCGAGGGTTAGAATGAGGTTCAGCAGGCTGCAGAAACCCGTAATATTGGGTAAAAAAAGACTAGATGTCCAAGAACCTGCTCCAATCAAGGTAAGCAGGATGTCGGGCCTGCGAAATGGCGCCGCCGCCTATGATTCTTGTCTACATTAGAAATGGACTTTAATGCAGCGAAAGGCATCATACTCGATTATTGTCTGACCACTCAATGGCAAGTGGCAGGACCGGTCCCTCCATACCGGTTCGCAACTTCTGTGGTGCCGTGTGCATTGCACGTCCCCTAATGGAAGTGAGAGTTTACGTAGAATAAATATCTGTGTACGCGCGCAGGGATCACCCAGCAATTAGGTTAAAAATTTTTAATACCTACAAAAGTTGATACCTGCAAAGAACGACAGAGTAAATATTATCCAAACCTAGCTAGCTTTTGCCGCTATTATAATGTCAGACTTAATCAGCAAATTCGAATCCTTATCTATTGCGCAGCCAACTTCCCTTTCAAGAGAACAGCAAGCGGAAGCTGCTCAGTGGAATTCTGTCCTAAAGACTGGTCAATTCCAAGAGAAATTAGAGGACTTAAACGTTCATTTGAGAGATAATGCTTTCATTTTATCCACCTTGAAGCCAACTACTACAGATGTTAAGGTTTTTGAGGTCGCTTTACCTTTGGTCAAAGAGTTGGTCTTTAGCACAAAAGATGTCAAGATGACTTATTGTAAATATAGACACATTTTGAGATGGTTGGATTACTTGCAAAAGTTGCTAGAAGTCCCAGAAGAAAACCAACTAAAGTTGTCTTACGATATCGAATTGCCTCGCGAGATCATTGAGAAGAAGAAGAAGGCCGCAGACACAAAGAAGCCAGAAGAATCTCAGAAGCCAGCTGATGAGGCTGCTCAAGCAGCCAAGAAGGATAAGAAATCCGCTGATAAACCAAAAGGCAAACCAGATGAAGAGACTTTAAAGAAACTGAGAGAGGAAGCCAAGGCTAAGAAGGCCTCGAAGAAGGCTGCTAACGCCAACCAACAACAGCAGCAACAAGCAGCAGCAAATGAAAAGCCAAAGCCCTCTGTTATTGACTTCCGTGTTGGTTTTATCCAAAAGGCGATCAAGCACCCGGATGCAGACTCGTTGTATGTCTCCACCATTGATTGTGGCGACGAAGAAGGTCCTAGAACCGTTTGCTCAGGCTTAGTTAAACATTTTCCATTGGAGGTCATGCAAGAACGCTTAGTTGTCACTGTCTGCAACTTGAAGGCCGTCAACATGAGAGGTATTAAATCTAGCGCCATGGTTCTTTGTGGTGCAAACGAAACTACAGTTGAGTTTGTTGAACCACCTGCTGGGTCAAAGGCCGGTGACAAAGTCTTTTTTGAAGGTTTTGGTGACGATGAGCCATTGAAACAATTAAATCCTAAGAAGAAGCTTTGGGAACAATTGCAACCACACTTTTCCACAACAGAACAGTTGGAAGTTGTTTTTAAGGATGATGAAGATAAAGAAAAACCAATTAGAAAATTAACGAACAAAAGTGGTGATTCATTCAAAGTATCCTCCTTAGTTGGCGCTGAGGTTCGTTGAAACTAAGTGTTTAAGTTTGTATTTGAATATCATTAATATTAAAATATATGTTTATTTGATAAATTTACATATATATGCAAGTCCTTGTTTTTAGTATTCTTGGTCTTGGTGAACTGACCTGAACCCGGCGCGCATCTTTTGATACTAGCCTTACGAGGAATAAACGTCGGTATAAAACGTCTCGTTATATTTCAGTTGTAGCTCCCAATACTTCAACTGAGAGCATGAATTCGTCGTGTCTTCGCATGCACACAGCTGTAACAAAATCTTGTCTCTCCATATATTGACTAACTTTTTGGCCACTGACACATTCAGTTCGTTCATAAGTTCACCCTGGTACAGATCCTGCGATGATTCATTACTGTTGTTGAGTAATTCGTTACAATGATAGAGCACTGGTAGATTTGTTGAATTTCTGACGACGAAATTAATTAGAGGATACATTGAATATTGCAAAATGGATTGCGTCAAAAACCAACTTTCTAGTTCATTTGACAACTCCGGGCATGTGTAGCCATGAACTACTACCAATATTGTGAATGAAATTGTTTGCCAATCAGGGTTATTAAACCACTTGTTTTTGATAATTTTCAGCCAACTGAAGATGTTGAATGGATTAGCATCATTAATAATTTGTTCGAGAATTTTACAAAATTCAAAGGGCAAAATCCGTTTCATGTACTCCAAAAACCACGTACAGTACTCCGCTCTACTTAATATCATATTGCCATGGGTATTTAACCACAAAATTGTATAGATCTTATTTTCAACTAGATCATCGATGAACATCTTAGTCTTATCCGATTTTTCCGAATCAATTTTACTGTTGTAGTGGTTGTTGTTTGGTGAAGGAATGTTTACTATACTTGAGTCGCAATGGCTACTGAACATCGAAAATGGGCCATGTCTTATGTCAGTGCAGCAGCTCGATTGTTTCATTTCGGTATCCAAGGCTTTTAACAAACCATTCAAGATATCATTGACGTGTTTTTGGTCGTAATTCTTATCCTCCACTTTACCATAGACGGATTCAATATGGTTATCATATATCTGTAATCTTCTGATGTTCAAAACTGATGGCTTCTTGGCACCATTGCCTCCCTCCATATCGATTTCTTCCTCGATTTCACTGTCGCTATTGGGCGGAGATAAGGTCGCTTTGGCTAACGGTTCCCTTGTTAGTTTATTTCTATTCAATTTCTGAGCACCCTTACGGCTCACGCTCCCCTTCGGTCTTTTCAGGTGACTTTTTCTGGCTAGTTGGTTATTATCAAGCGGCGAAACAAGATAATAGTTCTCATCTAACCATATTAGCCTCACATCGTAGCAGCATTTGATATTGTTAGCTATACAATGAGAGCAGCGGGGTCTCTTTTCATCGCATCTCTTCTTGTGGAGTCTGCAAGCCCAGCACCCGCTGAAGGTTCTGCCCCTCAAAGGTGCGAACTTCTTGGCCGGCTCTGATCCAGGCGGTAGCTTTTCACAGCATTGTTTTCCCATTATCGCAATCGCAATACCCTAACGATATTCTATGTGCCACAAAATGCGTTCCTCGATCAATTGATATCTCCTCGAGCAATCGGCAAACAATCAATTAATCTGAGTCCAAAAGACAGTCGTGTTAATTCAATATATATATATACACCGATACGTCAAATATACAACAGCCCTATGATCTGAAAAATTGAGAACAGCCAATTTCAGCCTTGTGTAGAGTGGGCGAAAAACTCGTTGCAGTGCCATCCATCATGCGATTACTCGTCTCATCTTTTAGAGAGCTCCGGCAGATCGGGCCATATGGCAAGAATCTTTGATGCCATCTGTAATCTGATGCGGCTTTCCAAAGTGCTTCACGGCAGTAAAATTATCTCGCAATTACTCCGATGCATTGAACCAAAATGCAGCTATACTAATGCCCATATCAACACAATAGCGGAATGCCCGAGATATGCGCTTAGAAGGGCGGAACGGGGACAAAATTAAGCGGCAGCGGCGATCGAGGAGAAAACACAGTTAGAAAGAAACTCAAGGCTAATCATAATCAAAGGTGAAGAAGCAAGGGCTAGTTAGATAGGTTCGCAACTACTCTTAAGTATGAATAGATTCTCCATCTACAGGTGCCATGGCTACCGCTGATCAATGCGGACTATGACTAGTTGGTGAATTTGTGATGAAAACCCGGACACCGGCTTACTCGGCCGAAAGATTATGCTTGGCGGCTAGTTATTGTCTACGGCGGCCTCGCGCCAGCCGTTCTGGCCAGTATAGTGGGAGGAACATCTGTTTGGGCTCAAGTTTTAATAAGTGGGATAAGCACTTTTGGGCTGTGAACATGTTCAATGCTTATCCAAAAGTAATGATCCGCTGCCGATCTTCCTTGGTCGTACCAAAGCTGCAGCCAAAGGCTACTAGATTAATTCATGTATATAAAGCATTCTTTACAAGGTAGTTATATCTGTAAGCGTTGAATCGGCTAGAAGCGGCCACAATTGCGCAGGCTTTCGGATTTAGTTTGTGAGGCTAGCTGCCCTCGAAGGCTTCATAACGTGCGTCGCACATCATACATGGCTTTCATTAGACTTCACCTAACACTGCAGCGAGACCGGTCAGGTGACAGTGTTTTTTGAATCCAAGACGAGCGCCCTCTATTTAGACGTATTGCCTAGTTTTGCCGCCAAGAGTGTTTCATATGGCCCCATTATCCGTCAGGAAGCCTCTTGCAGGACTTTGGTATAGTGGGAGCGGATTTAGAGGTACTTATTTAAATATCTATATTCTGGCTTAGGACGACCAGACTTCCATGTAGCTTGCCTTGTTCCTAGTCTCTGGAATTTGATAATAGGTGTAAGTACAGAAGAGGATGGCAATGACACCGAATATGGTGTAGACAGATCCTCCGATCATATCGTGAATCATGGGAAACAAATAAGCGACGATGAAGGTGCCTATCCAATTGCAGACGGTACCAAAGCTCTGCGCTGTTGCGGCATCTTGCGGAGCAGACAGGGACCCGATCATCAAGAACGGGATAGGGCCCACACCCAAGGCAAAAGCTGCGATGTACAGGAGTGTCGAGGAGACCAATAGCGAAGACATGCTTTTGACAATCCCAATGCTAATGAGGAACGACGCAAGCGACATTACTGCTGAGGACGACATTAGCAAAGGCTTACAACCCACATGGTCGATGACTAACGAAGCAATGAAAGTCATGACCACGTTTAACACAGAGATGGCGAAATTAACCTGGATGGCATGGTCAGGCAACAACTGGCCAATGACTTTGACACCATAGAAAACAATGGAGTTGATCCCACAAAGCTGCTGTCCCAACAACAATGCGATGATAACATTGCGGGGTTTCTTGAAGATCGGGTTGCGGAAATACTGCCATAACGTGGGACCGTCTTTGCTGTCACCCAGATTTTCCTGATCTTCCTGAAGCCGAACGTCACCCAGCCATTTTTGGATCTCATTTTTCGCATCTTGATGTGTTCCGCCGCGCAGTTTATACAGAGCCATTTCGGCCTCTGGCACATGGCCCTTGATCATTAACCATTTGGGGGACTCATCGATCAGCAGCCAGAGTAAAATGTTGAACACAGCAAGTATAAACCCAGTGAACATCAGCCATCTCCAGCGGTACGAATCTGCAAACTTCAAAGCTAGAGTCTGCGTTAAGAGAATACCAATGTTGATACAGACCTGATTCATAGAACCAAGCGCCCCCTTCCATTCTACGGGACTGATCTCGTTGATAAACAGGGGCGTAACTACAATCGACAGGCCGCTTGATAAACCGACGATAATTCTCCCGGCGATTAGACCACCGTAACTATTGCTGGCAAACAAAACAAACGATCCTAGACAGCCCACTAAACTTGCATATATGCTCAGCTTCTTGCGCCCGTACAAATTGGCCAGCCACCCCGAATAATATGACCCCAAAAGACCGCCAACACAAAACATAGCGGTAATCACCCCGATCTGCTCGTCATCCATGGGGACGCATTGCTTGAAGTTATGCTCGCCCAACCATGTGTTATCATATGGTATATTTCCATCAGGAATGTAAAATTCGGAGCACGACATTACTTGCTGGGGGGCATTCAACTCGGCAGTGTGGTAGCCAAACTGTACAGAGCCCAGGCAAGAAATCAAAGTGTAATATAAGACAGGCCTTGCCAGCGAGCCTTTCTTGTTCTGGGAGCGCATCGCCAAGTCGGGAAGCAAAGAATCGGTCTCTGTCATCTGAGTACTGATCTATGCTACATCACACAATTGTTGAGTCTATTCGTGCGAGATATCTGATCCATGTTTTTCAGTATATATAAACAAACGAACTGCATCGCTCCCTTTTATTTTGCTTTTGATAAATCGAAGACTGTCGATGTGTAAACATCCGTGCACCTTTTCTTCTTGCTTCTACGCCCCTACACCATATGATTGAATATGTTTTACCGAATTTTTGTTTTTTCGCTCTTGTAAGGTCCTTCCGCTTCCGGTACGCAGTAATGCATCAAGCAAACAGCGAGCGGCGACGCATGAGCCTGTAGGCCTATCGATGACGGATGAGGGCCCTAGTCATGCATAAGAACAAGTTATAGATATTCAATTACACTTTGAACTATAGACTTTTTAAGCATAGTGAAGAAAGTTAACCAGAAATGCCAACTAGATTAACCAAAACCAGAAAGCACAGAGGTCACGTCTCAGGTATGTAGTTCCTATTGGAAGAGGGAATGAAAGAACCAAGGCTGTGATTCTCTTTCGTGTTTCGTGCATTGTCATCGTACAGTAGTGTCCCACTTTATGCCATGAGAATAGGATTTGTTTGATTTGTTTAAGATTACGACATGATGAGCACACTTGTGTGTGTTCATTAAACCTTCTGGGTGTCGGTGTCATGCCGGAGCTCCAGGAGAACGGCAGCAAGTCTGCTTGTTGCCAACACTCTTCCATCGCTAATCTCATTTCAAACAAAAACTTTTCGCTTTGGTGGATGTAACACTAATTACTATAAGAAGTATCGCAGGACGAAGGGCTTTTTAGATTATTGCACGATTCGAAAAGAGAATTATCATCAGCTTTTGAATATTAGAAGTATCATCGTTTACTAACATTTTGGACACATTCATTTGTCGTCATTATTTTCACAGCCGGTAAAGGTCGTGTCGGTAAGCACAGAAAGCATCCCGGTGGTAGAGGTATGGCCGGTGGTTTCCACCACCACAGAACTAATTTGGATAAATACCATCCAGGTTACTTCGGTAAGGTCGGTATGAGATACTTCCACAAGCAACAAAACCATTTCTGGAAGCCAGTTTTGAATTTGGACAAATTGTGGACTTTGATCCCAGAAGAAAAGAGAGATGAATACTTGAAATCTTCTTCCAAATCTGCTGCTCCAGTTATTGACACTTTAGCTGCCGGTTACGGTAAGATCTTGGGTAAGGGCAGAATTCCAAACGTCCCAGTCATCGTCAAGGCCAGATTTGTTTCTAAGTTAGCTGAAGAAAAGATCAGAGCCGCTGGTGGTGTTGTCGAATTGGTTGCTTAAACTACAAACTTTAAATATCATTTGTACGTTATAAAGTAATTCGATTTCTCATTTTCCATTTTTTCAAGTGAATTTTGTATTGTGTATTATATTATATTTTTAAATCCGAAATTTTTAACGGTGATCATTGTTTACATCTGAAAAATTGAACAAAAATATTCTTGATGAGTTGCGTAGTTTGAAAGATGAACATTTCAGCATTGCTACTTCCACTCCAACTGCCTCGCATCTGCAGCATTCGATTCCAACAGCTCAGTATATCCCGTCTTATCCCCAAAGCTAAAATGTGTACAACTGCAAATGGCGATTCTAAGATCTGGAAGCCCCAAGATCACGTCCCAATTGAAGTTCAGAAAATGCTTGCTACTCCACAGCCAAATTACGTTTTGGCGTTCCTTCATGTTGTTCAGCAACTGAAGGTTCAAAAAAGAACTGGCTGGTTGGATCATGATATTATACCCTGCGAGAGTATTGCCGACCACATGTACAGAATGAGTATCGCGTCAATGTTGATAACTGATCCAAAGGTGAATCGTGACAGGTGCGTGCGCATCGCTTTAGTTCACGACATTGCCGAATCCTTGGTTGGTGATATTACGCCATTTGACGGCGTCGATAAGGAGGAGAAGCATCGCCGCGAATGGGAAACAATTCAATATTTATGTGACTTTTTGATTGAGCCATACAACGAGAAGGCCGCAAAAGAGATCCTGAACGATTGGTTAGAATATGAAAACATATCATCCCTGGAGGCTCGTTATGTCAAAGATATTGACAAATATGAAATGCTAGTACAATGTTTTGAGTACGAGAAGGAGTGTAAGGGTGGAAAGGATTTAAACCAGTTTTGGAGTGCAGTTTCTAGTGTTAAGACTGAAGAAGTTCAAAGCTGGGTCCAGGATTTGTGTGAGGCACGTCAAAAGTATTTTGATGAATTGTCCAAATGAAGTTCGAATGCATAGAAGCTCGATGTTTTATAAACTGCATAACAAAATATCTAGAGTGAGAATACTGCGTGTTTTGAACCACTATATTGTGTATACTTTTATAAATGCTGTATCATATTAAATAATAATATTAATGCTAAGAGATTTTTATCGTTAAACAATAGACCATAGGTTGTCGTGACCAAAAAGTAAGGCACCTAGGGTATGTCTTGCTATGATTGCAAATATTCCGATGGCAAGCTGAAGCTGCAATATGGTGTTACATAGCCTATCCTCACGCATTGGTCCGAGCCACACGAGGACTAAGTTAATCAGCGTCATATTCGTACAGCTAACCATTTTATCGTTTTGGTATTCTAAGTGAATTAACCTAAAAAAATGGAGCAGCCTCAATATTGGTTGGAAAAACCTCTTGGCGGGTATTTCTTGCAGATCAGCAATTGAAGGGTAGAGCAACCCATCCTTTTCATTGAATTTCGGCAATCTGTGCCTTGGGCATGGGACTATGTGGAATAACTGGGGGCACGAATAAATAAAATTCAGGATCTGGGGTAAGAATAATAGTAGCATTGTCTTTGAAAAGTGGCCCAATATACCAACAACTGCAAATACCATGCCAGCAAAATAGCAGTAGGTATCGCCGACAAAAACTCTGGCTGGCCAACGATTCCATTTCCATAAGGCTGCCGACACCCCCAAAAATGGCAGGATTATAATTGCCGAAAATCGATGACTTTCCCACGAGGCAGGTGGTCCCATGGTTAAGTACAACGCATCGTTAATAAGGGCCAAAATTCCCAGGATAATACTTTGACCAACCTCCAAACCATTGACACCCGCCAATATATTAATGGAATTCGGACAGAAAATAGTCATTGACATCATATACGCATAATACATCAAACCCAGATCCAAATTAGTTCTCTGTAACCAGTTTTGCATGAAGCCTGGTAATAACACATGCGTGGCCCCGAAGTCAACATAATAGACGATCAATAAGGGGATGGCGCCAACAGCGGGCAAAAAGAACTTATGCCTCCAGCGTAAATCGAATAAGTCATCTGCAATGCCTAAAAGCACGGTGCTCTCCAAGCATAAGAGACTACTTAGAAACTCTGACAGTTTAACATGGGGAAACAAATTTCCAGATGGTTCTAAGCGTTCAGCCGAAATGTCACGAATTCCACCGCCTGAAGTTGTGGTCACCATATATTTATAGAACATGAATGGGATGCAAAACATCATCAGCAGTAAGTAGACAGCGGCAGAAACAGCGCCGATACTTTCAGGGATAACTGGTCTACCGACTTTGCTCAAATCCTTGCCAAATAAGCCGATCTTAACGAATGAACTTCCCACACGTGGAATCAGGAAATCTGTAACAACATATCCTGCCAAGGAAAAAACTATTGCCGATAGTATAGCGGAGTGTTGTTTGGAGCTGTATACCAACACTAGGGCAATTGATGGTAGAATGAACCGAAACATAACTCCCCAGCTTGCCTTTTTTGATCAAATTGGAATGCATGTAGAAGTGTACACGTTAATGATAATCTCGAGCTCGCTTTGTAGAGAAAAAATCATAATACTAATATACTGAACAGGAGTTCAGCAGGTGAGAGGGAAAGAAAGAAAGGTGCGTGCAGACAATGAAGCCTTTCGACAGTGGTCACGAAGACCTAGTTCATGATGTCTCCTATGATTTCTATGGCAGGCATGTTGCAACATGCTCGTCTGACCAGCACATCAAGGTATTTAGATTAGAAAGCGAAACGAATGAATGGCAACTGAGTGATTCCTGGAGGGCTCACAATAGCAGTGTGGTCTCGTTGGACTGGGCTAGTCCTGAATATGGCCGCATAATTGCTTCTGCGTCATACGATAAAACTATTAAACTATGGGAAGAAGACCCTGATCAAGAAGAGTGTTCTGGCCGTCGTTGGACTAAGCTGTGCACCATCAATGACTCGAAAGGTGCCCTTTACGACGTAAAATTTGCACCGGCACATCTAGGATTGAGACTTGCGTGCATTGGCAATGACGGCACGTTTAGAACGTATGACGCCTTGGAACCGTCGGATCTGAGATCCTGGACGTTAACGTCGGAGATCAAAGTATTGTCTGTATCGCCGGCAAGTCACCTGCAGTCTGATTTTTGTCTGTCCTGGTGCCCTTCAAGATTCTCTACTGAGAAGATCGCGATATGCGTTTTGGACCAGGCGTTGATCTACCAAAGAGGCAAAGATAACAAGCTACACGTCGCGGCGAAGTTAGAAGGCCATGGCGGACTCATCAGAAGCGTTAGTTGGGCTCCTTCCATCGGTAGGTGGTATCAGCTCATCGCAACAGGTTGCAAAGACGGTAAAGTGCGGATATACAAACTGACTGAACGACCAGCAAGCGATTCCACCTCCTCGTTCAGTGAAAGCTACCGTGACGATTTTAGCATAGACAAAACGGACGCTTCTCAACTAAAAGTGGAACTGATCAGCGAGCACGACGACCACAAAAGCGAAGTGTGGTCAGTCTCGTGGAATTTGACCGGAACTTTGCTAAGCAGTGCAGGCGACGACGGCAAGGTGCGCCTGTGGAAGTCCACATACTCCAATGAGTTCAGATGCATGTCGGTAATCAGTGCCCAGCAACCGCGATCGCAGCCGGACTTCCAGGAACAATAAACGTGAGCGCTACCGCAAAACTCAATGTTCTCTCGAAGGCACTGCGGCAACAAGCCCGACAAGCCTCCCTGTATGTACATCTAAATAGAGATTAAGAATTTTAATTAACTGGGTACTAGCAACGCAGGCTGCGTCTTCTGCAGATGCTGTCTAATGCTTTTTCACCGCAGAGCTTGCCGCTTGTGGTATTTTGACCACGGTCGCTCAGGAACGCACGTCTGCTTGAATATAGATCCAGCAACGCCGCCGACTTCCATACAGCGAGGCGTAACATGCCCAAGTACTACGCTGAACGTTTAAGTCTTGCTTTCACTGCTTCCTGGGTCTATTTCCCTCACGCGCATTGCTATTCTCTAGCGGATTGAAAGTTTACTTACGTAAATGTCTGTGCAAGCGGGAAGGCTCGGCCGCCTGGCCGTTTTTCACCAGGGGTCCGACCCTGGTGAAGACGTGCTATATAAAGGGTACAATGATCGATGGGTCTATCAGAGCAATTTGCCGAACACTTTTACAAAATTGTAACACAAACACATATAGATAAATCTCATCATGGCTTCAAAGTTTTACTCATTAACGCCAAAGGATAACCAGGGAGAACCATTCTCTTTCAAACAACTAGATGGTAAGGTGGTTGTGATAGTGAACGTCGCTTCTAAGTGCGGATTCACTCCTCAGTACGAAGAGTTAGAGAAGCTTTACCAGAAGTACAAGGACCAAGGGTTGGTCATACTCGGTTTCCCTTGCAACCAGTTTGGTAGCCAAGAGCCGGGTACGGACTCAGAGATTGCCTCCTTCTGTAAGCTGAACTACGGTGTTACCTTCCCAGTACTGAAGAAAATCGATGTCAATGGTAAGAACGTCGATCCCGTTTATGAATATTTGAAGGGAGAGAAGTCGGGAATGATGGGCCTAACTCGTATCAAGTGGAATTTCGAGAAATTTTTGATCGACAAACATGGGAAAGTCGTTGAAAGATATTCGTCATTGACTAAGCCTCACTCTTTGGAACCTGAAATCGAAAAACTGCTAAAACAGTGAATACCTGCGTACCTGTATTGTGATTGTTTCTTAATTTTGCTGCTTCGTTGGTATGTTTGTTTTTATATACCGAATCAAATTCTAATTACTATATATTCAGCATAACGATAATATGTCTACTGTTTACCTTCGGTTTCTTCGGATTCGGGTTTAGCTTTCTTGTTTTGCTCTTCAGCCTGATTTTCTTCGTTTTGTATCTCTTCCCTCATGCGTTTGCCATTCTCATCTTCCTCCTTCAGACGTTTCTTCAGATCATCATCAACAACCAGACCAGCATTAAACTCTTTCTCTAAGCACTGCATCAAGGTACTCGCTCTTCTTGCTAGCTCCATTGGCGTTCTACTTTGGAAGAAAAAATCCAATTCAAACAATGAAGACTCTCGAATTTCGTCGCGAATCAATTCGTACACGTCGTCCCTGTCAAGCCCATATTTGAACAGCATTATCATGATGAACCTATCCTCTTCCTCAGAGAAAGTTCTTTTATTGTTTGTCGATGGCGGATGCTTCAATTTTAGATCGATGAATGGGTTTGTGTACTGCGAAATCTTACGGCGAAGCGCCTCCTGTTGTTGTTTAACTCTTTTGATCTTCTCTTCCTCCGTCTCGATGTATTTCAAATGTTTTTCGTAGTCTTCCACTCGTTCAATATGTGCCCAAAATGCCTTGGCATATTCACGGACTTCGTCAATTGTTTTTGGCGCTAAATCCATTGCGATGGCTTGAATGGAATTTCTTCCGTACTTTCCAGAGGCTGTTATAAACTTTCTGAAGTCAGTTTTGCTCCAACCTGGAAAGCCTTCCGTCTCCAATTCAGCTTTCATTTTTTCCTCTTCTTCAGTTAAGGGCTGGGCATTATCTACTGATAACTTGAGTAGTTCCAACTTTTGATTCCTTTCATCTTCATCTTCTATGTTACCATATGTGGTCTTAACGTCATCTTGGGTGGGCGTGTAGCCGGATTTCTTCGTGTTCCACATCCTCTCCTTTTCATACAAAACCTTCAATTGAGGAGATTGCAGCTGGTGGGAGTAAAATGGTCTAGGTCTTGGCATCTTGGGGTGGCTAGGAGTTGAAGCTCTACCAGTTTGCAAAACATCTTTATAGTAACCGTCCACTGAATAGTTTTCCTTACGTTCACGCTTGGTGGGATTAATCCAAACAGGGCTGATAATATCCTTCTGTGTTTTTTTCTTGAAATCTTGGCCGTTCCACTCATATGCAGAGTCTTGGTTGAATTTTTGTAAATCATCTAAACCTAATGCTGAATATTTTTGGTTCAAGGATTGCGTTTTGTTTTGCGATTTCGCTAAAAGAGCATCCAAATCAATTTCCTCCCGCGCAGTTTGATCTTCTGGTTGTGGTGTGTTCCCTGAACTACCTGCTGTACTTTCGAAAACATCAGCTGCACCATGCTGAATCATAGAGAGTAAAGCGTCTTTCGAATCGGACTTGCCCTCTTTCTTGCTTTTCTGGCCCGATACCCTATTTTGCTGTATAACCAATTGATCCAGCCTTAATTTCTGAGTTGCTCTTTCCAAAATTTTTTCCTCGACAGAATTGTCCGTAACAAACCTAAATACTTTCACTTGTTTCTTTTGGCCAATACGATGGGCCCTATCCATTGCTTGCAGATCTGCTTGGGGATTCCAATCGGAGTCGTATAATACAACTACATCAGCGGTGGTCAAGTTGATACCAAGCCCACCGGCACGCGTGGTTAGCAGAAATATGAATTTCTTAGACTCAGGACTATTGTAGTCATCTATTGCTTGGATTCTATCTTCATGAGCAGTCGAACCATCTATTCTGCAGTATTCATATTCCCTGAAAAAGCAGTAATCTTCCAAAATATCAAGAACTCTTGACATTTGACTGAAGATCAAAATACGCGATCCCTGTTCCTTCATCTTTTTCAATAGCTGATCCAGGACCTTTAACTTTGCAGAATTGTAAACCAGATGTTCGTCCGTTGTATATGGTGGACCCGGCTCGGCTCCATCGAAAAGGTAGGGATGGTTGCAACATTTCCTTAGTTGCATGACAATATTTAGTAAACGTGTTTTCGACTCTTTACTCCCGTTGGACCCATTAACAGCATCAAGATCTTTTTCCAGAATTTGTTTATACCATTTTCTTTGCATAGGAGACATGCCCACGTAGACGTTTAGCTCCTGCTTTGGTAGAAGAGACTTCTCAACGTCATTTTTGATACGACGCAGCAAAAAAGGTTGAAGAACTGTGTGCAGTTGTTTTACGACCTTGTCCTGATCTTCATCCGTGGTTTCTGATGAAAACCAGTCATCAAAATCTTGGGAATCAGAGAAGATATCGGGAAGCAAAAAGTTTAATAAGGCCCATAGCTCATGCAAATTGTTTTGTAAAGGAGTCCCTGTGATAAGCAACCTGTTGCGAGAGGAAAATTCTCTTAACACTTGCGACAGCAAGGATTCTTCATTTTTGATTCGGTGTGCTTCATCGATCACAATGTATTGCCAATCCATTTTCCTGAAAGAAGCTTTCTCCCTGATGACTATTTCATAGGAAGCAATGACAATATCGAACTTGCATGTTAACAATTTACTGCGAACAAGCTCCGCTCTTTCGTGTTTATCACCTTGTAGGATAAAAGCGTTCACCTCTGGTGTCCATCTCTTAACTTCCCTTAACCAATTATTCAAAGTCGATTTTGGGGCGATGACAAAAAAGGGCCCTGGTACCTTCTCGATGTATCTTAGATAGGCGAGGAACGAGATCGTTTGCAGCGTTTTACCTAATCCCATCTCATCAGCTAAGATACCAGCTAGCCCATTTTTGTGCAGGGAGATCAGCCAATTCAAACCTTGAATTTGGTAATCTCTTAATAATCCGTTCACGTAAGTTGGAGATTCCGTGAATTGAAACTCTATATCGTCAACTCCTTCTTCTTCTTCTTCTTCGCCTTTCAAAAGTTCGGCATCTTCTTCTCTCTCAGTCTTACGCCTTCTCTTGTCATGATGGCCATTACCTTTCTTTCCATTCTTGCCGTCGCCATTCTCTAGTATATCAAGCACACGTTTGAACCTGTCATCTTTCTTGGCCTTGTTCTGAATAAAATGTTTGAACAACCCACTGAGAGAAAGCAAATGCTCGAATCTCTTAGCCGTAGCCTCGATGTCAAATTTACGACTGCTAGGGTCCTTTAGAAGGTATCTGGCTTCCGGATCGCGGGAAGGTACATCAACTTGATAGGGTTTCAACTCGTCCCAGTACTTTTGGTCTACGGTCATTGTCTCGCAATAAACAGGTAAATAATTTCCACGATCTAAGGATGGACTAGAGCAGCTATAAATAATTTGAAACTTCAGATTATAACATCTATCTATAGTTTCCAATGTTTAAAACTTTTCCGACTCTATTTTGACGTGTCTTGCTGATTCCATTGATCATTGACAATTGCACGTCGGACAAAAAATAACACCGGACAAATATTGAAAATTCAATAAAACTGTATTGCATGCTGATGTCCGCTTATCTGAATAATTGCTAGACGTAAGGACCTGGAATTAGTGCCCGGTTAATCTAATGAAAGAATTAGTTGCGAGCAGAGCGGTTAAAACTGGATTGCCCCCATGCTGTCTACGAATATTCGACAGCAAATTTATCCTTGTTGGCACATACAATTTGGACAAACCCAGCGGTAAAAGGACAGGATCGTTAGACATTTTTGATCAAGCACTTCAGTTGAAAAGATCATATGATACTTATGGAGCTATTTTGGATCTAAAACTATCTTCGTTTGACGAGAATCTTGTTGCAACTGCACATTCAACAGGAAATGTGACGCTCTGGAGAATTGCGACTACAACGCACGACGACAGCATTGAGCTATGCCAGCTAGGTAATCTGCAAGTATTTGGTATTGACACACTTATAACTTCACTACATTTCTCGCCCTTGGACCCCAGAATTCTACTTGTCACGAATACCCTTGGTCAAACTGCAATTGTGGATATTGTTGATGAAACGGTCACCTTGAATTGTAGCTCAGTAGCCGCTAGTTACGATAGAGTGGAGCTTGATTGCGTGGAAGTTCAAGGAAGCCTACAAGAGGTTACTAAAATAGAACCCGCTGAGTTCATCGGGGAACACTCCCTGGAGTGTTGGACCGGGGAATTTGGCCAGTTGCAGCCACTCCAAAATGTGGTATTCACGGGTGGTGATGATGCTAAAATAATAGCGCACGACCTACGCACCAAAGAATTGATATGGTCGAACGATAGGATACATGAGGCTGGTGTTGTTGCTATTAAAAGTAGCTCGCCAACCTTTCGGAATTCAAAACCGACATCTATAATCACTGGTTCATATGATGATAAGATAAGATCGCTTGATCTGAGAATGTTGGGGGAATCCATCTATCCAGGACGAAATTCTCCTGTGGCGAAAGCCTGGGATTGTGGCCTGGGGGGAGGGGTATGGAGGTTCTCTGAGTTTCCAAGAGGTTTATCCCAAGACCTTTTGGATCATAACTCGACCTTAGATCAATTGCTGGTCTGCTGCATGTATAACGGTGCCATGGTAGTCGAGCTAAGAGAGGACTCGGAAGACATGTTTACAGTAAAGAACTATCTGAAGAAAGGTCATGAATCTATGTGCTACGGTGGGGACTGGTGCAAAGATTTCATCGCTACTTGTTCTTTTTATGACAACTCATTGCAAATGTGGCATATTTAGAGCTACTAGAAGGAAAATCCTTTCAATGACTGGCTTAACTGCGGGAACATCACGCAGGATCCCAGGCGTTAACGCTGCTCAGGTTTCAATTCCACTGAATACGTAAACTGCAGTGCACTTTTGAGTATTTGATGCTAAGTGATGGCGATTCTGGTGTCTCCATGCTGGCTGCCGTTCCAGTGCCCCCGGACGCATTATAGATAGGTTCCTTGCAGGCGAAAGTCTATATATGTTAATTATTTCTGTAGGCGCGCCGGACGGGCTTCGCTCATCTGGCGCCTCGGCAGGTAAAAAATTTTTGGGATGGTCATCGCAAGTGCAAAAGAATAGTTGGCCAAACATTTGCATTATTAAGCCACAGAGCATAACTAACCTCTCTCCAGTTTTGAATTTCTACACTCCGTTGAGAAATAATGCCACCAAAGGAAGCTACAAAGAAGTGGAAGCCTCCAAAGGGCCCAAAACCAATACATCGTAAGAACAAGAATGCCCTTGTACTGGGAAGATCTATTAGATATGCACGTCAAAAGGAAAACGCTGTAGAGTTTCTTCCTGATGGAGAAATGAGATTTACTACGGAAAAGCATGAGGCTGACTGGGTGAAACTGAGATCTGTGACCCAGGAATCGGCTTTGGAAGAGTTTTTAGGAACGGCGGAATTAGCTGACAAAGATTTTGCTGCTGATCGTCATTCTAATGTAAAAATTATTCGTATGGATAGTGGAAACGATTCGGCTGTTACTAAAGGATTTAGTCTGACTAATGAGCAACGTGAGAATTTGAGCTCCAAGCAAAGAGAACACGCTCGTGAGTTGATTGTGCCAAGAAGACCAGCGTGGGATAAGGATATGACGAGGTTTCAATTAGACAAACAAGAGAAAGAAGCGTTTCTGAACTGGAGAAGAAAACTAGCTATGCTACAAGAATCTGAGGAAGATTTACTGCTGACCCCATTTGAAAGAAATATCGAAGTTTGGAGACAACTTTGGAGGGTGGTAGAAAAATCTGACCTGGTTGTACAAATCGTTGACGCCAGAGATCCACTGCTGTTCAGATCTGTCGATTTGGAAAAATACGTCAAGGAAATAGATGCTCGTAAACAAAACTTATTGCTAGTTAATAAGGCCGATCTTCTGACCTTGAAACAAAGGGTTGCATGGGCAAAATATTTCAAATCAAGAGATGTTGCATTCACATTCTACTCAGCTTTGAAAGCTAACGAGATTCTACAAAAACAAGAAGAATTAGGTGAAAGTTATGTAGAAGAGGAAGTGAAAGAAGAATTAGAAAATGGTGAGGTTCTGGACGAAGACATGTTAGAGTTGGTTAAAATTCTGACTCTTGATCAATTGGAAGAGTTATTTTTGGCGAGATCGCCAGAGGTGCCCTTGACACCACCCCTGCCAGGAAAACCTCCAGTAACTCAAATTGGTTTAGTTGGGTATCCGAATGTTGGTAAGTCCTCCACAATTAACTCCCTTGTAGGCGCCAAAAAAGTTTCTGTGTCTAGTACTCCTGGTAAAACTAAGCATTTCCAAACGATTAATTTGTCAGATTCTGTTACTTTATGTGATTGTCCTGGTTTAGTTTTCCCAAATTTCGCCTATAATAAAGGAGAGCTAGTATGCAATGGTGTTTTACCAATAGATCAACTGCGTGATTATCTGGGGCCGTGTACCCTGGTTGCGGAAAGAGTTCCTAAATTCTACATTGAGGCCATATATGGTATTCATATACAAATGCGGTCTCCCGAAGAAGGGGGGACCGGAGAACATCCCACCGCACAAGAATTACTAGTCGCGTACGCAAGAGCCCGTGGTTACATGACTCAAGGTTTTGGTTCTGCAGATGAGCCTCGTGCTAGTCGTTATATTCTGAAGGATTATGTGAATGGTAAGCTGCTTTATGTCAACCCTCCCCCACACTTGGAGGACGACACACCGTACTCAAGAGAGGAATGTGTCGAATTCAACAAAGAGATATACTCTTTTGAAAGACTTCCTGAAACTAGACAGGTGCAATTACTTGAAGCCGCCAAGTCAAAATCCCTTGAAGCGTTCGATCTTGCAAAAGATCTGAATAAACTGACTTTTTCTGCACATACCGGTGGTGAAAACGGAAGTGAAGCATCAGGTGTGACACACGGTGGTAAGCAAGCGGCCCTGTATAATGCGGCTGACAGCTTGGACAAGGAATTTTTTCAAATGGAGAAAATTCAAGGTAAGTTGACATCGCCGTTCCACAAAAGCTCAGTAACCGGGGACAAGAGTAAAAAACATAACAAAAAGAATAAGAAAGAGAAAAAGAGGGCTGAAATGCATCCGGAATGGTGATTTAAGTTAGCATGATTATTCATTTATAAACCTACCTACCAGGCGCCGAGCGAACCCGACGCGTCTACACCAATGTATAGTCTACATAATCTTTTAATCTACTACGGCTTTCAATGCACGCGGTACCACATGAGCTGTGACCTAGTGTGGGAGGACCGGTCCTATCACTTGCCGTTGAGTGGTCAGAAAATTACTCGAGCATGGTGCCTTTCGCTGCATTAAAGTCTATTTCTAATGTAGACAAGCATTGTAGGTAGCAGCGCATTTTCGAGGGCCCGAGATCTTGCTTAACTTAGTTGGACCAGATCTTAGACGTCTAGTTCTCCTTCACCAAGTAGAAAGGGTGTCTGTAAGCTGCTGCTACTTCGTTTCAACGCTCTTCGGAACGCACCGTGCGCCACTGGCACCCTCTTTGGGGAGCACGATTATACTAGCGGAGAACTTGCGGACAACCGACATAGACCTTTGAAGGTTCAAGAATCTCAGTAACTGTACAAATATTAAGGCAAAAGTGGACTGTAGCTGATGTCGTTCCGCGTGGCGCTCTCCTCATCGATCGTGATGGCCTGTCGGCCCAGTAGAATATTATTTTCACGGCGATTAGTTTGGAATCTTCCACGAGATTTTGCTGGAGAGCAATCATGATGCTCTCGTATTGATGGACGGGAGGATACTATTTTAGGAATTCCCCTTCACTTTGTTCAGTTCTTCTTCCGAGAAGTCAAGCTTAGCAACGTTGCCTTCTTGGAGCTTGACTAGAGCATTGAGGACTTCTTGGTTTTCTTGTGTTTGGCCATGTTACTCTGGCATCTGTGGAAAAGGTTTCTAACTTCATCATATCTTAAGTTATGATAATCATCAAAGAGCTGAAGACGTTTTGTTCAATAGGTCGATATTTAAGTATGCATCATCTCCAGAACTATCACAGTCGTGCTAAATAGTACAGGAAGTATCCAGCAAGTTACAACCAATCTGGTGGATCATCCTCAGTCTTGCTGTATTGATGCTTAGACACGGATGGCTCAATTGAGACATGCATATGACTGCTCGCAGGATCAGAATATTCGTAGTCTCGAACTTCATTGATCTAGACCTTATTACCCTCCTTTAGATGAAATTTTCAACTATAAAGGACGACAGAGCCGGGAATGATACAAATTTTCAAGACTACTTATTTATGAAATCAACGGCACATAATACTTTTTGGCTTGATCAATTGGGTTTTGTGGGATAGTCTCATTACTTTGGATGATTCTTAAGACATTTAAGCGGGAGTTTTTCCTGCTGTCATTGAGATGAATGCTTTGTAGAGATTATCTCACTCTATCTGAACGTTGCACAGTCAAGTATTCCAAGCTGCCCAGAAACGATTTTACCACGCCCTTTTCGCTAACAACGACTGATTAAATCCACAGTACGTAGTTTGATAGTAGATGGGCGGAAATTTATCTTACCTATCGAAGGGAAAGCTCGCCGGGCAGGCCTATCGAGCATTCTCCTCTACACATATATCTAATCTATGTAGAACTCCGACACACTGGGGACTTGCGATGCACGCGAGTGGACAGGCAGTAGTGTCCAGTACGGCATGGCGCAACTCGTGGCCACTAGCCATCTAGGGCTTACGCAGCCGTCCCTCGTTCTTGCTTGATATTTGGGGTGAGAGCAGTTTTCGTTTACCTCAAGTCCTTCCTCGCCTCTATGGCGTGCCCGTCTGCAATCTGGTGCAACTGCATTGATACCTTGTCGTAGAATGCACGATGAGTGCCCTTTTGTGGCCGTGTTTGATTTCCGTTGCCGCGGAGATTGGGTGTGGGAGTGGTCAAAGCTATGGTGCATTCCAACTGTGCTTTTTCGCCTGTACCCACCCTATTTTAACAAGACTGTACTTTGGCTGAAGGCGTCGACGCAGCAGGTTTGAAAATTACAACTGTTTGTTTTCCGACTACAGCCACATTTGCCCGCAAAAATAGCCTGTCAAGAACTTTAGGATGGCGGGGTCGACTAATGTGAAGTTGGCGTGATGCACCTCTTCAGCAATTTGGATGCCCCGTCGGGACAGAATGAAAAACTATTCTCGAGAGCAAATCCATCGGAATCTGCTGAGAGTAATGGCAACGTCTGCACGTTGGCAAGCGAGAAGTTGTTGAAGATGATTTCCCTTGCCTCTATTCAAGCGCTTTTTCTGAAAAGTCAAACTCTGGGAGGACGTCTTCTTCCATCCGAACTCGAGCGTACAAGGCCTCTTGAGGATCTTGTACTTGATCAGATTCCTTGAACCTTGCTCAGACAAGTCTCTAAACATATCATTTCTCATTGTGTAGTCATAACCACCAGCCCAACGATGATTGGCGGATAAAGGATTTCTTTCGCTGCTCAAGTGCCACCACAGAATTATTTCATTCCGAATTTCCTTTATCTACATAGCAGAGCTACGCATGTGTTGTAGATACCGTGCTGAGTAGCAAGCTGTGCCACGACATTGCTTGATCTATGGTCATTGTATTGGGATTTTTATGCGCTCTAGTCCGTTTTTCTCGCAGTTCTGTTGAGGGCGGCATTGCATACTAAGGCTTAAAAACAAAAAGTACAATTTGCTCCATGCACGCTAGGAAAGCTGCAATTAAAGTGGCAATAACGGAAATGCTAAACGCTTCTCTAGGAAACCAGTTGGATGGGGTAGATGATCCTTTCTTATCTTACGTGCTGAGCACCAAGCTCTCTGAAAATTTGGACATTCTTCGAAAATGTGAGGTCAATGAACAGTTGAACTCCAATCATAAGCAGTATGGTAAAAGCAGTTTAGTGGAATATCAAGAATACTACCCCTCTCTTGCCTTTGAGTGTTCGAGAAAAAAGTATCGAGTATTACGAGAGATGAAGGAACAATATGATGGATACCAAGAAAGCACGAAGACAAGGCGTTATAGTGTCGACTTTGATGCGCCAAGTCCAGACACACTGCAATTGGAAAAGATGGAAAAACCTACAACCGCAGAACCATCTGACGAGATGTCACAACTGCGGAAACGATTATTGGGGAAGAAGGCAGTCGAAGATTCTGGTGGCAGCGAGTCTGAAAAATCTGTCGACAGACAAATTGAAGATCAAGATAATATACAAAGTAATCTGCTTGAAGATATGACCAAGCTGGTTGGAAGCTTGAGACAAAGCGCTTCTGCATTTCAAAATGCACTGGAAGAAGATAAGACCGTTCTTAGCGCAGCTGAGATTGGTGTTCAGGTTGCATCCAGAAGTTTGACGGATATAAGTGGGAAATTGAAAAAGTATGATAAGAAAAAATTGGGTTACTTATTCTATATTACTGTATTTCTATTCATGCTTATTGGGCTGCTTATAACGTTTATTATCATCAAAATCTTTCCTGCATTATGAAAAATGTCTTTATTCGGGACCTAAGAAAAGTCGCCAGGCAAACCTATCATAGCCCTGACTTTTCTTTTAACAACCATAAATAGAATCGCACCACATAATACATTCATAATGACCGAAAATCTGCAGGGCAAGAAGCTTTTCATTAAAGACTGTCTAAATGCATTCAGTATAACGTCAATTCTTGCTGTGGGCATGGAAGCACTGCGCAAAAATGCGTTGTTTTTGAGTAAGGTAAGGAGTAGTTCATCATCTTTTCCAGCTAAAACATCACGGAGTTTATCTTTTAGTGAATTAGTGAAGATACTCAAGGCAATCGAAACGCTTAACACATTACCCATGGACCGGAATAAGAAATTCACGCTTGTAGAAGAAGCTTGGCCTTTTCTGCCGACCTTAGCAACATTGAACAACATTACGGTGACATTTTGTGACCCCTGGCAAAAGCCAAGTACACCCATGCCAAGAATCATTTTAACCACTGCATGTTTCTGTTGATGCTGCAGTTGGTAAACAGGGGGACTTCCACGTACCGCATCGAAAATCCCATAATAACCAAAGGCAGTCACCACTGTCATGAGGAAGAGTAACATTGATGCATAGTATATAGTAGCTTCACGATTTTTTTTGGCGAGCTTTTTAACTATCCAACCCGTTGATACTGCTCCCACAGACGAGGAAACCACAACTGACATGATATACCAACCTGATTGGCTTACACTAACTCCCCAAACTAATTGCAAATACAGCGGAATCACGAACAAACAGGTATAATTAATTACGGCTACAAGACCATAAATGAATGCCATCAGCCCCAAAGAACCTTTGACCACAGGAAGAGGAAGAATATTCTCTACCGCTACAAATTTTTCAACGTATGCAAATGCGACGATTGATAGTAGGAAAATTATAAGACTCACTTTCTTATATCCGGACCATGATGCTTGTTCGAGAGATTTATTGTCATTCGCCGAGAGAAGGAAAATAAATGATGAAATCATTGTCAATAAAAAGAAGCTGCCCCCAAAATCTATCCTTCTCCAAGATGTCTTCATATCTTCGTTACAGTCCTCGACATATCTCCAAGACAAGTAGAGAGAAGCGATGCAAAAAGGGATTTGAGGGATAAACAATCCACTCACTCCAAAATATGACAGGAGAATACCGCCTAATGGACCCCCAATGGATTGGAAAATTCCCCACAGAACAGATCCATAACCCCAATATTTAGCCCTCTCTGATAGCGGTACCATATCAGATAGAATAATATTAGTCATCGCACTTGTTCCGGAACCACCAATTCCACAAACTGCTCGGGCAATTGCCAATTCCGGGATGGTTCTAGATATGGAGCAGAGGATAATGCCAACCGCAAATATAACTTCTCCAAAAAGCAGGCATTTTCTTCTACCTATTATGTCACTTATCTTACCATACAATGGTTGTGCACTGCAGGTTGTAAGGAGATAACTCGTGGCCACCCATGTGACTAATGATGCTTGTTGAAACCTTGAAGCAACGTCATTTATTGTCGTTGACACGATGGTCCCATCTAATGCTGAAAGCGCAGAATTCATCCACAGTGAAGTCAAAACCCACGGGAAAGTAGCCGGATCTCGCAGATCAAGCTCCAAATCTTCCTCCTCCTCCCCCGTCCATGATTTCACGGATCCCTCCTCAGTCGGTACGCCTTCAACTGTATCAACAGTTTCAATTGTTTTATCAAATGATTTCAATTCGTACTGATTCATCTCTAGGGTGTTTCACTGGGTAAAGCCATTATAAGTGGTATGTCATTTTCTTTGTATAAGTGGATTAAATGTCGCTGAAAACATCCTCGCGGGCCGGCCTTCCTCGCTTTGCCTTTACTAAGTAGGTGCATAGGCGGGTATTAAATCTTGGAAATACTAGACAAAACGTAAATATTAGAAAAATGAATACTTTTCCGGGGTAAGTCAACTTTTTTACACCCAAAAGGCTATTAGCATCAAAAAACACATTGTTGCGCAAAATTCAGTGTTTCGCTGAGCATTTAATGGGTATAGTTCGAGTTTTCAGCGCGTTTACGCTGAGCCAGTCTCCGTGCACTCGCAAACATTGAAGGCCCTTAGTAGATTAAAGCTTACGTAGAATAAATATCTGTGTATATGGCCCTGGCAGGCAGGCTTCATCCACTTAGCGCCTCGGTTGCCAAGGAGAGGATTTATTTGACGTCAATCATCAAATCGTTGTTTTGCTCAGATGGATCGACAAATTCTCTGCTTGAGCCGGCTAACAATTCTCTTCTGATCTCAGGGCCCATAGCTTTGTGTCCTCTTTGACGTACTGTTTCTAATAAAAAGTCTCTCTGATCTTGGGTGATATCGTTCTTGTAGCGTTGCGCGAATGTTAAAAATGCCTTATGCCATACTACTGGTAACGTCCTTGTAGCGTCTTCGTAATTACTTCCATCTTCCAGAATTCTAAATCTCATGAAATAGTAAACACATTCATCGACAGTTTGGTATGGCAATGCATATTTCTTATCTAATAGAACCCCTATGAATACGGCGGTGGCGGGTGAGAAGGGCAACCTCAGCAAGTAACTGAGAGCAGCTGATGAATGTAACACAGGAATGGACACCCTAGCAAGCACACTTCCCGCTATAGTTGCTTCCCGAACATTACACCCGGATTCAGCTAGTGGAAACAGAAAACCCTTGAAGAAGGCACTTGGCTTATACAGAGATTTTTTCAATGCACGATAAACATGATAGTTTAAAGAATGGTCTCGACTTTTCTCGATTTCCTCACGAAACCGTTCATATAATATCAGGCTAACGAATTTTTGAGATTCCTTTGCTGACATGTTAGACACAAAAAGTTTAGTTGCTTCATAAACAACATGAGGAGACCATTGCTCCGGAAATGTAACGTACAAAATATCTTGCCAATTTCTCAGGGATGGGATAACCTTAAACAGTTTGGGTAGCTTACCGTGAGTCCAAGTAGCTAATATAGTACCAACGGTGGTATACGCTCTGATGACTTTTTCCGGCAGCGCGACACCCTCACCTCTCATTGCCTTTTCACGAAGATCCTCCTCTTCTTCCTCTGAGGCATCATCTGCTGGGACCGCACTAAAATCATCGTATTCCATCTCTTTTTCTTTGATTGACGCCATGATCTTATCTGCTAAATTATAGCTACCATTCATAGCGTTGTAATCGCCGGCGCCTTTGAAGTATTGTTCAAACATGGCATTATCCTCTTCATCAATCTCAACCACATCTACTTCCTCTTCTTCTGCATGGTCCTCATCCGGTTCAAAATCTGAAATGTTGCCCACCTCTTGTTCCTCCTCTTCCTCGAAATCTGCGTCATCATATTGCATGGACCTGAATCTGGCGGAGCTGTTCTTAGCTTCTTGTGCCTCCTTATCCTCCTCGTCAGCGATCTCATCTTGCTGCTCTTTAGCCAATTGTAGAATCTTTCTAGAGGTGCTAGAGTCTATGAAATCCTCGCGATCGTCTTCATCATCGGCCTTATTTGAAGTTTTCGTTTCCTGAACTCTTCTCAACGTACCTTGAGCGGAATCCAAGTCCTTCAATAGAGGATCGTGTCTTTGCTTTCTAGACCTTGAGGAAGTAACTTTACCCATTTGCAAAACGTTATTCTAGAAGGTTGAGTAATCTAGTCGCGACACCTGTCTTTGAAGCTTTAATATGGTTGGTACAACTACCATCTCATCCGTCGCCATCTCATCGCTATTTAAAAATTTTCAGGTTCTACCCGATGACCTACAAAAAAAAAAAAAAATAAAAACAGGCGCCAGTAAAACATTAATTTAAGATATTGTTAGCTAGCGGTCGATACAGTACGCTCACCTACCGCTCTACTGTACGCTCAAAAATGCTGACGTTTTCTGCTCCGAAGATTTCTTCCAGAATCTGAGCAAACCAAACCACAAGCCCGCCGGACCCTACGACGTAAAGCACAATACAAGGTCCCCATCCCGTGAAAACGCACACGTCAGCCGTTGTTCCCAGCATTAGTAACACGAAAGATCCTGTCTTCAACAGCTTTTTCAAATCGGGGTTCAAGCCCCTGTCGTTTGTAATTGATACACAACTGCTTTCCGTGTTCATCGCTTCGACCAAAAATTCAGTGATTTGGGACTCAGACGTTAGATTAGAAGATGCAGCGAACGTGACAGGATAGATCTGATCGACATCCTTTTGCTTCAACTGCAAAACTCGAAGTCCTTTTGCGAGCTGTAGCAAGTGCCTCAGAGTGCGTTCCATGTCACCGCCGTCCTGTTGTAGTAGGGCTAATTTCTGCTTTATTACCATATGCAGGATCGACAAAAAGTCATCCTGACCATGAAATCTTTCTTTGACGGCTTCTATCATTTCTTTCACCTCGTTGAGATTTCTTAATACATTACAAAGTATATCTTTGGGAATGGCATCTTTCGAATATAGGAAGTTCACAGTATTTTCTATGCGTTGACCAACACTTGGGAAAAAAAGTGTAGTAGCTTTAGCTTCATCAACGCAAGCTGTAACAGCCCAACAGAAGCTGATAGTTATAGCGGAAAAAGCGATCTTACATAGCCTCATTTAACTGAGGGCCTGGAAAAAAAGTAGTTCGAGATCAAATAAAAGCAAAGCTATCTTACAGTAGTCCCGCGATCAAACGAGAGCTACGGGGAGAAATGGAATACAAAATATTGAACCCTCAATTCCCAGCCGGGACGCTGTTGTTCCTAACTCCTTGATTTCATTTAATATCTTTTTGTGCCAGCATATAGTGACGCTCTCTCGCGTGCACGTGATAAAGCAAATCAAGCAAGTAAAAGACTTTCCAGAGCTAAAACGCAACTGATCTAGTGAAAATATGGAAGGACTTTGCTCTTCATCAAAGCAACCTATAAGTCTACCTTTCTTAAGTCTTTTTACAACTCAAGCGATTAAAAATGGTTAAAAGGGCTGCTAGTGCCGGTTTGGAGAATGGCAACCATGTCAATAGCAAGAGAGTCTCGAAAACTCATGCTTCTCACATAATAAACACTCAGGACGACTACAAACACTTATACCTCTCTCTGAAACCCCTGGATATTTTCTGCTGGGGTACAGGATCAATGTGTGAGCTAGGTCTTGGACCATTGGCGAAGAATAAGGAAGTCAAAAGGCCTCGATTGAATCCTTTTTTGCCACATGCCACCGCGAAGATTGTCTCCTTCGCAGTCGGTGGTATGCATACACTTGCAATCGATTCGGATAGCAATGTTTGGTCTTGGGGCTGTAACGATGTTGGTGCTCTGGGGAGGGACACTTCGGATGCTGCTGAGAAATTGAAAGACATGGATGCGGATGATTCCAGTGATGACGATGACGGCGATCTGAATGAGCTTGAATCAACACCCAGCATGATCCCAAGAGAATTGCTGCCTCCTTTGCTGACAGGCCACAGAATTGTCCAGTTGGCTGCTACCGATAACATGAGCTGTGCCCTATTCAGTAACGGCGAGGTCTACGCGTGGGGTACTTTCCGTTGTAACGAAGGGATCCTCGGGTTTTACCAAGAACAAATTAAAGTCCAATATACTCCCTGGAAGGTTCCTACTTTTTCAAAGTTTAAGATTGTTCAGCTGGCTCCTGGAAAGGATCACATTCTATTCTTGGATGAAGAAGGAATGGTTTTCGCATGGGGTAACGGCCAACAACATCAATTAGGAAGAAAAGTCATGGAGCGTTTCCGTTTGAAAACATTGGACCCAAGACCATTTGGTCTGAAGCATATCAAATACATCGCTGCGGGTGAAAACCATAATTTTGCCTTGAACAAAGACGGCGTACTGTTCAGTTGGGGATTGAACCAGTTCGGTCAGTGTGGCGTTTCTGAAGAGATAGAAGATGGTGGGTTAGTTACAAAACCTAAAAAAGTCGTTTTACCTGAAGATCTGAAGGTGAAAATGGTATCGGCCGGTGAACACCATTCTTTAGTACTATCGAAAGAAGGCGACTTGTACAGTTTTGGTAGATTAGACATGTGTGAAATTGGTATTGCAAGAAGTGAAGTACCAGAATACAGTTACAAGGACGTGCATGATAAAATCCGCGCAGTACCAATCCCAACAAAATTTCAAAATTCACCAAAATGGAAAAACGTCGCTGCTGGATCACACCACAGCGTGGCCTTAGCTCAGAATGGAATAGCATACTCCTGGGGATTTGGCGAAACGTATGCAGTTGGATTAGGACCCTCTGGCGAAGATATCGAGATTCCCACAAGAATTAAGAACACCGCCACCCAAGATTACAACATAATCATGGTTGGTTGCGGTGGGCAATTTTCTGTTTCAGGCGGTATCAAGCTCTCCGATAAGGAGGCAGAGAAAAGAGCAGATGAGATGGATGATTGAGATATAGCATCCTATGAAATTTTTCTTGTAGAATAATTAATTAAAAGTTGCGTTTTATATATAAAAGTATTCAATATACGCGGTATTATAGCGATGTTGCACACTAAATGTGAGCGCATCAATGATAAGAGTTTTTTGATTAAAATTGTGTTTGGTCCATTCTAACTTTGAGGCCGTGTTCTAGGAGATGTTTTTTAACATCATCAACAGTGTATTCACCTCTATGGAACATGCCAGCCCCCAAACAAGCATCGGCACGTGTTCTTTTGAACGCTTCTTCGAAGTGACCGGGATTACCGGCACCACTGGATGCGATAACTGGTATGCTGACCGCATCTTTAACATGTTCAATAAGTTCCAAGTCGTAGCCAGAGTTGGAACCATCCTTGTCAATACAGTTTAATAAAATTTCACCAGCACCTAGAGCTTCCGAGGCTTTGGTCAATTCCCAAACTCCCAAGTCTCTTGATTCTCTACCACCCTTAATGGTGCATTGGTACCAACACCAGGTCTTGCCTTCTTCATTTGGAAATTTCGTTTGAAATGTTTTATTCTTTGAATCCTCTGGACCATTTACATATATCCTTTTAGGATCCACAGATACGACTACTGCTTGCGCCCCATATGCCTTGGAAATAGTCTCTATAGGCGAAGTTCCGTCTCCCTTACAGCCATGGGCATAGTAATTCTCGGCTGCATATACAGCATCAGTACCAATGGAAATTTTGTCAGCCCCTGATCTGAAGTATAAACTTGCCACTTCGTGTGCTGCAATTTTCGTCCCATCCACGTCAATGATATCCTTAATACCACCCCCAACAGTTAGTGGGACAAATACCGTCTTAGCGGCTCTTTTTAGAACCTCAAGCATCGGCGTGTCCTTTAGAGGGCAATCCCTGAAGGATGTTATGTTTAAAAAAGTAACCTCATCAGCGCCTTGCTGATAATACTTTTGCGCCATTTCAACAGGCTTGCCTAGGTTCCTGACGTCATTTCCGTTAGTTTTCTCACGGACGTCGTACTGATCACCCTTGGTTACGACTAGATCACCTTTGTCGTTTGTGCGAACATCCAGACAAGCAATGATTCTTCTAGTGAGTCCATTGTTTGAATAGTCATTGGCCAGTAGTTTTTTCTCTTCTGTGGTATACTTAACTATTGGATGGTTTTGCTTCAGGAAATTTTCGATGACATCAAGACCCGCTTTACTAGATTTTTCTGGATGGAATTGAGTTGCGAAAACGTTATCTTTATAGACAGCTGCAGCAAACTCTTCATCTCCATACTTAGTTTTCGCAATTCTCCAGCCACCTTCGGTCAATTTGAGTTCCAGTTCTGGTGTCAAAATAGCAGCATATGAGTGAACGAAATAAAACCTTTTGTAAGGGTCTATTCCAAAGAAGGGCTCTCCCTCATTAAAGCTACAAGTATTCCAACCAATTTCGGGAACTGCCTTACTAGTGTCGTTAAATTTGGTCAATTTCATATCAAGTAAATTCAGTCCCGGACTGGTTGGACTCTCGTCAGAAGTAGCAAACAATGCTTGTAGACCGACGCAAATTCCCATGATAGGTTTTCCTGAATTAATGTAGTCTTTGACTGGTTTCTCAAAGCCACGAGAGTATAGGTTGTCAACAAAATGGCCAAAGTTCCCAACACCAGGAAGAATCAATAATGATGCCGCACTTAATTCTGGATCATCAGCAGTTTTGATTAGATGAACATCGTATCCCAGGTATTCGATGGCGTTAGTTAGTGACTGAAGATTTCCACTCTCCACGTCTATAATATGAACAACTGGCATAATTGTATGGTGTTTATAGGGCCTTGAGATGGTCGAAGATTTGATACCGACTTGTTATATACTAATGACTATATCTTGTGAGTCAAATGCATGAAAATCTCGAAGTGAGATGAGTGGGTGTTTTGAAAAATTTCGAGCTCGAGAAAAGGAAGGATCGCTTCTCACAGGGAAAAAGGTTTGCCTGAATTGCGAAGGGTGGAACAAGACAACTTTCATATTCTGGCAGAGTATAGCGGAGCCGTCAGGCTTCTCACTAAATTTATGTCACAACGCGCTCTCACGCATGGAAGACGATCGTCGCAGAGTGTAATCCCTTTGCTTTCGTTCTTCGTTTGTTTCAGTGGTTTCAAGTAGTTTGCAAGGATGTATTGAAGGATAAGATTTAACAAGTTTGCTCGTCAATCCTCTCGTAGACCATACTTAATAAATGTTAAACATAATACGGATGCACTTGAATAATCAAGTAAATACGTTAAATGTAAATAAGAGTGAAGGAAGGAGTTGTTAGAAGGTTATAAATTGAGTTTTGTCTTCTCTTAATTCTTGTTAACTTCTCTTCTCTGTCTAACAGCGCTGGCTAGTTTCCTTAGAACTTCTTCGGTGGTTTCCCAGCTTATACATCCGTCAGTGATGGAGACACCATATTTCAAACCAGCCTTGCCTTCAGGTGGAATGTCTTGCTTACCCTCATTGATGTTAGATTCAATCATGACACCGATAATGGCCTTTTCGCCCTTGGCAACTTGGTCGGCAACAACGTCATTGACTTTTGGTTGATTTCTGAAATCCTTGTTAGAGTTACCGTGAGAGTAATCGATCATTAAACCATTGGAGCCTGGGACCAGTTGCTTTTTGGCATCTGCAACTGATTCGGCATCATAGTTAGTACCTTTCTTGCCGCCTCTCAAGATAATGAAACAGTTATCATTACCCTTAGTGGTGGTAATAGCAGCAACACCATGCTTGGTGACACCCATAAAATGATGTGGATGAGAAGCTGCCTGGACTGCATCTACAGCAACGCCAAGAGTACCGTCAGTACCATTCTTGAAACCGACTGGGAAGGACAAACCTGACGCCAGTTCTCTATGGAGTTGGGACTCAGTAGTTCTAGCACCAATAGCACCGAATGATAACAAGTCAGCCAAATATTGGGGAGAGATGGTGTCCAACATCTCAGAGCCAATTGGGACACCAGTGTCAGTCAAAGTGACAAACAATTGTCTGGCAAACTGCAGACCTTTATTGATGTTGAAACTGTTATTTAGTTCAGGATCATTAATGAGACCTTTCCAGCCAACAGTCGTTCTTGGTTTTTCCAAATACGCTCTCATGACAATACACAAGTCACCCTTCAATTCATCAGACAACTTCTTTAATCTTTGAGCGTATTCAGCTGCTGCGTCCAAGTCATGAACAGAACATGGGCCAACAATCACAAGAAGCCTATCATCTCTGCCGGAAATGATCTCGATGGATTCTTTTCTACCTCTTTTGGCAGTTGCTAAACTTTCTGGTGTGGCTGGAACCTGTACTTGCAGCAGAGCAGGAGAAACTAATGGATCGTAGCCAAGAATTCTGACATCCTCGTTTGATTCTTCAGAACTAGAAGCCGGGAACATTGGTGATTCAGACATTTTTCTGTACTTCGTTGATTTCTAGTAGCACGGCAAGATGTTACGCTATTTGAATGAAGCAGTTTTTGTCGAAGAACGAAATAATATATAAGAATTACTAAATAGTAAAAGAGTGAAAACTTATAAGAGGATAAATTTAAAAAATGTAGAACCCTTGTGCTACAGACAATTGATCGCCGGTGAGAAATCTGAAAAAGAAGAAACACCCTCTGACTCAGAGCTTAGTAGAGCCCAATTCATCGACTCACTTTTAGGAAGACGGGCGGAGGGCACTTTTTTCTTGATTTTGAAAAATTTTTCAGTTCTTCCAACCGTAAAAGATGAGCCACATGGGAAAAGATGGAGAAAGTTGGCTCGAGAAACCCAAATGGAACCCTTGGGAAAGCTTCCGTGAAAGCTTCTGTGAAACCTCAATTGCGACCGAACTATGGGACCTGCAATGCATGCTAGTGTTGTCGGCGTTAGTTAGGGGTTTGCTTCCGACTACGTGGCGTCTTAAGTGCTATGCATGCAATGATTTTCTCTCCTCCATCAAATCTCATTCCTAAAACGGAGAATTACATTATAGTTGCCATGACAACCAAAATACCGAGACGAAAATTGAGCTCTCTGTCACCAGCGTCAACATGGATGCAGATAGCACCCGATGGCATAGATCGCCACTTCTCATAAAGAGCCCAGTTTCAAGTAGAGTTCATTGCTGAAAAGCACGATATGTAGTCAATAATACAAAAGAGCTAAGAGCGTAGAGAGAGGCCTTAAAAAGTTCTACCGCGTTGAAGGGTATCGTTGAATTGACGCCGTGCCCATGATATGCGCCACCCTCAATGTTGTTCAGTCCTATGATACGTTCGGCGTTCTCTGCTGATGGACGTTGCCAAAGTGTCCTGTAAGGCACAGCGATTAACTATTAAGGTCATCTTGCCTCAAGCTGTGATTTACATGAGGCAATTTTGCTTTCCTGTCCCCCATAAGTAGCCCCAATGTGCACTGTATACACTGCTTTAAAAAAGCTACTCAGCAGTTTTTAGTTGTCTTTGTAACAAACTGATGGCCATCCGGTACCTGAGGCATATAACACCAGGTCAAGAGAGGGGCCGCACGATGCCCCAAACAATGATTTATGTTCTTAGCACCGCTACTGCACGTTAATATCTTTTTGTTAGCTCTTGTGGGCAACCAAACCCTATGGAAGACATCGGAAAGCAGCCTGCCAGTATCCACAGCTTGGTTGCTTATTGATTCTCAGCGAGATTGGGTTGTACTGAGGTTTTTCACAGATCGTGACTTATTTTCTATTGGCGTTCAAGTTTCTTTTCTAGAAGCGATGGATATGCTTTTTCAATATGAAAAATCTCACAGGCTGTATTGTAACTTGATTTATCTGAGCGTCAACCAACGATATGCTAAAGGGTCTGATGGATATGCTTCAAGTTAAAGGGAGTAAAAAAGTAATTATAATCGCTGGGACCACCGGTGTGGGAAAATCTCAATTATCTATTCAACTCGCGAAACGATTTAATGGTGAGGTTATAAACTCTGACTCGATGCAAGTCTATAAAAGCATACCTATAATCACTAACAAACACCCTCCAAAAGAGAGAGATGGTGTACCCCACCATGTGATGAATCATGTGGATTGGACCGAAGAGTATTATTTGCATCGGTTTGAGAAAGAATGTCTTGATGCCATAGATGATATTCATAGTAGAGGCAAGATCGCCATAGTGGTTGGCGGGACTCATTACTATTTGCAAGTATTGTTCAACAAACACCTAGATTCTCAAACAAGAATGCCCACACAAGAAGAGAATGAAATTCTTCTATCCAATGACCCCAAATTGGTTTATAAAACCTTGCAAACTCACGACGCCCTCATAGCAAATAAATTTCATCCCAATGATACTAGAAGGGTGCAAAGGATGCTTGAAATATACTATAGAACAGGAAAAAAACCGAGCGAAATGTACTCAGAGCAGGTCACCCATTTAATATACGATACATTATTCTTGTGGCTTTACAGTGATCCCAAACCTCTGGAAGCGAGATTAGATAAACGTGTGGATAAAATGCTAGAAAGTGGAGGCATGGAGGAGATACAGCAGCTTCACGAATATTACAAGAATAAAAAATATACTATAGAGCAGTGTGAAAATGGTGTCTGGCAAGTAATCGGATTTAAGGAGTTCTTACCATGGCTAAATAACGAACCCCACATAACATTTGAGGAATGTGTTGATAGGATGAAAATAAGAACAAGGCAATATGCTAAAAAGCAGGTGAAGTGGATAAAGAAAATGTTGATACCAGATATAGAGGGTAAAATATATTTGTTGGATGCATCCGATTTATCGCAATGGGATTCCATGGTGGGAGAGAGATCAATGAGAATTGCTCAAGATTTTGTCAATAATCGATCCATTGAAGAGAATTATGCACCTCAAAGGCTGGAGGGACTATTAGCGCGTAAGGTTCAGCCGCTCCGCACACCTGAAGACTGGAAACAGTATACATGTTCTGTGTGTTTTGATCAAGAAGGAAATGAGCTAATAGCAATAGGCGAGAATAGTTGGAAAATACATCTGAATAGTAGGCGACACAGATCTAATTCGTCAAGAGGTTCACGAAAACTCGCATTCGAGAAATGGAAGTCCGAGCAGAAGGGCAAATGAGCGGCAAATGGAACAAACATAGCGGCACCTTATAGTTAATCTAGGGCTCACCGTTAAGCTCTTTCTCTAATTCTCTTTTCTGTTCCCTTCTAAAGGCTTCGAACTCTTGCACTTCAGTGAGTAACGCTTTGCTAGATTTCATTAAATCCTGATAAAATTGATCACCAGCATCAATGTTCGACTTAACCTCTTCAAGAAGCTTTACAGAATAAGCCAGATCCTCGATATATAACTTATAAGGCTCTAGACGTTTCACAGAGGTTTCTTCTGTTTGATTTTTAAGCATTTCTGATATGTTCTTATTGTGCTTCTTTTCTTCCTGAACGAATTTAACATCCGCATCAAAGAATCTTAAATGCTCTCTAAAGACAGCCTCAAAATTAATTTCCCCGGTTTTTTTATATGCGGATACTATCTTAGGCAGTATTCGGTGTTCAAGAGACTTGCCTAAGACATCTTGAATGTACTGTTCTCTCTGCTTTATTGAAGCAAGGGCGTCTTGCACCACCGGATTATTACTTGCTGGCAGGTCAACCGGAGAGGTGATCAATTTCCTATCAATCGATTTAAAAAGAGCAAGGGTTTCTTGATCCACAATTTCCCCTTGCTGTGCGTACTCTCTTAGTTTCTGTAATTTATCGTAATAGGGTTTATTTAATGAACAAGATTCTTGTAGTTTCCAGTTAAATGTGCCGTATCTCTTTCTCAACTCCTCATCGGTTTCTGCCTCTTCTTTAAGCAGATTTCCAATTTCAGAATGCAGGCTCTTGCTCATCTCATGTTTGTTTTTCTGATCCGATAGTATGAATTCATAGTGCGCCATCTGTTCTTCAGGAATAGGCTTGAGATTTTGAGGAACCTCGTATCGGGGAGTATCATCGTTGAGCAGTTTGTTAAGTGCCCGCAATGGCTCCGTTATGTTTTGATGAACATATTCGTCTTGCCTTTCGTTATATGCAGAACATGATTCCATTACTGTTATAGGCAAAAGATTTCTAAACAAGCACTCTTCTTGGTCCAGGGTCGTTTTCAAAAAGTCAGAAATAGGCAAGGGTTTAACCATTGGGGCCGGCTTGATACTATCCAGGTCCGAAGGTATCGGTTGTAGATATATGAAATCGTTATCTCTCTCAGCATTTTTGAGTGCTGCCTCCACCGTTTTCACGAAGTCCACTTTAGACGTCATTTCGCTCTTGTTCAGGTTTTCAAGGGCCAAAGATAATGATTTGACCATCGCCCCGTACTTATTCTTTTCTCCTAATGCGAGCCCATTTCTGTAATTAACCACCGCCCGAAAGTAATTTCGTTTAGACTCCAAATGCCGGACCCAATTACTTCTGATTAATTCACTCTTGTTAGAATAATCTACTGCTTCATCGTAATAATTCACAACTTGTTGTGCCAGTCGAGATATCAGCGAGTGCTTGTGAGAATCCTGAGTGGACTTGAACCAAAAGCATTCTTGCGCTTGAGCCAACATTATGTTTATTAGTGCGAGGTCAGTATTTTTGTCAACCACAGGGTCCTTGGTATCGGAGAGATGATCAAGAATATATTGAAAACAACCTGCACTATATTGGAAATAAAGGCATAATTTCTTCAAGGAGCTGCCTGATCCATCATTAGCGTCCAACGCTAGAAGAGAATACATAGAACCAATATTGTATAGTAAATTCAACTTTTCGAAAACAATAGAGTACTGTGGACAAGCATGCGACTTTGCTGATAATGTTTGAAACCATGTAAATTCAATTTGGTTATCCGGGAACTTATTTTGCAAGCAAATAACATACGACCAATATAGCTTCAAATCTTCTAATCTAGTCTCTGAAACTTTGGAGTCGCAAACTCTTTCCCGTGCAGCTGAGATCTTATCCAAATCGTCCTTGAAAAACGTTGATGTTTGGTAGGATGTCAGATCTATCACTTTTGCCAACTCATCTTTGAGATTGATATTTAGCGTTCGTTTGAATGGTATACACAACAACTCTGTCATTGTCTATTTTATCTTTGCGAAGGTCACTTGGTTCCCTTTTCCACACCCTAAAAGGATGAACTCGCTGGAGATAAATTCGAAGAGCTGGGATCGTATTTTCATGAAATACAATGCATTTTATAAAAGGAAAAAATTACATGACAATTATTATAGAATTTTCGTCCATTGGGAAACTTTTAGCTGGGAATGCTTTTAAATCGCTATATCTGTTTAATATCCAGTGCCTCAATTCAGAATCTAGAAAAGTCTACCTCTGGTACCGGTGAGAGGAACTTCTTCGGCGGCATCAGTGAACTCATCTTGAATCACTTCAGGAGTCTTAATAAAAGATTTTCTGTTGTTTTCGTTAATGCTAATGGATGGCTTCAAGGCCTGTGATCTTGCAATATCTGCTTTCTCTAGGCCAACAACTTCATCTTCATCAGGGTCATGTATATGGCTTGTTTCGTCATCGATGCTCTTCAATTCACTAAGTAAGAACGTTATATTAGTGACCCTAGATTTAACAGATTGAGAACCACGTAAGGAACTTTCTCTTTTGATATTTTTTGCCCCTTTTCTGCTCATTGCCCTTTTCAAATCTTCAATTTTAGGAGCTTGAACAGTATAGGTACCCCACGGTTTTGAGGTCCCGGACAAATAGTTACTTGCAACATCTGAGTGGTCATTATTTGTATTCTCGTTAAGGACATTACCATTCAACCGGATATTTTGAGGTTGAAATGCATCGATAGATGATTCTTGTGTTTCGCCGTCTAGAGATCCAACAATCGTCGATCGACCATTCGTATCCGAAAGCAAGTCAGAAGTAGACATTTGAACAGGTTGCGATAATAGTATTTGCATTCCTTTTTTGCTATACTTATTGGAGCCCATGTCAGAATAATAGTTTACTAAATCTTCCTTTGTGAAAAGCAAGCCTTTTTCCTGTTTGAATTCAGTTTGTGACTTGTAATCGTTGATATCCAAATACCTTGCCGCTTCCAGATGATATATATAGTAAGTAGGCTCTGGTTCCGACACACTTTCCATAAAATACTTGAGTCCGGATAAAAGTGCTAAATTTTTATATTTCTCGAAGATCTTATGCATTAGAACCTCCTGCTGATCAGTAGATTTAAGATCTCGAACGAACCCATAGAGCTTTGAGAAAAGTACGCCCCCCGATATTTCGTCTTCAACCGTATCGAAAAGAGGTAATATCTCCTTTTCTGCAGCATAGGGGGCCAACTCCAAGAATAGTTCTAAACTGAGGCATGGACCACCGATCTCACCCACCAACAGCTTGACATCCCTATTCAAAATGGCGATCTCCTGCGGATTTTTCGTTGCTTTCAATTTCACCAGCAATTCATATAAAATATCCGACGTTTGCCCCCTGTAATAGATCTTTTTGTTTAAATCTGCAAGCGTAGTACAACATTGATCAACGATTTCATCATCTCCGATGCTTTCGATCTGGAATTTCAATAGTTTTCTCATCATATCCAGGACGCTCAACCCGACGATGCTTACGTTAGATACCAATAAAGAGGAAATCAGTTTTAGTATAACCGAATGTCTGGAAGTTTTGTCATTTAATTGTCGAATTAGAAGTAGAACAACGATGTATCTTAATTGAACTGGAATTCCATCGCATATGAACTCAAGCAACTCTTTATTTGGTGTAGTTTGCATAAAAATCAGGAGCGCTCTAATGGATAAAGTCAGCTTATCGGTTTCTGTAGTTCCAAAATATGACTGAAGAGCCTTAACAGACAGATCTGCGCCACTTTCTGATATGTCATCTAGGCCCACGGTCCGTGTCTGCGTTCTACTCAATCTCTTCGTTAAATTCTGATCCGTAGTATTCCCCAAATGCGGAATCTTATATCTTGGGTTTCGCTCGACAAATTTTAGCAACGCATAATTGACCGATTGTGGGACTAAGTGCTTAATCTGAGGACTACTGGCCAAACTTTTGGTTTGTGATATGTCAATGCACCCCCTTAAAACCAGGTCATCATTATGCAAAGAATCATTGGCAACCTTAAAGTACAATTCAACAAAGCCTTGATACATCTTGACGAATTCAGAATCACCACTGAACAAGGCGCCATCAACGTTTTGACATATGTTACAATATGTTCTTTCGACGAGTTCGACAACAGTCACGTCGTTATTAAAATTGCTATTAGACATAATCCGCTGCATAATAGAGAGGAAATCCTTCACAAATACGTTCAAATTCTCTTTACAACTGGTAACTATCCGAGCCATTAACTCTAGGGTTACACAAACATTTCCCACCCGTCTGCGACTCAGATCTGCTGTTGTTCTTTTCACCAGGTAGGTACTCACTTTCTCTAGTTTACTACGTCTTGAATTTACATAATACAGCAAATAGGAGGTTTCGGAAGATTTGGACTTCTTGTCCGGGGTTCTCCCTGATGGATAGCATTGGTTGACCAATTTCTGGTGTTTAGGAGCAAACAATCGCATCAACCTCAAGCACCCTTATTTAATTCCTTGCAGGAAAAGCCAATGTTTAGATATCTTTTCAAAAACCCTCTCTGGTGCGTTAGAAGACCAACGAGTCGCCTTCTTTGTTTGAAATATCCTTTGAAGTCCTTCTTATTCGTCAGTCATTTGCGCTGCGGTGGCAGGGCACCTTCGCATTAACTTGTAATTTTTCCAATCTTGAAAATGATAATTATTAGAATTGAAGCGTACATCTCAGGAGAAATGATAGAAGTGCAGAACCCTCTCAAATTGTTTATTAAATTGATGATTTCGTGATGGCTCCTGTTCCTGTATACGTCAAAGGTGGTATTTGGAGTAATTTAGAAGACCAGATTGTTAAAGCAGCTATCCAGAAATACGGTACTCATCAATGGAGTAAGATCGCATCGCTACTGCAAAAAAAGTCAGCCAAACAATGTGAAATTAGGTGGAATGAGTATCTGAATCCCACACTAAATTTTACCAAGTTTACCAAAGAAGAGGATGGTCGCTTATTGGACCTTGCAAGAAAGTTTCCTAACCAGTGGCGAACGATTGCTGATGCTATGGGTAGAACGGCCCAGGTGTGCATCGATCATTACAATGAGCTTCTGGAGGGAGACGATCACGATTCTGAATTAAAGTTAGGATCTTCAATTGAATTTAATGTTGGTGATATAAATCCAAAGTCCGAAACCTTGGCTGCAAAACCTGATGAGATTGGCTTAGCAGAAGATGAACGAGAAATGCTTGCAGAAGCTCGAGCCCGTTTGCTTAATACACAAGGTAAGAAAGCCACAAGAAAAATACGAGAGCGAATGCTTGAAGAATCAAAACAGATAGCGCAGCTACAAAAAAGAAGAGAGCTAAAACAAGCTGGAGTAAAGACTAGCATCAGGCAAGGCAAAAAGAGGTATGCAACAGAATTGGACTATAATGCCGACGTCGTTTATGAGCAAGCGGTCCCTCCAGGGATATATGATACATCAAAGGAAGATGAGAAATTGGCAAAAAGTTTCGAGAGTTTCAAAAGCAAAGTGGATAGAAAGGGCTTACGGGATAAGTCTACCACTAATAGGGAACCTAATCGCGAGAAGAAGAGGCAGCATGATTTGGGAGAGATACGAGCGGAAGCAAAAGATTCCAGCATACTTGTAGATGAATATAAGAAACCAATACTTCTTCTTTCGAGACCAGGCGTCAAAAGGAGTATCGATAATGACAATGTAGAATTCAAGAGACAAAAATTATTGGAGAATAGTGACATTGGAGATGTTTTCAAACCCAGGTCGCCGTCATTGGATATGGTTATAAAAGAGGAAAATACTAGAAAAGATCTTAACGTCTTAAGTAACGAAAGGCCTTTAAAAGAACTTTTCGCGATGCTTCCTGAACCTAAAAATGATTTCGAAATAGCACTTGATGATGAAGAGGATTTAGGTGACAAGGAATATTTGCTACGGGATAAGCCACGTCCAGAAGAGGGAGCAATAAGTTTAATCGAGAACAGCGGCCCTGACCTAGACGGAACAGTCAACAATTCGATATCTTTTGAACTTGACTGTTTGAAACATAGAAATATACCCCTCCCCTCCTTCATGGACAATCCCAAGGACTCTTACGAGCAAACATTTAATGAGCTGATAGCTTGTTCAATAATGAAAGAACCTTATACAGATACTAGTGATATTCGGGACTTCTTAGCTCTAGTCGAAGCTGAAATGGGAACCCAAAAGCTCAACCCCCCAATTGCCATTGAATGTGACGTGCAGCTTCCCTCGAAACTTGACCTTCTGGAATCCATAGAATCAAGGATGGAATCAGTTAGATGTTTACAAGAGGAGTTGTCACACATTAAGCCTCTCACAGAGCGCAGCAAAATACTCTCTGAAAAAGTTTGCGGCCAACAATTGCCACTACTTAGGTCGCTACAGCATAGGTACTATGTGAACTACAAGATGTATCAGAGCGAAGCATATGGGATCCAAGAGAGGAAAGAACGACTTAAGCATGATTTAGAAGCCTAAACTGCCATAATTGTCATGTAATGTTTCTGTCTTGGTGTATATTTCCCGGGTAATTCCTAAAAAATTTTTCGCTAAGACTCGATGCACAAGAAAATCATTTGTCCATACTATGTAAATGTATACATCTTAAAAAGCTAAGGAAAGGTTATAGAAGTTGATCGAAAAGTCACGACAGTTCTTTTGATTGATAGTGCAATTTAACATGGCTAGGTATACTATTGAAGAGTTACTACAATTGAAACCAAGCGAAACTCTGACTGCAAATTTCGCAGCTGAGGAGTTCAGAGCTATCATTGAAAAAGTCAAGCAGGTGCAGGCTTTAAGAGAGGAAGAGTTTGCTGCTCACCATGGCGGCCATTTCAACCGCAGAAGATCATCTCATCATCATGGCAGACCAAAAGTTAAGCATACAAAACCAAAAGTGACCACCGATTCGGATGGCTGGTGTACTTTTGAGGGTAAGAAAAAGGGTAGCGGGGACGAAGAAGAGGAAGAAGATTTCAAAGAAGTCATATCCACCCCAATTGTGCAAGAAACTCTGAAAGTTAAGCCGAATAATAAAAATATTTCCTCCTCCAGGCCTGCGGATACCACCGACTTGGTTGCAGACAAACCCACATTAAGTTTTAACGCCTTTGCAGCACTGGAGAGTGACGAGGGTGATGAAGAATGATTTCAAATTTTAAACGAACGAGTATTAGAACCTTTTTTTTTTGTTTTTTTTCTTTTTAAGATGATTCTTTGGTAATTTATTTGATGAGGTTAAATAGGGCCTCTTAGTGATTCTTATGTAAATTCATGTGTAATCTAAAGCAATTTCAAAGCGTTGCATATCGAGTAGATGATCGAGATGAGGGAGCCCGAGCGTCAAGCTTCAAAATTATCAAATGTTTTTGGCATCTGTGTTCTATTTCTCGGTTGGCGCATCGTCGATATTTGGACAAGCTGTTCGGAAGAAATCAAATGTATTCTGCAAAAGAAGAAATTGTCGATACATAAGAGCCTGCTCAACCATAATTTTGCCAACCATGCGATTGTCATCTTCGTGGTTGTTATCCTTATTCCTACTACCATTAGCGATAGCACAAGATTATTATTCAATACTTGGTATTAATCGTGATGCGTCAGATAAAGAAATCAAGTCATCATATAGACAATTGTCAAAACAGTTTCACCCTGATAAGAATCCAGGGGACGAGAGTGCTCACCATAAATTTATTGAAATCGGGGAGGCATATGAAGTACTCAGTGACCCAGAAAAAAGGAAGGTGTTCGATCAATATGGAGCAGAAGCGTTAAAGAATGGTGGACAAGGCGGCGCTGGAGGTGGACAGGGTGGATTCCACGATCCTTTCGACATATTTGAGCAAATGTTTAGTAGAGGCGGTGCAGGCGGAGGGTTTGGTCAAAGACAGCAGCCTCGTGGCCATAATTTTAAAGTCCAGGAACAATTGTCACTAAAAGAATACTATACCGGATCAAAGTTGGACTTCAGTCTGATGTTGGATGACGTCTGCGATCATTGTGGCGGCACGGGTTCTGAAGACGGTAAGGTTGTTCAATGTCCAGACTGTCAAGGTCGTGGTGTGATTGTGCAGCTGATAAGAATGGGTATGATGACACAGCAGATTCAGCAAGTCTGTGGCAGATGTGGCGGTAAAGGTTCAACCATTGAAAATCGTTGTAAGACCTGTAATGGTGCTAAAGTCACCAAAAAGCCGAAACAGTTCCACGTGGAGATACCCCCTGGTGCCCCAAGACACTACGCAGAAGTAAGGCATGGCGAGTCCGATAAAGGTGCAGACTTCGCTCCTGGTGATATTTTCATTCAGTTTGATGAGAACAGCAAGAACAATATGGGATATAGGAGACGCGGGGACCATCTATTTAGAACCGAAGTATTGAGTATCAAGGAAGCGCTGCATGGGGGCTGGGAGAGACAGGTAGAATTCCTAGATGACAAGAAAAAGGTCAAATTATCAAGGCCAGCAAACCGCATTGTATATGACGGCGAAGTAGAACGGATAGCCGGACTTGGGATGCCCAAAGACGGTGGTAAGCAAGGGTTCGGCGACTTGTTCGTGGAATACACTATCGTCTCGCCCCCAGAATTTGCAAGCGGAGGCAAGCAGATGGCAAGAGATGAGCTGTAAGTAACTTATAGCATTATAGAACAAAAGAACAAAAGAAAAAAAGAAAACCACAAAAAATGTAGCAAGAATCATGACCAACTGTATCAGTTTTTTGAATGGCGAGGTGAAAGAGAAAAGCTTCCCCCTCTAATCAACAGCTGGAGATACATCTTCCTAATAAAATTTCAATCTACCATGCATCACACAAGAATGATTGACCCCATCAGGCATCTAAAACCTTACTCATATGCAATTCAAGTAAAATGACGCCAACGGGAACACATGGCAACTTAAATCAATCATTCCTGCAGCTTTGAAGGAAGCAGAGTAGGAAGCACAAAAGAAGTGCCACTTGTTTTTTGTAGATATTTTTTATATCTTCCGATGATCTCACATTGGACGATAAAAAATTTTCACAGCAGGATATGATTTTTTGACTTATAAAAAGGTGAGCGCTGCCTGTCGTCTCCTACACCTCTCTGATTCACAAAGAGACCACTTACAAACTGACCTTCCGGATTACCAAGCTTAGACATTTTCGTCTCCATATGTCATATTACAGCACAAATGGCCGGAAGCAGATGAACTAATTGGCCTCCTAGTACTTCAGCAATGAAGTAATAATCCAAATTTTAGTTGACATCGTTTATCCGATGAATTATCTTTTGGTTCGCTATAGGAGCACATCTCATTCTTAGATTGTAAAACTTATGTAATATCACACTAGCTAAGTACGTCGATAATCACGTGAACGCACTTATGGCTCGTACGTGTGGCTCAAAATACATTTCCATCATTACGTCTTAACAAGCAGGTGAAATGGAGGCTGCACGTCCCCTGGCTTGCCTGATTTTTAGTTCATGCAAGGCACTACAAATTTGTAGAAGAAAATTCAACTACTTGGCATAATAGGGCAGAAAAGGGATTGGACGACGGAATAGCAGGAACATTCAGACAAAAAAAACAATGCGGACTTTATTTATACTTATAAAGCTCTTCTATAAACCATTGCTATGTATAACCTTTCTCGACATAAACCTAATGTGAGTAAGAACCACTGTAAAAACTAGATCAACTATTTTTTGGAATCTCTAGCTCTAGATAAACTTTGAGTTTTGTTAGATTCTAAACCAGACCAGTAAGCCAACAAAGTGCTTGCTGCAATGTAACTGGTAGCCAAAATACTGATATTTCTTGAGGTAGCAGCGGATTTAACAGTGCGAATCATTTTCGAATATAGAGTGATACTGAAGAATATAGTATAGATGTGATTCAGTCGATAATTGGTGAAAACCGATGCTTTCCTCGAGCAGAAATCTCCGACAAATATGCCCTTAGCAAGTAAATATCTTGGTATTTATATACTTAAAATTGTGATTATACTCATCTAACATAAGCTGTTCAGCATCAGGCTAGGCTTCCCAACAAAAAAGACACGACGACGTGAAAACATGCTACTTGCAGAATTAGGTTTGGTTTACTAACTAGGCGGAATATGCTTGTTTCATGCATTCTGTGAAGCTACTTAATATCGTTTACTCAGTATTACAAGCAGTTATACGATGGCGTTTATTTTTTTGATAAAAAATAATGCCTTAAAAAGACATTTTAGGGATAAAAGAGAAGAGGTTGTGAAAATTACATAGAGATTCTAGATTCGTTTAAAAAGGAAATGACTAGACACTAAGCCGATAAAATGGATCATGAGAGTAATCAGGAAGAGAATATTCTGATAACTACGGGAGTAACAATGAAATGTGTTCTGATGCGAAAAGTTTTGATGCATTTTTAGTGCCTTGGGTGTCCTGTAACCTCTTGATACCAGCCGGGAATGTCAGAGCCACTCTCGTATAGTTTCCTATCTGGTAGACCGATACTTTCCATACCCAAAGTGTCTCTGAGCCACGGGTGATTAACCAGGCCTCCGGCGTCTGCTCGTTTCCTGGGATCTAGATTTAACATGGGTAGCAAAAAATCAGCAATATCCTGAGATTCCTCTGTGGAAAAATGATACTTCTCACTTAAAACACTCTTCAATGGCCAATGTTTTAATTTAGAAATGTTTCTCAGCTGGCCTCTTGAATTGAAAAAAGTTCTTGAATACTTACCTTCGCCCAAGAGATAGGATGGAACTTCTCCGAGAAGTTCGAGGATCTGAGCAATATGGTCATCATCCTTAGTATATGAGTGCCCTTCATTAGGCTCGAATAGTAAATCTCCCGTTATTAATTCGAAGATCAGACAAGCAGTGGACCAGATATCAGCACTGCAACCCCAAGGTGCCCCCATCAGGACTTCAGGAGCTCTATATTCCCTGGTTTGAATGGAGCTTGTATAATGCTCATCGTACCAACATGCATTACCTAAATCTGCAATTTTAATCTGTATGACGTTGTTCTCATTTAACGCCGAAGAGTGAGTAGGCGAGATACCTGTCTCTAAAGTGTTATTTTCATCACTTTGTGAAATGTCAAAGGACGACAGCGAAGTTGCCAACTGTTCTTCATTTATCTGGGTACCCTTATTGGGAGTATTGTTGTTGTTTATTTGCTGATTAGACAGTGGATTACTTCCAAAAGAAGGAATTGTTACATTACTCTTTGAATGCAACAGAGTGTGATAATGCGATGAAGTAAAACTGCCAGAATTGTTGCCCAGAAATTGGGATTTCATTTCATGGAAATTTGTCGAGCTCAAGGGTGATGGCAATGGCTGTGATCCTGTGATAACAGTGTGTCTTCTTGGCCTTCTGCTTGGAATTCTTTGTAATGGCGGCGACTCTGCGGCCATCGAAGATGATGCATTATTATTATTATTATTGCTATTATTGCTGCTGTTATTATTCACCTGCTGTTGGGATGAATAAGGAGTAGGAGAAGAGGAAAAATCGGTGGATGCTTGTCTTTGTAATTTCTTCCAATCCTTCCTTCGTTTCTCCATTACTTCCACCATTTCAACTATACTCTCCACGTCCCCAATTTCCATGAGGACGTTTTCTGGTTTGATATCTGTGTGAACGACGCCACACCGCCTATGCATATAATCTAACCCCAGCAGCAATTGCTTAGAGATTTGCTTCACATAAATCATTGGTATACCACGATGTTCATATTTCTTGATCAATGCTAACAGATTTTCACCTAGGACTTCAAATACCATTACTATGTGCTCCCCATTCGGACCCGAGTGTACGAAATTATCCAAAAGACACAAGATGTGTTTGGAACCCATATGGTCCTGTTCTGTGTGGGAGCGTATTCTCTTCAGTAGCTTAATCTCGTCCAGGGCCGCTTCGGTGTAAACCTTATCACTTCTCACAATCTTGACCGCCACATGGGAGTTTTTGGAGCTTTGTAGATCCCGAGCCAGCCATACCGTGGAGAAGTGCCCCCAACCCAGCTTTCTAACTAGCATGTATCTTCCGTTCTTGTACTTTTCACCCTTGAACGCGGGATGGTATCCTCCAGGTTTGTAATCTTTCAGAGACTCTTCATTCTTCTCATCGCACGACGAGTAGTCTTCCTCATTGAATTCCTCCTCCCCTCCCTCTGCGGCTTCGGCCTCCTCGTTGCGATGCTCCTGCTCTTCGGCTCGTGAACCCGTTACGGTCCTCAGATTGGAGTTCTTCAGAGCCAGAGACAGATTGGATGTAGTGGCGTTGCCACCTGCATTTGCAGACGTGGTCTTATTAACATAATGTCTCTTGAACAGTTTGGAATCGCCGGATGTCATCATGCCCGCGTTTGTCGAACTATTGTCACGCTCGCTGACAGCCTCTTCTGGAGGCACATCTTCAGATTCATGCTTGTGGTGCGACTTGCCCATGAAGCCTGGGTAATTTATAGAGGACCCCATTTCAAGCTTTGTTGAGTCGAAAAAATCTCACTGAACTCGATCAATAATGAACGGATTTCCTCGCAAAAAGGGTGTTCTAAGCTCTCTCTGAAAACACCTCTCGGAACAGAAATAAACAGAACCGCTTACCTTGTATATTGCAATGTACCTGCGCAAGAAGACAAGACTGCAAAAAGCTCGATGTACGCACTTTTTCCCCGGTTGTTTGGTCGACTTTTGCTGGAGGAACGTTCAACTGGGGTTATATAACTATTTCAGATCATGAAAACGGAAACTACGGGAAAAGGAGCGCCGGGTAAGAAGGGGATAAACAGGTTTCCCATACGTGGCAAGGGAATAGCATAGAGATGCAGGACTGAGATCTCGGACACCACGCCAGTGGCTACTATGCCGTCGTCCCCACGCCGCATGAAATTTAGCATTGAGGCATAGCTCGAGTGCAAAAGCCAGTGCGTCTGCCTGCCGAACAGAATAACGCACCGGACATACCGCGACGTCTGGCGCCAGGTAGCGAGCGGACGTGAACTGGCAGGCCATCGTGACTGCTGTACCATTGGCAACTGTAGTGACCAAGGGAGACCGGGTGTCAAAGGCGCAAGCAAGAGACTCCTACTCTGAGAGCGAAAGGCGTCCTGGTATCTTCGCTATTGCTGGTCGACATTCGACGGAGCTTTCTATGCCGCATCCCTACAGGTTTGATGGCGGGCGGCAAGGCCGTCTGTCTTGTCTGGCCATCAGCTTTCGTTTGCACTGAGTGCATGTTGCATTTGGAAATTGTCTAGATTAGATATCTCTTAAATTATTTGACGGAAGACCCGCCAGGCTTTTCCGTGAACGAAGCCTGAGCGTCCGAGTTGACTTCTCGAAGAAAATTTTATAGATTGCACGAAATTTCAATTTTATAAATATCGATGAGATGAGCTCGAGGAAAAGACTTGTATTTTATATTCAATCAATTGGGGCTGTTGGTTAATTGTGGTTGTTCCTTTGGTCTAGATCTCGTCAAACAATACAAAGGAAGTTACGATGACTGCGCAAGTCTCTAGTATGTTCGACACCATCCTGGTGTTAGATTTTGGTTCTCAATACTCGCACCTGATCACCAGAAGATTGAGAGAGTTCAATATCTATGCAGAGATGTTGCCTTGTACACAAAAGATCTCTGAGCTTTCTTGGAAGCCAGCCGGTGTTATCTTGTCTGGTGGCCCATACTCGGTCTACGAAGCCGGTTCGCCTCATGTGGATCACGCAATTTTCGATTTGAATGTACCAATTCTTGGTATCTGCTACGGTCTCCAAGAGTTAGCTTGGATCGATGGTAATCATGTCGGTCGTGGTGACAAAAGAGAATACGGGCCAGCAACGCTCGAGGTTGTCGACAAGAAAAATCCATTGTTCAAGGGCATCGACCAATCCAGAGTTTGGATGTCTCACGGTGATAAATTGCACGGGTTACCAAAGGACTATGAGATCATCGCCACTTCTGAAAACTCCCCTTACTGTGGTATTGGCCATAAGACCAAGCAAATATTTGGAATCCAGTTCCATCCAGAGGTCACTCATTCCACCCACGGTAAAGTCCTGTTGAAGAACTTTGCAGTAGAAATTTGCAAAGCTAAGCAAAACTGGACCATGGAAAATTTCATCGACACCGAGATTCAGAGAATTAGAAAGTTGGTTGGCCCAACTGCCGAGGTCATTGGTGCTGTCTCTGGAGGTGTGGACTCCACTGTCGCTTCCAAGTTGATGTCCGAAGCTATTGGGGATAGGTTCCATGCCATTCTAGTCGATAACGGTGTTTTGAGATTAAACGAGGCTCAAACCGTCAAGAAGACTCTTGTTGAAGGTTTAGGCATCAATTTGACCGTTGTCGACGCTTCAGATGAATTTTTGGATAAATTGAAAGGCATAACTGACCCAGAAAAGAAGAGAAAGATTATTGGTAATACCTTCATTCATGTCTTTGAGAGAGAAGCTGCAAAGATCAAGCCAAAAGATGGCAAGGACATCGAATTTTTGTTACAGGGTACCTTGTATCCAGACGTTATCGAATCCATCTCCTTCAAGGGTCCTTCCCAAACCATCAAAACCCACCATAACGTCGGTGGTTTATTGGAGGATATGAAATTGAAATTGATCGAACCATTGAGAGAACTGTTCAAAGATGAGGTCAGACATTTGGGTGAGCTGCTAGGTATCTCTCACGAGTTGGTTTGGAGACATCCATTCCCAGGTCCAGGTATTGCTATCCGTGTTCTTGGCGAAGTTACCAGAGAGCAGGTTGCAATTGCCAGAAAAGCTGACTTCATCTACATAGAGGAAATCAAGAAGGCAGGTTTGTACAATAAGATTTCCCAAGCTTTCGCTTGCTTATTGCCAGTCAAGTCTGTCGGTGTCATGGGTGACCAGAGAACCTATGAGCAAGTCATTGCTTTGAGAGCTATCGAGACTACTGACTTCATGACTGCTGACTGGTATCCATTCGAACACGATTTCTTGAAGAAAGTTGCCTCTAGAATTGTCAACGAAGTCGACGGTGTCGCTAGAGTCACATACGATATCACTTCCAAACCTCCAGCTACTGTTGAATGGGAATAGAGAGTAAGCAAGAACAAAGGAATCTTGTATCACATATGTACGCTTAGTTATAAATGTTTGTAAGCATTTTTTTAATCATTTTCGAAAGCTTGGTGCATAGAATTCAACTTTTTGTTTAAAAAGAGTGGAATGAAAAAATAAGACTTGCCAAAGGGAAGCTGGGCCATAATTGGTTTCTGTTCTTAAGGTTAGATACAGGCATGAAGGTACTTTTGCTGAAGAACAAGACGGCACAACTGGATAGATACGACGTTCTGTTCAGATCGAATGGGTTTGAACCTGAATTTATTCCTTTGATAACTCACACACATGTAACTGCAGACTTTTTTGATCTCATGAGAGAACCTGGTTATCTAGAAAGTTTGAAAAACATCATAATAACATCACAGAGAACAGTCGAGTGCCTATGCGAATCCGTTTTCCCAGTTTTGGACGACGAAACTAGAGGTAAGCTACTCCACAAGACGGTTTATACTGTTGGGCCTGTGACCAAAGATTTTTTGATGCGTGTTGGTTTCAAAGAAGTCAGAGGAGGTGGGGACGCTGGAAATGGAAACGTACTAGCCGATATAATTATAGCTGACCTGTTAAATACTAACTGTAACCAAAGCATTAGCGAGCTACTGTTTTTGGTGGGTGAAATAAGACGAGACATAATCCCCAAAAAATTGTCCCATCAAGGTATCAAGACAAAGGAAGTCGTCATGTACAAGACCAAGGACCTTGGTGATACTATTCCCAGGTTTCAAAAGGCTATACAAGATGATGCTTGGGTAGTGTTTTTCAGTCCCCAAGGAACGGAGGAAATTCTCAATTCATTTAATATGGAACATTATAAGGATGTAAAGATTGCAAGCATTGGGCCAACTACAGAGGAGTATTTAAAAAAGAATGGAATTGAACCAAACGTTGTTAGTTCAAAACCTGATGCTGAAAGTTTGCTTAAAGCAATGCAATCCTATTTATGAAACTGTAAATAATCAAATCCAAAGCTAAAAGACAAGTATGGTTTCGAACATGCTCGGATTATCAATACGCCCAGGTTCGTCACTATCAACACTGATAATCTCAACTCGAGGATAATTCAAGTACCCCTTTTTTAGAGGGATTATTTGAACATTAAACTCTGTATAATCGGAAGATATCATCAATCTCTTTTTCCCGTGAACCAACCATTCGTTGCTGCTGGATATTTCGAATATGAACTTTCCAGCTTCTTCATTTGAAAACCACTTCTCACCTAGTTTTTGGACCCTTATTGTGAATGGGATAGGTGTTCCCACTTCATGGGATGAACTAACGTTTTTCAGTAGCTCAATGAAAAAAAGCTGTTCAACCCTTGGTACTTCCACCGGAACTATTAGTGTGCTTGCCGCTAAATTTTTGGTGTACGCATAAATGTCAATCTCTGAAAGTTGCACTCCATTGCTGATATTCAGCAAACATTCTATCATTCTTTCACCAACTGAGCTACCGACAGTTAGTTTCTCGATACGTTTCCTTATGGCTTTAATATCAAAAGACCCTTTAGTCAAAATTATGTTATAAGTTCTTAAAAAAGTTCTGTAATCATACTGAAGTTTGGGCAATATGAAAAAATCCCAAAAAGATTTCCAGACTTCAAATTCGCCGTACCACTCAACATTTCCCTGGACCAGAACAGCATCCGTTACTAATTGATCCAATTGTTCTTTCAAAGTATTGTACGCAACCTTCAATCGAAACGTATCGGTGGGCTTGAATTGCTGAGAAGTTCTAATTTGGTAGCAATTCAGACAATACTCATTTGGATCCGCGGTTAAATATTCAAATGATTCTGGTTCATAATTCCCTGATATATCGTAATGATCGATCCCTTTAGGCGGCAGCAGTTCCGATGTGAATAAAATTACTGGTTCCTCCACTCTCGACGAGTTCAAGAGAAATTTGAATATGAACAAGTCCTTCTTGAAAATGTCTTCAACCGAAACTGAGATGGGAAGATAACATTTGATTGTAAATACCGTTTCTTCACTATGTTTTTCGTTCGAAGCAATGTTAATGAACGACAGTTTGGCTCTTAAGTTGAATGAAGTGGCAGGCTCCCTCATGTAGTAAGGCAGCTTCGTTTTTTTGTCCTCACCTTTGATTTTTAAACTACTAATATTTTTATCTTTTGCAAAGCTAACAGGCGAACCAGAGGAAATATCATTCCCCTCTATTGAAATGTTGAATTCCAAGCTCTTTGCATTTCCAAGATTTCTGTAGAATAACTCCAAAGCATTCTCCCCCAATTCTAATTCTCTGGCCTGTTGCACAATAAACGCTACATTTGATGGATCATATAGGGGATGGATTTCAATGTAATCTATATCGCTACCAAGAAATTGCTTAATGAAGGTAGTTTCGCCAATTTCAAGCTCGAATGAAACTGGGAGAAAGCTTCCAAAAGACAGTTCAGTGGCCTCAAGTTTATAGATTCTTTTTGATTGACTAATGATAACATCATATGATTTGAATTGAATGAATGCATCTTGTGAATTTTTTAGAGAAAGTCTCAAGCTATCAGCCTTTATTTTCTGAGGAATTATTTGGCTATCAATCTCAACATGCAAGGCGTATGTATTTGGTGCTGTGAGGCGATAACCCCCGATTATAGTTATGCCAAATAGATCTTCAGTCGTGTACATTACACTTGTGGGTTGGTTCTTTTGCATTTCTACAAAGTCGCTCCACCATTTCTTCCTCTCACCAAGATCATCTGAAATTTTCAGGATATTCAAAAACGCATTGCATAGAATAGTCGAAATAGGTACGGCTTCTTCCTCAATTTCTAAATGTTTCACTCCAGAACATTTTGTCAAAGAGTCCACAAACACTCGGAGAATATTTTTACCAATTAGGTCCCACTTTGACTGCATATAATATTCATGGCACGAGAGAAAAATGGAAGCTGCCTTATCATACTCATGTCGTTGAAAATGAAGCTTTCCGATCTCTATGGACAAAATGTCCACGAGCCTTTGTCGTTTACCTTCACATTTATTGTAAAGGGAGAGGATTTCTCTGGTGAAGCTGAAGTAGCACTCTTGAAAAATCTCTTCAGTGGCGAAAGTATCTTTATGTTTTTCAAAATTGTATTCAATACCTGTTTTAGCAAATGATTTATGGTCTATTGCGAAGTTAGTCGTTGCCTGTACACCTTCGACCCAACAATCACGTTTGGCAAGAAGCAACTCACCTCTAACTTCGACCGAGTTTTCCTCCGGCAGAAACTTACTAGCCTGATCTAAAAAGTCGTATTTGAACTGCAACCAGCTTTTGTCCTTTTTGAATATCTTACCCATTTTGTAAAGGAAGTCACGTAACAATTTATACACTTTGAATACCTTTACCTTACTTGCAACGTCCTTGAGCAGAAGCTCAAATTTCCTTATAAAAAAGTATCTGTGAAATTGAAACTTGGTGAGTTTGTTGTCTTTCAACATCCGATACATTGAGTTATAATGCAAGCTAGAATCTTGTAGAATCTCAAAGGGGTTTCCTAGCGATCCGTTGGGTATATCTCCGTTAATATGCAGCGCCACTTTTTCATTTATAATGCTAAGTGACTCCGTCGCCTGCTCATGCATGTTTAAAACCATATACGACTCCAGAAGCTTTTCTCTCAGAGACAGCTCATCCTCGAAATTCATGCTTTTATCTTCTGAACCAGCTAATTTCTTTTGATAGTATGCTAGTCTTCGGTGAAATATATCGAGAATAACATTTTTCAATTGGTTACTTAGCTGGTCCCAAAATTCCTTCTTTTCTTTAGGTGATTTATACACTGATCTTAGTTCGAGTGTGCTTACGCTTGGGAAATCTTTGTTGAATTTATCCAAAAGTGGAATTGACTTAAACAAATTAGAGTCAATTATCTCTGAGTTTGAATACAATAAGATCAATGGCATTGGTACATGCAGAATATCGGCTTTGTAAGCCAGCCCCTCGTCAACTGGTAACCATTTTCTGATTAGTGGGCGTACCTTTGCTCTGTACTCATCCACAGATATACAGTTAACAACAATAAACCGAATAAAAAAGTTTAAATCCCTGGATTTGATATCCAAGTCCTTACCTTCGCTGATCAAATTCACAGGCAACTTATCAATAGTTCTTAGAGCCCCGTTTGGTGTTTTCCAGTGCACATTCTGAAAAGGGATCGATTCTAGGAATTCTTCTTTTACATTCTCAAAAACTTCAAATGGATCGAAGTAGCTGATAGACACCGCTCGAGGTACAAGTTGAGCTTCCATAAGGTTTCAATATTTAGTGATCAGACAGATTTTTTACAATTAGTTTTATCTTCATAGCGAAGAAGCGCCTTTGTGTGTATATATATCACTTATATTTTTTGATGAAAAGTTTAGAACATTTCATAGCCAAATGGTATCTTTTACAACTATCGGGGGTATAGCGGTCAGAAATGCCAAAAAAGCTTTATCAATCGGATAAGAAGGTGAATGATAAGTTAAACTTGAAGACCCCTCGGAGAAACTTGAAGAGGTTTAGGGCTGCGACTTCTCGAAGGGTTCCGATACCCGTGCGATATCATAGAAAGACTTCGACGGAATACAAGGTTTCTAAAGACCGCGGTCTATTGATGGCCAGCGCCAGTAATCAACGGGATGAAAGTATTCATAATGACAGTTCTCATGCCTTGAAATGGCTCAGTTCTTTAATAAAAAGGGGTAAGTCTATTCTGTCAACAATGAAGGAAGAGGAGAATGACCTTGAAAGAGAATTGGAAGCGGAAGCCGAACTCTCGCACATGCACGATGAATTAATTGAGAATTTATTGAATGTTTCGGGGGAAGATTTGAACTCTAGACCAGAGGTTAATAACTACGGAAGAGACACTTCGTTCAAAAATTTCAATGGCACATTGCGCAATTCCTTTTTAGATTCTGAAGCTTCCGTTTCTGATGAAATGGGGAATGCTGGAAGTGGCTATGAAAGTGATACCCTATTCAAAGGAAGGGGACAAAGGTTAAATTACGAGGATGAACATGAAGGTAATGTAGAAAGAAGGGAAGAAAAGAGAGAGGATACACCATCTGACCAAAATCAAGATTCCATAATTATTATCTCTGACTATGAAGGGGATGTTCCGGCTTTGCAATCTTTTGACGAAAATGCGACGGAAGTTTCTGATAATAGTAAAGGATCAGCCTTCTACGAAACCGAGGGCGCATATCATGATGGCCATGAGCCAAATGCTCCCGAGTTTTATACTATGGAGGAGCCTGGAGAAAATATTCAGAATGGACAGGATGATAGTCACGATAAAAACGCATCAGGTTATCGGCATAAAGTGCACGATTATATGCAACCCAAACTCTCGACTGGTACCCTACAGGGTTCTCCGAATGAAGTAGGTCATGGAAGGTACGAAAGAAATTCGGACAGTGTTGGTAACTTCTCCATTTCTTTGAGTAGGGGAAATACTAAATCACAAAATATGCCACAGATAGACTTACAACAAGAATCACGAGAAGAGTCACGAGAAGAATCACAAGAAGAATCACAAGAGGAATCACAAGAGGGATCACAGGAGGAATCGCAGGAGGAATCGCAGGAGGAATCGCAGGAGGAATCGCAGGAGGAATCACAAGAAGAGCAACGGGAAGGTCCTGAAGAAGAATCGGAAGAGGAATTACTGGAAGTTTCTGAGCAAGAATCAGAAGAAGAAACACAAGAGGAACTGAGAGTAAGGTCACAAAAAGTAAAGAAGGTTAGCCCGAATGCGTCAGCTATCGAGAACGAAGGTAAGATATCAAACGAGTTAGAATCATCTCTCTATAATTCCGATAATATTGATTTTGGAGCATCTATGGTTAGTGACCATGAAACTGAAAGTGTCGAAATAGAGGGTGATCTTAATGATAATTATGAAAGCTTGCAAGATACACATTCGGAACTTGAATATGAGCCGCAGGAAAATATGGAGCATGAGCATGACATTTCGAATGGATATGGTGACAATGGGGGTGATCTCCTGGAAAGTGAAGAAATAGAATATCAGCTTCCAAATAATCTATATGATTTCAAGGAAATTGCCGCTTTAGCAATGGATAAATCTTATTCTCAGAATTATGACAGCGGCAAAAGTGACCCTCTGATATTCGCAAAGGCTGCTATGGAGGAGGGGGATCAAAGGGGCATTGATGAAGTGAATGTAACGACCGATGCACCTAAAGAAATTGGTCATGAAGTTATCGAAGACGAGAATTTAGAATTTCAGCAAGTTTTTCCAGAAGTGAAAAATGTGGAAATACTGGAAGCAGCTTTGAATGAACAAGAAGCTTTCTCAAAAAAACCGGAAGCACCCTTGCTGCATAAACTGTTCAAACCAAAAGCAATACCGGAGAATGAAGATACGAGCTCATTCTCTGCAGCAGACGACACGATATACTTTTCGGTCGAGGAAAAACAGAATGAACCTGCGAACAGCACACTTCTCCAAAAAAACCATGCTGAAAAAAATCATGCTGAGAAAATTCCGAGATATGAGATTCTTTTCTTTGGTTCTGAATATAGCTCAAGCTCCTCTGAAGACAACCGTCATCTGATAGAGCCGGCAGAGTACGTATCACCACTCACAGGCAATCCATTCTCACCTGAATACTCGGGTGATGCCTTAGAGCTATTGAAATCAACCTTGGCATCTATTGGAGAAACCCTGGAGAGGAATAACTGCGAGGCCTGCAAAATCGATAAAGACAGGGACGAAGAAGATGAAACTCTCGATGAAAACTACCAATTATCTGCAGCCCGCTCAGATAACCGAGTAATTCGTGGAGAATCCCATTCCAGTGGTGAATCAGAGGATACTTCGATAGAAATGCCTAATGCGGCTGCAGAGCTTGGACTGAATGTCAATGAAACACGAGATGTAAATCTGAATGTGCAGAATTATGAAATAACTTCAGCAAGACAACTCAATTTGTCAGGAAAACTGTTATCAGTAACCGGCGAACCTGTTCTCGACCAAATGAGCGATAAAATCTTACTCCCCGGAAGAAGTGGCCTAGAAGATTTTAGGGAAGAGTCCTTAGTAGAAGAGCTCGAATCTGACAAAAGCTCACTTTATTTGATTTCGACTGCTCCCATAATTGAAGACACAGACTCTCAAAATGAACTCTCTGTTCATGGAGGAGTTTCTGTTAGAGACTTAGACACCACAAATTTTGATAATTTTGAAGTAAATATTAAGGAAAAAAGAGTGTGCGTCATACAAGCAGAGCCACTAGTCGAGCCTCCGATGGATGAGGAGGAAGTTGCGTTCACATATCTGGAAGATCGATCCATAGCGGATATAACAGATCTATTGGGAGGGAACCTAGCGCTCGAGGCAGAATCAATACATGTCATTGATTCACAACCAATAATTGAGATTCCAGGCCTGTTAAAAAAATCTTCAATTATTTTAGAAGAGTGTGATGACCAAGAAGATGAATTGAGAACCCCCAGAGGGGAAGTACATGGAAATTACAACTCTGCAGTTAACAGAACCGAGAGTTCCTATTCGTCAGAGATTAGCCAGTGTAAAGTAAGTGAAGATGAAAGCAATCAGGAAACATTGAGAAGCCAATCGAATGAAGCGAAAAAGGAAACTAAAACCTTCAATTTACTCGAAAAGACTACAAACTCTAGTCTAGCTCATTCTTCTCTACCGATGAAAATATTATCATCCCCTGTCCGGGCCTTGGTGTCTGTAATGACAGGTATCAAAAATGTGGGAAATGTCGCATCTGATTTCGTCAAAACTTTAGATGTCATGGATGTCGATGATGAAGTTGCTGAAAAGCAACTGCAGGTGAAAGAGACAGTGGAATTTGAGAAGAAGCATGGATCGGAGAGCTGGGATGGGATTCTCTCTGAAAAGTTAAAGAAGGAGATTTCAGAGGGGAGTTCATGTCAAGAATACCAGAGCCAAGAAGAGCAGCACAAAGCGGAAGAATCCATGGATAAAGAAACAATTCCTGAAGACAGGTCAAATCACTGCTCTGAGAATGAAAATGTGGAGATACTTTCGCAAGCATTTGAACTTAAAAGTAAAAAAGGTCCATATGAATCATCTAATGATAAACCATTCAATTCTAATGAAGGTTATTCTGCCTCACACCAAGGAACTAATAGAGACATTGTCTCAAACATCGAGCGATTACAATGTTTGGCTGAAGTTTTAGGAGAAGCCTCGCTCAGTCAACTGAAAGCTACTGAGTCCCAAAGTTCTCTTGATTATCCGAATATCAAGGAGGATTTCAATACAATTGTAAAAAAGGACGAATATCCAGAAATTGAGGTTGCGATTGATAGGGAATCAGAAGATGACTCAATGTTGGATGAGAAAGAGAAAAATAGACCTTCTGAACCTTGGAACGGTGCTGAGGTTGAACCTGAGTCTGTTACAATCGACGCAGCGGGTAATATCAGAAGTATTCAAATCATTTCTTCTGATTCCGATGACGAATTAGAAAAAGTGGCAGCACTCATTGTTGACAATCCAGAAGCAACCCCCTTGAACGTAGCTATACTACCGGATGATTTGCCGTCCGACCCTCCTTCTGAAGATCCTTCCAATGATGACCATTCTAGTCTGAAGGTGGAGGATATGGAAGATGTGTTGTTCACTCGCTCACTCTCAGAAACTGGAGCTGAAGTGCAACCACAAAAAGAACCCAGAGTTGAAATTATCACAGATGTAGATGCAAATGCAGATGCAGAAGCAGATGCGGATGCAGAGGTTGAAGTAGAAGTTGAAGTCGAAACAGATGTAGAAGCAGATGCAGAAGCAGATGCGGATGCAGAGGTCGAAGTAGAAGTTGAAGTCGAAACAGATGCAGAAGTAGAAGCAGATACAGAAGTAAAAGTAGAAATCGAGACAGACGCAGAAGTTGAAGCGGATGGAAATGCAGAAGTTGAGGTCGAAACGAATGCAAAAGCTGAAGTGCACACAGAGGTAGTAGTTCAAGAAAAAGGTGAAGTAGAAAAAGAAGAGGCTGAAGTAGAGAAAGAAACGGAAGGAGAAATTGAAAAACGGGTTGAAGAAGAGTATAAGGGAGTAATGGAGGAACAAGGTGAAAAAGAATTAGAGATAGAAGTGAAGACAAGAAGTCCGCCCATCGATAATAAATTGATCAAAGAAGAAGCAGGCACTGCTGCGACAATAGTAGGCTCTAAAAGGAGCAGGTATCATGCTAAAAGAAAGCACGTTTACGAATCTTCAAACAATAACTTAAGAAAGAGGCAACGCAAAAATCAGCAATCAAAGTCAAGCACATCTAAAGAAGAGAAAAAGTCAAGATCGCGCAAGAGAAGTTGAAGCTTATATATTTGATCTTGCAATTGCACTTTGTATGTATTTTATTTAGATGCGTGTCGTCACTTACCATGTTTTTTGTTCAGCCGCAGCAGCTCGTACAGTTAGCGAACTCGACGATCATTACACTCGGAAGATAAAAAACGGATAATTATTAAAATCAAGTTCTGAACCTCACAAGGTTGTCGTAGATTAATAATGGTTGAAAAGCGTGCATTTAGTGCTCCTGGAAAAGCCCTTTTGGTGGGAGGATACTTGGTTCTAGAACCTGAATACAGATCTTATGTTGTCGCCCTATCCGCACGTATGCACGCAGTTGTGTCCACCACAGCACCTAAACAAAAGGATAGTCCAATTATTGAGTTGAAAAGCTCTCAATTCAATAATGATTGCTGGAATTTCAAACTCGAGCAGAATGGGGGATATTTTCTTAAGGAAAAGGATGGCAAGAAGAATCCATTCATTGAAAAGACACTTTTTAATGTGCTCAACTATTTTAACCCTCCAATTTCGAGCGTTCAAGATATATGTATTGATATATTCTCTGATTCAGGATATCATTCGCAATCGGCAAGTATTGTGAAAAAGAATGACTTCAAAGTCTTTGCGTTTCACACTAAAAGCATTACAGAGGTTCCAAAAACCGGTTTGGGCTCGTCTGCTGGCTTAGTAACGGTCCTTACAACTGCACTAGCATCTGTCTTCAAAACTGACTTGAATGTATATTCCAATTCTGAGCTTGAATTTGTTCACAAATTGGCACAGGTGGCACATTGCCAAGCACAAGGGAAAGTTGGAAGTGGTTTTGACGTTGCCTCCGCAACTTTCGGTTCTATTATTTATCAAAGATTCGTACCTGAACTCATTACCAATCTTCCTGATCACTCTAAGGTAGGAATTCAAGCGTATCGCGACAGCTTAAAATCTCTAGTAGATGAAGTTGATTGGAATATTAATATAGAACGCGTCAAGCTCCCAGAGAAGTTGAGACTAATGATGGGGGATGTTAATAGCGGTTCCGAGACGACCAAATTAGTGGCTAGAGTGAAGGCATGGTACAAGAAAGAATATCCACGTAGTCTAGAAATATACCAGCGCATCAACTCACAAAATTTAGCGTTCATCAAGAGCTTGAACGGATTGAATGCAAAAAGCGAAACTGATATGAAATCCTATATTCAAATGTTGCAAGCAATTTCGTCTGGAGACAAGACTAAGATCGAAAGCCACCCTGAGTTGAAGGATCTCAGGGATGCAGTGGAAGATATTCGCAAGGACCTCCGTGTGATGACAAAAGAGTCTCAGGCCGATATCGAGCCTCCTGTTCAGACTGCATTACTAGATGCATGTATGAATCTCAAAGGCGTGCTGACAGGAGTGATTCCAGGCGCGGGAGGCTATGATGCTCTTGCTCTGATATGCACCGAGGATGCTAATCTACAATCTCAGACTGAAGGCAAGAAAGAATTTGAAGCAATCACATGGCTAGATTTACACCAAGCTGATGTTGGAATTCTCAAAGAAACACCCTCACATTACTATAATTTTGAACACGCATGATAAGTGAGAATTCTTTTATTGAATTCAACTCAACTTTATAGAAAACTTACTTACGTATTATAAAAAAGAAACTGTATCAAGAAACGGAGTTCCAGCCTTTCTTTCTTATACCAGCCACTCCTCCTTCATATCTTGATAAAATGCTTCGTATTCTTTTACTGGACACAAGTTCATTTATCTTGATTTTCTCAAATACAGGCTTCGTATGCATTTGCTTTTCCGGTGTGTACCTAAACTTTGAGGGTAATATCCAGTCCGATCTTCTATACGGGTCTCTGACTTTTGGAACTAGAGACTCGAATAGGTCCTTAATCCTTGCATATGAATCATCATCGACATCGTCAGAGCTTGAAGAGCCTTCCTTACTCTCATAAGTCTTTTGCGATAGCCTCGAGGATCTCCTTCTGGGATTCTCAGCGTCATTATTGGGCATTGTACCTGAACTTGAAGCCTCATTCTCTGTGGATTTTTTTTCGTTAGTATCCGACTTTTCTTGTGATTCAGAGTTTAGTTGTTCGAGTCGAGCTGCATGTTGAGCTCGTGTTCTCCCTTTTCGAGCCCTGCCCAAATTGCCTTCAAGATCAGTATACAATTTATCTTCACAATCAGGAGCTCCAGCTTTATCATTAGTACCGTAAAAATCGTCATCTTCCTGATCTTCGTCTTCATCTGCATCAGATAAAGGATTCCCAGAGGAACTCGCGGAAGAATTTACAGATTCTGTTGCAGCATTATAATCACTTCTTTTAATTTTCTTATAATATACTCCAGTGCGCCTTCTTCTTAAACCATCAATGTCAACATGCCCACTGGCAGAAATTCCTTTTTTGAATGTATTTATTAAAAAGTATTCATGATAGGATTCAAATTCGATAGGTTTAATATTCCTTGCAAACTGTTTGATCTGCTCTTGAATATCATTGTGCCTTTCATGCATCTTATCAAAATCACCGAACGTTGTCACACCTTCTCTTCTACAACAAGGATGCTCTTTCTTCAAATCCAACTCCCCGTCAGTGATGAAAATCAATTCGTTTCCATTCTTGACAATTTTTTCAAGTTCTTGAGAGCCATCCTCTTGGAAATTTGTGTGGTATTTACTATCTCCAATTTGGCTGTTTCTCTGGGTTGAAAGTTCATTATTCATACTCTTTGCAACCGTCATATTTGATTTAAGCTTGGCGCTTTCCATATATACTAAATTTTGGTGAAATTCGGAATCAATTGGTTTAAATCTCAATATTCTTATGCTTGCAGGATATTAAGCAATTAAAGTGACTTTTTTCCAGATTAAAAGACGAAATTTTTTGTCTCATGTAAACTCACTCGTCTAGGAATCCCATTACTAAAAAAAAAAGAATGTGACATTTGCATAAATAAAAGATAGATTATATTGCCCGGAAAATGGGCCTACAAGCTTTCTTAAGAAGTTTATGTATATATAGCACGTATAGCACGTTATTCGACTTGCTTTGGTTCGAAAGTATTTTGGATCATGCTTAGGTTGAGCCATATGTAGTTGTATCAACAGGGATATTGTCTTCTTCTACAGAAGCGGCAAGTTTCTTTGTGTTTCTCTCACGGACTTCTTTGCGTGCATTAGTTATCAATATAAAACTCGATACTATGGTCGCTAGAACCAGCACAAAATTAATTGGAAATGGATTCATTCTGAAAGTGTTGTGAGTCCAATCATCCAGAACACTTTGGAACATGTTTAATACACCGGAGATACAAATGAGCGTACCGTATATCGTTCCAAAAGTGTCAAATCCAAATACCTTCGATACATAATCGGAAATGACAGTGTAGTAAAATGGTCTGTACACGACAAGAATGAGTATGCCAATCAGGTTTGAAACAAAAGAGTGGGGAATCAAACCCATCACGCCAATAGTAATGGAAGTACCGGCAACTAGGACTAAAGTGTCCAAGGTTTCAAAATGATCCAGAATGATACCTGTCAAAGGAATGGAAACCAGACCACCGGCCGGCAATGCAATATCAAAGATTGCGTTCATTGTAGCTGCCTTCTCTGCGCTTCCGAGTAAGTACTCTTCTTGAGATCTAATAGTTGCAACGAAGTAGTTGATTCTGAGCATGCAGACGGTTGCGAAAATAACCATTAAATAGAAGAGAGGGCTTTTCAATTGTTCTTTGACGGGAAGACCGTGTAAGATACCAAATACACCGCCTGACTTAGCTTCTAGCTTAGCTTCCACATAAGTCTCCAGCACAGATTTTTGACGACTTCTGTGAGTGCTCAACCCATCATTATGTTCCATAGCATCTTGAGATAACAACGATTGGCGCTCATGCTCATCTGGAATAATACCAGAGCCATCGTCCCCTTCTAGAAGGTGTCCATTTTCGTCAAGGCCTTCAACACTTAACTTCATAACGTCACCCTGAGTTTTATAGGATTCACGAGGCATGATTGTGAGTTGACAAATAATAATAAATAAAGGTACAATGAGATACGCCTTAAAAAATCTCGATAAATTCAAGTCAGAATCCCATTTTTCGTAGATTATTCTATAACCCAAAAACAACGCCGCAGAAGAATCAAAAGTACCTGTGATCAACGATAGGATCGATCCCGATCTTTTGGGGAACGTATTGGCCAATTGAAAACAAGATATGAATACGAATGGACCACCAACAGCTAAAAGTATGTAACCAGTCAGATAAGGGTCGCAATATGAAATGAAGAAGTCTGACCAAATGAACATTTGAGCACCGCAGGTAATCCAAAATGCACCTATTATGCCACAAACTCGAGGGCCGTAAGTATCCAAAACTCGCCCTACAGGCAGTGCAATTACGTTGGTCACACCTGCCGCTGCAGTAAACAAAAAATTCAATTTTAGATCTTGTTCGACACACGGCCTTGTAGTTTTGCCCTTCTCAAAAACATTTGCACCCTTATTACAGATATCAGAATATATGCCTTCCTTAACCAAAATAGTCTTTAAGGCTGCGAATCCAAAGACGATACCAGCAGAAAGTAAGCACCACAAACTGGCGCACACGATCTGCGTTATTTTCAAGTTTCTCGTCTCTTTCACCATCTCAATTACTTTTTCTGAAGAGGAGTGCAATAGTCCCTATTTCCTCCAAGCCTGTTACTACTCAATCTCTTTTGTCTCCTTTCTTCTGCATTTTATATATTGTTTGGCCTCGGGGGTTTTTCGATTTTTGGAAAGATAAGCTATCATAAATGCACTTTGCCGAAACCTTCCTGCGTAGAAACACGCCAGTAGAGCCACACCCAACCAGTAATTCTCTCAAGTGAGAGTTATCTTTGATGTAAAAATTGGACGTGTTATGAAGCTTCAATTTGCACTGGGGAAGGCCCCAGCACCGTGCATGCAGACACTGAGAGCCCAATTGCTTTCTCATGCTCAGCTCGATCGTGACCATCTTCGCTGCATCGAGATAGGAAGCACATTTCAGATTGTTGTACGTCTTGGCCCTTGATTTCTTCGCATCAGGAGAAAGTTACAGGTGTCCGATAGTAAATTTCTAGTCCTTACCAAGGTGCTACACACTAGCATATTTTGCGATCACTACCATGAATGACAATGATCCCCTTTGGAGGATTGGTCGCGGGGACGTGCAAACAGAGTCCACATACCTCTGCGTTAAGAGTAGCGTGCTAATTAACAGCCTCGCACAGGCCCATTTTGTTGGCACACCAGATGGTTCATCCATGGAAGAACGTTCCTTCCTTGCAGTGCCTCTGGTATTATCATCATTGAGGCAAGAGCAGTTCAGCGCATGTAATAGAGCTCCACCGCAAAGAAACCATTTTTTTCACAGCATGTTCCAATCATGAGGAAAATGGAAATCAAATAGTTCTTGCGGAGATTATCCTTCATTTATGTAATCATATGGTCACAGGGATGTTCTTTCCGTGTAATTGGCTGGAATCTAGTTGATTTAGATGTGCGGTGACCACAAGAGAGCTCGCTCCCTCGGTTAAGCTATACGTCTAAATCTACTGTTTAGCCGCCGAGTTGCGCTGGCTTTAAGACTGGCAGATGCGGTGAGATAGCAGTAAAAAGTTTGATGAACAACAAAGAAGTCGCTGCCCTTAAGTGTTGTATAAGCCTCTGATGGTCACACAACTCACTGAAAACTGATAATAAAAGTAGGGAGTTTGCATAACAGCTTCGAGACTAAATATGGCTTGATAATAAATAAAGTGGCACGCAGGTATCAAGTTACGACACTGGCGCAAAGTTGGTTCCAAACGATGTAAGTGCTCTTGCGGGATGTTTTTCATTGGAATGATGAGGCATCTTAAGAGATAAGTTAAATGTGACCGTTTTTTTAGTGTTCATTTTCAATATATAAATACATCTATCTTTATGCAACATGCGGCACGATGTGCACTACAGCATTCATACAGTAAGAAGCATGCTAGATTTTTCCCATAGAATCAATCATATCCAAAAGATCGGCATCTAGCGAGGGACTCGTCGAATCATGCTGTGGCTCCTTTGTTGTCATTGCAATGGCGGGCGGCTGACCACCGGCTACCATTTGGATCCAATTGCAGACCTGAGTTATGAAGGACTTGGAATTTGGTACGAAATGACCACCTGGGTGCTTCAGTAGGGTTCTCTTGTCTTCTTCGCAAGCCTCAAAGAGACTCATAATTCTTGCCTCCGTGACAAGGGAATCCAATTCACCCTGCACATGCAATGACGGAACACTAATGCGATTTATTGCGTAGGCCTCTTGGTATTGCACATCATCCAGCTGAAACCCGCTGAAGGAAATGAAAAATTCAAGAGCGGGTTGTTCCTCTTTAGTTAAACTTAATAATTGATTGAAGTTTGTTGCGAGATAACCAGCCAATCCAGCACCTTGACTGAACCCAATTACGCCATGAAAGGGTCCATTCTCGACCACGTAGTCATGCAAAAACAACAGAGTAGATTTCTCGATGGTGAACTTCGGCGAGGCTGGATCGGTCCTAATGTACCAACCGTATATTTCATTCGTACCACTTGTAGAGCCGAACTCAGATGCCAAATCTGCAGAAGAAGCATTGCGGTTTTCTTCCGCATTCTTACTAGAACCGTGAAGCGCTATCAGCACATCTTTCGTGACTATATGTGGCGCTGTCGGATAGAAGAGCTCGAATCCAAGTTTATGCAAGTTTTTCCTCAACCCCCCAGTTTTTGATCTGAAGATTTTGCCGGACTGAACGAATCCATGTAGCATCAAGATCTTTTTCGTAGGAGCGCTACTTGCCATTTTCTGCAGCAGTACGTTCTTAATTTTTGTTACCGTCTACTTTCAGATAGTTGATAAAGCTCCTTGTTCAAAGAGATCACGAAACAATGGTGCTCTCGATCACGAAACGCTGTCAATCATCTCAACTTCAACCTTTCTATGGGATGTCACCATCAGCCGAAGCGGCAGAAAATCTGGTCAGGGCGCAAAAGATCCGAATATATCCGAGCACTAGTCAGGTGCAAACCTTACGTACTCAGCGCTACGTCTACAGCAGGTATCCGTCTCTACTGCCTAAGAGTACGGTATCCTCACCGAAGGCCCTTTGTGATATAATTATAAATAGCGAAACAAATACTTTAACCGCCGAGGAGCGTCGGCGAGGTGGTTATCATTACGGCTTGGGACATGATGTGGTCAGAGATTTCTTCAAGAGCTACAAAAGCAACAAGATCAAGCAAGAAACTGTTCACACTCAAATTAAGGTCCAAGAAGTCGTCGTTGCAGTTTGTTTGATTGCTAAAAAGGGAGTGCTGGAACAGAGGGAAGAGGAATTTCCACCCTTATATCTTGTGGTCCACCAATATGAGAGTCTAGCAATCATACCCCAGCAGACTCCCCAAGGACTAGGGGACCTCGAACTATAGTAGTCCCCGGCAGACTATTGCAGCCGATGTTGTAAAGCGTCATGTTGACTTCATATTCATTGAGCCCGGCAAATGAATGTTCCTGGCGGGCCACTGCATCGAGCAGAACGTGGTCGAGATCGGAAAACAGGCATTCGTGAGAGTTCAAAATTTGCCTCTATGAAAATATCAGTGAAAGCCCGTCCTAATAGACTCTCAGCACACAAGAGCAGCCAGCATCGCCAGAGGGCACTGGCCAAGCTAAGAGATCTTATTTCTCCCCAATCTCAACTTTCACAGCTGCATTAAGCTCAACCGCAAATTAAAACAAAACATGACCACAATGGCGTTCTACGACAAGGTATCGATGAAGTCGCAATAGGTCTCTGGCAGGCCTGTCACTAAGTTGCAGGGCACTGGGGGCCCAGACCTGCTCCAACAGCGGGATGCCAAACAGGATCTTGGGTGTCCCAAAACGTAGTGCTGCTCGAAGTTCTGTGTACGTTCGACAAGGATTTGAATGCAGCAAAATACATCATGCTCGAGGACTTTACTAAGCATATGGCAAATGCGAGTCTTCCGGTCCCTCCACGCTGGACTATGGCCGTCGTGCACTCACGTGCATTGCAAGTCCCTGGGGGGATTAAAAGTTTACGTAGAATAAATATTTGTGTACAGGCGCAGAGTCACTCAGCGCCTAGGTTGTAATCTGTTCAGTCAAAATCATTCATTCGATTTTGTTTATCCAATCTACGACTTTCTTGGCGAATCCCTTGGAGTTGGGAACATAGTGGCCGCCGGGATGCTTTAAAAAGCTTCTAGTTTCCGGAGTACATGAGTTGTACAATGCCTCAATCTTGAATGGTTCAGTTATCGTATCTAATTCGCCTTGTACATGTAGCGATGGGACAGTGATTGGGTGATCATCGTACTGTTTTTGATAACGTTCTGGTGCAAATCTAAACCCGCTAAATACCATCAGAAATTTCAGCGGCGGCTGCTGCTCTGTGGTCAAGTTCAATAGCCCATTGAAATCTGTCATTAGGTAGCCTGCTACTCCAGCACCCTGACTGAATCCAAGCACGCCTTCGAAAGGGCCAAATTCAACTACAAAGTCGTGCAAGTAGTCGATAGATGCTTTTGGTAAGCTGTATGATTTATTCTGTAGGTCATCCTCAATCCAAGCAAGGACATCTTTAGTGGCACTAGATTGCATCATCGCGCCTAGATCATCAGGAATATCGGCAGGGGAATACTTATTCGGAGCGGTAGCATATATTATCTCGTAACCTGATTTCTCTAGTTCGCTCCTAAGTCCTTTCGTCTTTGAGCTGAAATAGTCACCGGATTGGGCCAATCCGTGAAGAGCCAATATCTTCTTGGCCATGGTAATTGATTAAACTATTATCAAGCTTGACTTGTGCCTTGCAGTTCTGTAGAAAGCTGTGCATTATCTGGAAGTATTCCTAGAAGATTGAAAATCCTAGCGCATCGAAAATAGTGGGAAATTTAAAGTTCAACTATTTTGAAACGCACTAAAAAAAATCAGCTCACAGAATATTAATTGGCACTTAGTAGCATCAAATCGACAGGTATACGCAATTAACTCTTATTCCCAAATTTAGGGTATAAAAAATTTTCGTTTAATTCAGTGTTCAATAGACTTACTCGAAGGATACCCATAACATCTGCACCGAAGCATTCTTCTGCAAGACAGTTTCAGCTACAAGAGGGGCAAATTAGCGGTCTCAAATGACTGGATGCCGCCATATTCAACAGGTATTTGAGAATGAGAAATCAAAGGAAGGTGTTTTGAAGACCTGCAACGCTGCTAGATATATGCTGAGCCATTTCTCCCCCAAAGAAAGATACCTACATGCAATGACGTGCTCAGAGTGTCATGAAATCAATTCAGGAGCTACTTTTATGTGTCTCCAATGTGGCTTCTGTGGGTGCTGGAACAATTCACACTTTTTGGCTCACAGCAAGAAAGTCGGTCATGTCTTTGGGATTAATGCTAGTAATGGATTGCTATTCTGTTTCAAATGCGGGGATTATATTGGCGATATCGAGTTGATAATGGCTTCCATGCTGAACAAGTATTGGGATGATGTCTCTCTCAAGACTGTAGTGCCGACTATGAGTCAAAGGGATGGTTTATACGGTTTCCTGAACATGGGGTCCACTTGTTTCATGAGCAGCATTTTACAATGTCTGATTCGAAATCCTTACGTTTTCCATTTTTCAATAAATCATACGCATACTAAAGCATGTCCTGTGCAAGATGTGTCCTCGTGCATATCCTGTGCATTAGAGGAAATAGTCAACGAGTTTTACGGATCTCCTAGCAGATTGGGGTCCCAGGGTGGACAACAGGATGCGTATGCTGGATTTATTGGCCTGCTCATTTGCTCTTGGAAAATTAAGGAGAATTTAGCAGGCTATTCCCAACAAGATGCCCACGAATTTTGGCAATTTTTACTGAACCAAATACACAATGATCATCTAATTTCTCAAAATAAGGAAGGCAAAGACGACCCTCACAATGCACATTTGTGTGATTGCATTGCGCACTCCGCATTTCAAGGATTCCTGAAAAGTTCTATAGTCTGCCCAGACTGCCATAGCGAATCAAGAACTACCATTGACCCATTTATGGACTTATCCTTAAATGTCAAGAATAAGTCAACTCTTTATGATTGTTTGGATAGCTTTCATAAAAAAGAACAATTACATGATTATAACTACCATTGTAAGACGTGCAACACATCTCAAGATGCCATTAAACAACTAAGCATACATAAACTGGCGCCTGTGCTTGTTTTGCAATTGAAAAGATTTGAACATCTTTTAAATGGGAATAGCGTAAAGCTTGATACCTTCATAGGATACCCACTATACTTAAACATGAAGAATTATCTCGACAAACAGGGGGAGACTGGAGATGCCCCAGACATAATTTATGAATTAATTGGCATCGTATCGCATAAGGGTACAGTTAATGAGGGGCATTACATAGCTATTACCAAAGTATCTGGGGGGCAGTGGTTTAGGTTCAATGATTCAATGGTCGCTTCAGTAACTGAAAAGGAAGCATTGAATGAACAGGCATATTTGCTTTTTTATGCCACGTTGCAGGTTAATTGAAAGTGCGAACTGTTTGATGAAGCACCTGTAGTCTGCATTAATTAGATTTTATATATACATAGTTATAGTTAATCAAAAAAATCATCTTCGTCCTCTGCACCAGCTCCAGTGCCCAAGTTAAATTTACCTGCAATCCCAGATCTGATACCTTTTTTCGAAAAGTTCAATTTTCTTATTTCTTGGTCTTCATCATCATCTTGATTCATTATCAAGCGTTCATCCTTTTCTGTAATGGCACCTACACGTACCATCAAGTCTTCGAAATCACGGATAGTGGTATCATTACCGCCAATCTCTAACAGAGTGATCATATTTTTAATAACGTCACCCTTGTAGTACACTAACAAAGTCGGGCAATTAGCCTCGGGATAATTTTCAATAGCCCTATTAGCTTGAATCTCGACATATTTGACTTCACGAAACTTGGGGGCCAGAGTGCGAAAGATATTACTTAGCACACGACTTTGTAACTTGCTCTCTAAGGTCAAGTGAACAAATACGTACACGCCGTTATTATTAATACTGTCACTTTCCTCTGTTTCTCCTTTATCGTCATTGATGTATTGAGCCTTCATATCAGTGGTCCCGCCCATACTTGCTAGTGTGATCTCTCTGTGATATTCTGGTTTGTTTATCTCGAAGACTTCACCGAACTTGGACTTCTGTTGCAGCTTTGCAATTTCTGCTAGTCTTTTCCTCTTGTACATTTCCAAAAAATCCTCATCTTCTTCATCCTCTAAACTTTCTAAGTCTGAGAGATTCTTATCTTCCAGCCTATTTTCATGCTGTTTTGCTATTGCTTCCTCCAGTGCTTCCTCTAATTGTGCTGTAGGAGAAGGTGCCCTCTGAGGAATGACACCTTTGTCTCTCAGGATGTCGTTCCATTCGGTATCTTCAGATTCGTCCACTTGGACTTGGAACATAGGCTCATTCTGCATATTCTTAAACCCAATAACGCTATTGCAGCTGAGGTTATGTATTTCAGAGAGGGATTAGCTTTTTTACTTTATAGGTCTAGCTGGACCACTTGAATTTTTCGCCTGTACTTGGCAAGGCGATGGCTGAAAATGCGTTAAATTCTTCAACTAAAGATTGTAAACATAAAAAATAATTCATATACTATCCCTACTTCCTCTTTCTCGCTAAAAGACTACTTAAAATATCTGTTTTTGGTGTACGTGTAGTATTTTCCTTACGAATAGCCTTCTTTGCTGCTGCTGCTTTGGGAGTTACTCTGGAAACAGTTTTTCTTCTTCCAGGCGCACTTCTTGTTGAAGAGGTACTTTTCCCCGTCATTTCTTCTTCGTCACTCGACAATACTATATCAACATTGATCGCCCCAGTCTCGTTTGAGTTTTTATCCAGACTGCCCTCATTCGTGTCCAGCAGCGTATTATATTCCTTGTGTGGTTGTTGTCTATTCTGTCTTTCTGACCCTCTACCTGGCTGTGTCTTCTGTTTTGGCTCCAAATCTTCTTCATCGGAAAGAACTATATCGTTTGTAGAGTTGTGATTTTGAGTACGCATGTTATCGATGGAATCATTTGTCGTTAATAAATTTCCAGCAGCAGCCAGCTGACCTACAGAATCCACCCCGTTATTATTCGATCTTTTAACTTGTCTGATTAAAGATTTGATTTGTTCAGGGCTTTCCGACTGCAAGAAACCTTTAGTAGATACCAGTATATCAACTTCATTGTCGATTTCGTTGTCGATAAACTCCTTGAGGGCTGTCTTCTCATCTTTCTCGACAAATTTTTTGATAGCTTCGTTCATTCCTACTTCAGGCAATAGCGATAATTGCATTTTGGCCAGTAGATCATTAATGAGTGTTTGTACCTCCAACTCGCCTCCGGCTTCATCAATTAACCTTTCGATATCTTTATCATTTATAGAGATATTATTATTATGCTTCTTAGTGGAAGAACTTTTTTTCTTACTCTTGAAATACTGAATTATATTATTGCCATTGGCGACTCTTCCAACAAACTTATTGCTTATTCTACGTGAATTTTCGACTTGGTAATCAATTAACGCTGGCCCATTCAATGGTCCGCTATAATCAACCCGCAGTCTTATTAATGGCAGCGGCAGTTGGGAATCGGCATCATTAGCATCATATTCCTCGCCCAATTTCTTCCTTGTTTCTTCATTGGCTTCAGAAAGCATTTCTTCCACCTGACTTACAAGGTATTTCGTTATTGCGTCTTTGTCGTGAGGCCTCAGATGTTCAACATCTTTCAACGCAATGGATCTCATGGTGAATGTTCGGACACTGGTGAGCGGTACAGGTGTCAGTTTAGGTTGTGTGTTGTGCTTTAGTTCTAAGATAAAGACGCTTTTTGGTTGGGCTTCTGCATCGCATAGCGAAGTTGCAGTCGAGGATCCCGGTTGTAAAACATCGAAATTTTTCGTTGGATTGTGGACAAGATGAGGTATGCACTCATGCTCATGTCCCCAAATTACTATGTCAAGAAAATCGGGTAAAAACTGCTCTGGTAAAAATGCGGTGTTCGTATGACCAGTATGATTTTGATGAACACACATTATATTGAACCACTCGCCTTCACGCATACCAGGTACTTCAAAGGCAACGTTACCATCTTTGAATGTACGAAATAAACGCTCATCCCGTACTGAAGCCATTCCATAAAGTGCTAATTTGGTATTGCCCTTTTGAAATAATAGCGGAATGACTTTTATTTTGTCTGCCTCCATTACTTTACCAAAATGATTCAGTAGGCCACTAACCTGTAAAATATCCATTGGACATAAGAAACTTTCGCCTGTCGCATCGTCATGATTACCTGCGATGGCAAACATCGGTATTGATATGTTGAAGTTCGGATCTTCGTAGTTGACATTCGTAAATTCGTTATAATAAAACACTTTCGAGGGATCACTTAATAGTTCCAATTCGCATGGTTTATCTCCCATGCACGCTAATCTTAGAGATTTCATAACCTGGTATAGAGATTTTTTGCTTGGATTATTCACATGAAAAAGATCGCCTCCCTGAAGTATCATATCGACCTTATTATTCTTGGCGATCATCATTATTTCATGGAATGTCCTCCACGAATCATCGCCTGTGATAGGGTCATTCTCATTGTATCCAACATGATTATCCGTGGTAATTAAGATTCTAATCGTATCTTCATCCGGATAGTTCATTATATTGATGCGATTTCCAAAGACCGTTTGGCGATCATTCTTATGCTTAAATGAAATTTTTATGATATTCAAACGAGCTTCAAACTTCAGCAGCCACCGATCCTTTCGACCACATTTGGTACAGAAGGATACATAAAAAGAGGAGTAATGACTAATGATATTCCGTATTACTGCAACAATGACGACTCGCAGTTTGTGAGATTATTTGTCATCAGACATGGTCAAACAGAACATAATGTACAAAAGATTCTACAGGGGCATCAGGATACAGATCTGAACCACACTGGTCTTGAGCAAGCAGCCCACTTAGGCGAATACTTAGAAAAGAGAGGCATCAAATTTAATAAAGTTTTGAGTAGTGATTTGAAAAGATGCAAACAAACGATTGAAAAAGTTTTGGAGGCTTCACATCAACAAAATGTGCCAATTGAGTACTACAAAGGGTTAAGGGAACGTTGCATGGGAGTGATTGAGGGAATGCACATTACGGAAGCCGAGAGCTATGCTGACAAACATGGAAAGGGATCCTTCAGGGAATTCGGAGAAAATCCGGAAGAATTTCTGCAGAGACTAACGTCATGTCTGGAGGAAGGTGTCGAAGAGTCTATCAAGAGTGATAGCCTCATTAAGAACATGGCTGTGGTAAGCCATGGTGGGTCTATTAGGACCCTCTTGAGATGGTTGCACTATGAGGAAAAAAATGCTCACAACATTATCGTCTTCAATACCTCGGTTACAATTATAGATTACATTAAGAGCACCAAGGAATTCGTAGTGAGACGCGTTGGTAATACACAACACTTGGGTGATGGTGAATTCATCGTAAGTGATTTGAGATTACGCTAGACTATATATACATGACGCAGTCTCTGATTTTTCGGAATGATGCTTTTATAATCTTGCGAACACTAATTTAACTGATAAACTTATGTACTATGACACTTCCCCACGAGTGGAGAATATTCTGTAACTGTGAAATTGAATTCCAGTTATCTTGCAGTTCTTTCAGTAAAGCAATTCTCTCTGTGAAAATCTTCTTACAAAATTGCGGTTATTCAGCTAGATTGTCACTATCAATACTTTTGGGGGCTGCGCTTCGTGATATATAAAGGGGGATAAACAGAAACTCTTGCCAAACGAGCAAAAATAGGGTTTTGATTTGATTTACCTGGCTCTAATAATCCTGAGGACCGGTAAACTGTTAGTATACATATGTGGAAGAGGATTGTTGATGCGTGGAATGGTACCAGTGGTGATGAAGAGAGCTATGGTACCATCAAAATTTACGATTTTGAGGGCATGAAGCAATTAATTCAAGAGAAACGTCCTTCTGTCGTTCTTGTCGATGTTAGGGAACCAGCAGAGTTCGAAGTGGTCAAGCTTCCTGGATCTATCAATGTGCCATTTCGGTCACACCCTAGAGGTTTCAGTTTGGGCGATGGTGAATTTTTGAGTACCTTCGGTGTTACCAAGCCAACTAAGGATAAGGAACTAGTCTTTTACTGTGCCTCAGGTAGGAGAGCTGCCAGTGCGTTGAGCGTTGCAGAGAAGAGCGGTTACACGCATTCATCTTTGTACCCAGGTTCCATGAATGATTGGGTCGCTAAGGGAGGTGACAAGTGTAAACTCTAAAGAAATTTTGCGGGTTTTGGCCTATCCAATTATGTAAAACTTAAGTGTATATATTTTGATATTAATAGTTGCGATAATTGGAACAGAAGAAGCTTTATGAAGTTTCTCGTTTTTTTGCTGCACTGGCTTCCCTTTACTTAAGCGATTGCTGTTCTGTTATCTATGAAACAACGCTTCCAAAATCAGACACAAAAGACAAAACGAAATGCTAAGGACTGGAAGCCTACATAAAGTTGGCCCTACCAAATTGTTTTTGAGAGCTATGTCTTCAAAAAACTCAAAAGTGTTTTCTTTTGAGGACGTTAAACGATTAGTGGAAAATGGTCCAAAGTCTACGGTATTAGTTGACGTAAGAGAACCAAGAGAATTGGAGACATACCGGATGCCGAATGCTCTTAACATTCCTGTTCAGAGTGCTCCAGGAGCGCTTGCTCTAGGCAACGAGGAATTTAAAGATGTGTTCCACTTCGAAAAACCAGACAAAGATAAGGAACTTGTGTTCTTTTGTCTTAAAGGCATTAGGGCCCAGGCAGCAGAAGAGTTGGCAAGATCCTATGGTTATGAAAACACAGGCGTTTACCCCGGATCCATCAGCGAATGGTTAGCCAAAGGTGGGCAAAACATCAAACCAAAAAACTAGTTTTGTTGAACGTTCCACAGCCTGTTTATAGTACATATTTTTATGTAGATTTATGGAATTCAAATTGCTTAAATTCTTTACCCAGTCTCTTTTTCCTCTTTCTTTCCATGACCTTCTCGCGCTGTTTGGACTTCATATGATCAAACTTCCACTTTTGGATAACTTTCCTTCTATCATTCTTTTTTAGATGAAACTTAGTCTTATTATCCTTATTGATATCTTTTTCATAATCTTTGATGATTTTGTGCTCCAAATCTCTGTTTTTCAGCGACTGTAACTTGGATTTCATACTTTTCAAGCTTTCTTCCATTTCTTCAACCTCATGACTTGAAACTTTAGATAAGAACTTCCGATCTTTCAATAACGACTGCAACTCTTGAATTTCGTTTTGTCTGTAGTCGTCCAAAAATTGATAATTCCTTCTTGTGGCCATCTTGTCCTGCGGCTCACCAGTGGATTTATCAAACCTTATGTCCTGATATAAATTTGAATTTCGGTTACTTGAAGTATTCAGACCTGCAATCTCTCTGACCTTAGAAACACGTTTCTTTGAGGAGTGTTCCTTGGGGGCATGTTTGCCTTTTTTTCCGTGCTTTCTGGAATGTCTATTTCCACCCTCTTCTTCAAAGAAATCTCCATCGTCTGAGTTAGATTCAGATTCAGAACCCTCTTCTTCTTCTTCGAATGACTCTTCTTTATAGGTCTTCTTCGGCTGAATAATTTTCCTTTCGAAATTCTCTTTTTCAGATAGCATGGTGTCTGCTTTCTTAATAGAGCCAAACGACAAGCTCTTTAGTTCGTCATCACTAGATTCTGAATCATTCACTGTTTGGTGAGGCAGCTTGCCTTTTATTATGTCTTCAAGTGCATCCTCTTCCGATTCCGAGCCATACCCAGGCTGTATATTTTTGAAGAAATACGACATGTGAACTCAAATGGGTATGTATGCTGGCTTCTTTGTGGAATCTGGTTCAATTTCTGATGTATCTCATCACTTTCAATTTTTCATTTTTTTCATATTCCTGGCTCGCCAGGAGGCCCGATGCCATGTCAGTAGGAGACATGGATGGCATAATGCAACAGTATTTAGAATCTGTACATCATTCATGTCTTTAGAAGCCTCTGCGTAAACGCGATTCACCAAAGTATACTTCGCAGAGGAGCTGGCTGAATTGCTGACATGCTTAGGGCCAGTGTCAACATTGCCCTGTCTTGTTCTCTAGGGCGATATCTCACCATCTTTCTCCTAGAACGATTCATTACTATCTAGATATATACATGTCAACTATCTTACGCCCTGAAATTTCTTGCAATCGAGACTATTTAATGCGGTAACTTTCTTTTATTCGAGTAAGATATATACAGGAGATGTCAAAAAATAACATGAGAGGAATATCAACTGTTTTCTACACTTTCCTTTAAGCTCAACTTTCTGGAATGACGATCGAAAATATTTGACAGTTCTTGAAATGAAAGCTTGCTCGGATCCACTTCCATCTCCGTCTTGTCTTTGAAAGTAATCTTGACAATTGGCGTCTTGGTGGAACTAGAAGTTAAAACCTCATTTTTTATCTGTGTTCCTTGCAGTCTCTGTGCAGGTGGGATTGCACTCAGAAGTAACCTTGCTGTTTTTGCTGTAAACGTCGTAGGCGAGTCGTTAGTATTTCAAGTTTATTCATGAAAAGCGTCTCCAACTCCTAGAACTCTTGGACATACCTTCTTTTCCGAACGGATTGAACCTTACACTCAGTTTAGCTATGTATTTGGTAATCATTATTGCTTTGGTCGTGGGCCTTTTTCGCTCTGCGTACCGATTGGCTGTTATAGCTCGATCGCTTTGAAATTGTCTGTCTCTGTTTTCAAATTATTTCATGCAGCTGAGAAAGCTCACTGAGCGGTCCGTCTACACAGATATTTACAATACAAACTTTTGTTCTGCTGAGAACTTATAGGCGCCAGAAGGTCTAGCATGGCAGAACTGCCACTCAGCACTAATTGAGCTACTCGAGCTTATGTGTGATTCGAACTTGGTTGAAGACTGCTACTTATTGGAGGGGCGCGGATGTAGAAGCGTATATCAATTGAAGAATAGATAACTGCGCATTCAAATGCAGAAGTCGCAGCTTTTATCAACTTGCAGCATCGCTGAATAAGAAACACAAATAACTATATTACACTCCACCAGTAGTCACTCCACGATTCCCACTGGTTGAAATATGCAGATTAACATTGTATTGGCCAGTTTGCTGGGGCTACCGACGTGAATTCAACCGCGACCTTGCGCTGTGCATATATACTTGTTCATAACTCGTCGTGAAACCGCTTTTTAGATTTCTTCTTATTTTCATCTTTGCCCATGAATTTCTTCTTGCCGTTTTTAAGATAATCCAAAAACTGCTCTCGTTTGCTCAAGGGGCCTTCTCTTGGCTTGACGTCGAACGTCTCCGACAGAAACTTAGAAATTTCTAGTTTCGTGAAAGAGCCGCCTTTGTAGATATGCACCGTATCACTCAATGGATCTAACAAGATTAGCAAACTCTTCTCGCTTGTCCTTTGGTTAGGCACCAGAGAAACCAGAGACTGGTGGACATTCGGATAGGAGTCTAGCAGACTAGAGTCCACCAAAGGTTTGAGTTTGTCGTTTGAAACAGAGTAGCAATCAAACTCGCTCAACCAATCTAGTGCAATGCTTTTGAAAATTGGCGACGTAGTTTCCCTGTGAGAAAATAAAAGCAACTTTTTTCTTGGTGATCCATCAAGTATTGCTTTGAGTTTGCTCAGTCCACCCAATCTTTTAACGTAGTTTTTCATTCTAGACAATGCAAAATCCACTATAGCAGTAAGCTTTCTCTCGCCGTTGTATATTTCGGACACATGATATCTTGAAACCGTCTGCTGAGAGTCAGAATTGCTCATATCGATCTTCGGAGGTCTGAATACCATTATAGTGGGATATCCTTTTATTTTCTGTTTTGCGCACAACTGCTTATTTTTTGCTTGGTCACAATTAACAGAAGCTACCTGAACAATCCCATCCAGACTTTTTGCGACTTTCTTCATCTTGCCTTTCAACTGCTGGCAGTGGCCGCACCATGGCGCATAGAATTCCACAACAGACGTATAATTTGTTCGATGTATTACCTTGTCGAAAGTTTTGGGCGTTAATTCAATAATGTTGGAATCATGATCGTAGAAATTTTGACCCAGTACAAATGATTGTAACAGAAAAACCAAGAAAAGCGCCCTAAGGGATAATAGCATGCTGAGCTAAAGGGCACCACAGAAAACAACGACAGTAATCTGCTTCACCTTGCGGTTAAAGAAAATGCAGGGTCCGTTAGAGTTTTTTAACAGGGTATCATTCCCAGAAAGAAAGGCAAATACCACCGGTCACATGATATGGGGCATAGGATCGTTTTAAGGGTAAAGGAACCATCTGTTGAGGAATTTTATTTGAAGAGGTCTTATTCCACGTTGAAAAAGCGTCCGCATTGCTGATTCTTTGTTCGCTGATGTGCGCCAGTACTACCAAATCGTCACCATACGCATTTTATGCATTTTACCAACTGTACAAGGAACTAGAGGAGCATGCACCCTCTCATGACGTGTCGTTTGAAGAAATCTGCACCAAGTTATACCCAGATGCAGTGGACACTAAATCAAGTACCTCACTATTTGTGACGTGGGAGAAGATGTCTAAGAAGCCGGGTCGTGGGTATAGCTTGCGAGGGTGCATCGGTACCTTTGCCAAGTTGCCTGTGCTAAAGGGCATCGAACGGTACTCGTTAATTGCCGCTCTGCAGGATAGAAGATTTCCCCCGATCGGCTTCAGTGAGCTGGCACATTTACGGTGCAGCTGCAATATTTTGCAGAATTTCGAAACCATTTACGACGGTGACACCCAGAATGGTGATATCTTCAATTGGGAACTCGGCGTGCACGGCGTTGAATTGCTGTTCAAGAATCCTCGGGATGGTTCAGTTTGCAGTGCAACTTTTTTGCCGGATGTTATGCCTGAACAAAACTGGGACAAGGAGGAGACGTTTATAAATCTCATCGAGAAGGCTGGCGTGTCCTCGGGCTCCCAGGATATATTGAAAAATTATCAGAACTATTTCGTTGCTGTTATTAGATACGAGGGTGATAAGAGTTCTATAACATATGAAGAGTTTATAGATGGCTTAGCTAGACTGTAAAGTTCGTATAGACTTCGCCGTATGGCCAGAAATTTGTTTGTTGATGTTTGCTCAACCACGGTAGATGTGGAAAGGCGAGGCTTGGTTGGTAGCAAATACCAGAACATCTGCGATAACAGTGTTTGGCTTTCTCGAAGTGGAATAAACAATCAAGTCAGCGATGTCATCGGCGTACAATGGGGTGGTACCTGCGTAGACGTTCTTGGCACGGTCACTGTCCCCCTTGTATCTAACTAGCGAGAACTCCGTTTCGACGTTACCCGGCGCAATTTCTATGACTCTAATCCCGGTGTTAATTAGCTCTTTTCTCAAACTCTGCGTGAATGCTCTCACGGCGTGCTTAGTTGCGCAGTAGATTGCGCCAGTTGGGTAGGCTTCTCTGCCCGCGACGGATCCCAGATTCACAATATCACCGGAGTTCTTGGCTTTGAAAATTGGCAAGACAGCTTGAGTGACGTTTATCAAAGCGATCACGTTGGTGTCAATCATGCCTTTGATATCGTCAGCTGCGATGTTCCCGACTGGGTCGCTTCCCAGAGCTTTGCCAGCATTGTTGATCAGAATATCTATGTCTTTGAATTCTTCTGGTAAATTGTCCAAGAAAGGTTTGATCGTCGCAGTTTCAGTGACGTCTAACTTACCGGTGTAAACTTTAGCGGAAGGATATTCCTTCTCGATCTTCTCCTTCAATTCCTCCAATTTATTCAGTCTTCTGGCGGCAAGAATCAACTTTACGTTACCATTAGAGGCATCCAGATACTCCAAAGCGGTGGCTTGGCCGATACCGGCGGAAGCGCCGGTGATAAATATGGTCTTGCCGGCGAGTCTTTCAGCAGCTTTTCTTCCTTGAGACATCGTGTTCTGTAGCTAGCAATTCAATTTACACCTCTTAACTTGTGTTCACTTTGGTTGGCGATAAGATGCATTGCCGTTCGCCCTGCCGTCGACCTTTATATACTGCTACAAGGGTTACCCATCTCCCGGGGAAGACGAGTTCTTATCAGAGTCGTCGGGTATCGGGCACCATTTTAGCCGTTGGACATAAACATCGGCTCTCACGTGTGCTCGTTCTTTGAAGGACGCCGAGCGCTCAATAGGGATCCCTCTGCGCACGTTTGTAGGGTGGACAATTTGCGCGGTCCTAATTGGCGCGAGGACGCTCTTATCGAAGATACAGCGCGGGAGCTGTCACTGTTCCCAGGTTTTCCAGCTTATAGTCGTTAAATACGGGTTTTGTTGAGCTGGCATCGCGGTTAGGCGGTGCTCAAAGCAAAAATATGGACGCAACCGGAATCGAACCGATGACCTCTTCCTTGCAAGGGAAGCGCGCTACCAACTGCGCCATGTGCCCAACAAGTTTATTGTTGCATCTACGCCATCATTCTTGACATACTGTACTCTCTAGGGGTTGAGACGATCGTTTTCCACCTCTCCAACACACGGAGCACCACGAGTAAACTATCGAAGATGATATTATCGAACTGAAATATTGTAGAATAGTATCTTTCTAAATGACAGAAAGGACGACCAGATGAACAGGGTAGGATTGAGCCCTAACATAGGATCAGTCGATAGGAAAGAGTGAAAATATATCGGCTGAAACCTAATTGCGAGACGATTACAAATCAGGAATCTTACCACGAGGCAGTCTA